>VDFB02058242.1:701133746-701733746 GCA_007258455.2 Sequoia sempervirens | reverse complement strand
TTTTATGTACATAGTTAGTTTAGGATTTTTCTTTGTTTCCTGAGTGTTGGAGAGTGTTTTCTATCTCTAATGACTCTATTTCCCAATGGATAAGACATTGTTCGTACTAAGCTAGGTCTAGGGTCATTGCTTCATCCTTGTCAGTATTTTTCCCCAATCAGAGCCACTATTAGCCCATAATTTATTTTGTTCCATGGGAGTCTTTGCTTAATTAGAATCAGCTTGTTCTTTTCCAAGGTGGTGTTTAGTCTAGTTCCGCAAACTCAAGCGACATTTTATGCAATTCGTGTAATTCCCTGCTTTACCACTTAGACTTGTTCTTCATTGATACTTTTATTCTTTCATTTAGGCAGTATTTTGAAGTGAAACTCGAACCTAAGTGCACTTTTATGAAGTCTATCGAACACTTCACTTCTAGATGTTTGCTTTCAAATTTTGAAAGCAATTTTAGTGGATAATGAAGTGATTGCCACCATGTACCTATGGCATGTAAGAGATATTAATGCTCATCTACTCCCAACCTTCTTTGGGGTTTTTAAGGAAATTTTCTAAGTGTTAGACATGCATTCCCATTGTGATGTTGTTTCCCAAGGGCGAGTTGGACGAGGTGTAGGATATCAGCTACAAAATTCATTATTCAAGGTATTTATAATATCCCCTGCTTCAAGTTTGTTTTTATAGGATATTGGTGTTCTTGTTTCATAATTGTTTGGGTAATTGAATGTTTGAGCCCTAATTCTCAGTCATGGAAAAAGTTAAATACATGGGTTATGAGTATGTATCTAGGTTGACTTATGAGGGGCCAAAATTTGGGGATACCCATTTTGGACCTGTAAATTTGGATGAGTTAAGAAGTAAATTTAATAAACCCAATTCATTGCCCATTACTACATGAGTAATTGATAGTGGGCTTGTTGAAGTCACTGCATTTCCTATAGCCGTGCAATGCCCTGAACTCATTTTGGAGTGTATCAGGCATTATAATTCACAAACGCGAGAGATCAGAACATAAGATAACCAATTGATATTGAAGATTCATAGGTCCACCTTTGCATCTTGCCTAAAAATCCTAGAAAGAGATGATTGTTCACCCATGATTGTAGCACATTCCCAAACTGATTTTTCAATGAAGAAGGGACTCTATAGAAATGAAATAGAAAATCATTGGTTGGCCAAACTTAAATGGGGCAAGTCCTAGTTACCTTAGAAATTGCATAGGACCCATTTTGTAGAAGTGGTTAACATTGTGGTGTTACTGCATAGACTGAGAGGAAATGAAGATGTGCACAAATTGGAAGAGTGGATGTATTTCTTCATCCAAATTATGTTAATTAGACAACAATTTATTGATTGGGCAGGAATTATAAGTGATTGCTTGCATCAGTTGATGACTTTCTTTACTCTCAATAGATTCTTCTATATGTTTTCATTCCTAATTTATGTTGTTTCTAGTGCAACGCCCTGGCCTGGTTTAAGACCGAGTGACCTACCTCCAGGGAAGGTACCTATCTATGACTATTTTGATAAATTGCATCTTCACAAAATATTCAGCATTTTAGGAGGATAACTAATAATTTCACTATGAAGATGGCCAGAGAGTTACAGGGATGTCCTACAATGTGATTGTCACCAGAGGCAATGCAATTTGTAGATTTCTATGGTAGTCATTTCATTTAATTTCAAAGATTTTCCCACATAAGAATTGGTGGGTATGCTAGTTTTCCAATAAAATTGCATATATGCCCTGAAGACAAGTGGGTTGTGATTGAAGTGTATAGGCAATTAGTAGACTTAAAAAGGCTATGTCAAGGTAAGATGAGAGTGTGGTTCACTTTCCTATTGGTTTTGGTTCTTATAGTTTCCAATCTATGTCTGATGCCCTAAATATTGGGAAGGAACTGTCGATAAGTATAATTTTTTGTCATTTGATGAGTGGTTTCCTTTTGATTTGAAAAATTATGTTAAGGAAAATTTGAAGCTAAGCCCTAATTTCTTTCATCAGCCTAGTCTTGAAGACTTCTAGGCTAATTTTTTTGATGAGTATGAAGTCAGAAGAAGAAGTTGGATGAGATTTTCAATAGATCAAATTGTCAGTTTCATATTAGAATGGGATCTACAAGGCATTATGGAGGATGGATCCAACATGGTAGATCCAATTTATATAAAGTTAATAGAAAATCAGCCCATTCTTGCCATGGATTTGAGTATCAAAGAGAAGGAGACTATTCAAGAAAAAAATGTTGATGTACTAGCTAGAACAAAAGAATGGATGATTAGGAAAAGGACAGACCAGTCTCGCCCCCACACTAGGTCATGAAGTACTCAACCTTCTGAAGGTACTTCTCAAACTGCTACGAGCATACACTTAGTTGGCACTACCTCTTAGTCATTACCATTAGGGACTCAAGGAGATGGTGGTGATGATCCACCTGATAGAAATATGTTCTCACAGATGTGTGGAGAGGATATCCTTAATCTGCCCTCTCTAGAAAATGAAAAGGAAGGAGAAGAAGAAGAAGAGGGTTTGGGAGCTTTCTAGATAAACTCCTCTCCTTCTCAGGATGAATCGCCTATCAGAGAAGTGAGTACATCTCAAAAGCCACAAGAAGTTGCACTTGTCGAGGACACCCCTCCTATTGCTAGAACATTATTTGAATCTCTAGGCTTCAGAACAACCAAGGTCTCAGTAACTCCAGCATGGTTGGAGGACACTTTACCAAGGAAAAGAAAGGTTGTACATCCTAGTTTTCCTAAGCCAGATATGGCAGGCCAATTGTTATAGAGAACTCCAAACCCAGAACTGAAGAAGTTAAAGACTACTACCAGGTTGATAGATGATGTAGAGTTAGGAAGCCTCCAAGTAGAGATTGTGCACCCTTCAGCACAAAAGGATTTCACTCAGGCAACAACAAGTGATTTCAAGGCGAAAAGAGTAGACCTTGGCCCCCTACCAGAGATGGAGACATTCATATTTTTAGGTGTCTATGGCTAGAATGGTTGAACAATCAAAAAAGGATAAAGAAAGTAAAAATGAATTAAAATCCTAGGTCCAAGACTTGACTAAATGTCTAAGATCTATTTTTGAACTTGTTCCTCAACCCCTCTCCCAAGTCGATTCCTCTATAGAATCCTTAACTGTGTTTGGAAAGGAGGCCATGATTAAAATGAAAAATTTTCAAACCCTAAATAGGGTTGTGGAGGAATGAAGTGAGTGTCTGACTAAAAAGGGAAGTTTTTTTATTTATAAATCTATGAATTTTTTCTAGGAAACAAATGCTTTAAAGACTACTTTGGGGGAGGAGATTGTTGCGATCAAAATTACCAAACTGAATTGAAATTAATGTTAACTTGGGATATGGAGAAACTAGTTGTAGAGAAGATTATACCTAATGCTTCAAACACTCATTGCTTGGTGTAGAATAAGGGGATGGAGTGGAAGTTACAAATTGCTAAATAGAGTTTACATAAGCTTAGGGAATTCATTAATGAGTGCACTATTGTTTCAAAAGAAGCACTGGGTACCTTGGTGGATCTCAGGTTACAATGGGATAAAGATGAGATTGGGAATGACATAGACATCAAGGGTCTGATAGATAGTTTCCAGATAATGGTTAAGGAAACACTTGATTCACCTTTGCTCAATGTTGAGCCCTTGAAGAAACTTAGTGAATTACATTTGGTCACATCTTAAGAGATCAATATCATGAAATTTTATGAACGGTGCGTTGAGACAACTAACAACAATCATCTAATGTGGAAGGTGTGAATGACAAATGTGGCTATTCATCAACATAAAGAACCGTTACATATCCTTAAATATTTCCAAGCCTAGCAAGAAAAACTCGTGGCTATCCCAAAAGCTAGAAGTGAAGTGACACCATCGTGATGGCTTGGCTTCTTTACTTTTTCTTTGTTTTCTTTTACAATTTGATTTATTATGGACAACAGAAAGAGGTGGTTACTCACTCACCTATTTAATTATATCTATTTTCATATGTTAAATCTCTCTAGACACTCTTTAAACTCTTGATTTACATTTTTGTTGTGAATGAAATTACTATTTGTCTTGGTGCATATAGTTTATGAAGATAATATAGTGTTCTTTAATCTTTGTGTTTAAGGATATCTTAATGTCATACTTCATCTTTGTGTGGGTTATGTAGTTTTCTTCATGATCAATTTCATTCCTCAGAAGGTATAAAGTGCACAGTTTACTTCTTAAAGTGATTTAAATAAATTGGTCTTTGAGTTGGTTTTCTATTTGTTGGATCTTGCATCTAATATTTAGGATTTTTCCTAGTATTGGGTTTACCTTTACTACTTTCTAGTTAAAGGCAAACATAGTAGTTTAATTCATTGAAAATTTGGTGAGGGAGATGTACCTCGATAAAATTCAGAGGATATTTGCTCTTGTTTAAGAGAAAATATTTAGAGATTTTGGTTCTCTAGCACCTCTTCATATATAAGGTTATATTATCTCAAGGTGCCCAATATGTTAGCCAACACTAGTATAAAATCTCTAATATCATGTTAGAATTTATAAAACAAATGATAACCCAATATCTAGTGCAATAAATAAAAGCTATTACACTATAAATAAAGATGATTAAAGAAATCAAATTAGAATTACAAAGTTAGTCTCAAAGAGAGTAATGCAAATAATCAAGAAGAAAATATAAAATTAGAAAATTGTAACAGTGTGAAGCTACAAGATATAAATAGAAGATAAGAGAGCAAGTATATATTTAAAGTGAGAGGGGGGGTTGGAAAATATAACCAATAGAGAGAGAACACCAAAAATATCCAAGAATAGTAAATGTAACTCTCATTGAAGATGTTGACATATCACACCACTCACACTAATATTCACTTTATTAATCTAAGCAAGATTAGTTAAAAAATGTAAGAAAAACTAGATAATAGAAAAATAAATAACCACTTGAAAATAAAAATATATACTAGTACAATCAAGTTTATGTATGATTTGCTAATTCTATCTCTTGAATACAAAATCATATTAGTATTGTGGAAGGAGAGAAGATAATTGACTTCTAAAAGCTTTCTTGTATTGTTAAATCATTTTATCATTAAAATCACTGATTTTTTAGTGGCTAATATTCTCCAATGGGTTAATAGTTGAAATTGGGGATTCAAATTTTGGCTAATAGTACAAGTTGTAAGGTGACCTAAATCGCCACATTTTTACAAAAAAATATTTTAGTCTTGGTTAAATCACCAGAACATTTATTTTATTAAAATTTTACTCAAAAATTTACCATAATATTTGATACCTAATTAGATCTGTAAGTGTGGAATAAGTAAATAGTAAATAACACTTCTCAATAAGACATTATATCAAAGATTCAACAATTAAACTAGTTTAAAGCAAGAATCTACTGAAAGCATCGTATAGTTCCCTATCTCTAAAGATTTATCAAGTCACGAGGCTCTCAGATTTGGTAAGCATTGTTGTTAGTTTTATAATCAGATTTAATGCACAAAAGAAAAATCAAAATCAGACACAATGACATAGCAGATAGCCTGGGAAAACCCTCCTCTTGAGGGAGAAAAACCCAGCAACAAAGATCTCTCTTATATATATAAACAATGGCAACCAATCTCTTTACAATGAGGCCAATCACAAGGCCAATATTCAGTACCAACTGTAAATGCAAGAACAAAAAATTATTGTCACTCCTTAAGGTTCAATTCGGCCTTAAAGGAATTCGCAATCTGCCCTTGAGGAATTCACACTTGATAGAATTTTCCCTTGATAATATTCGCCTTTGATAATATTCGCCCTTGAATGGAATGAATCAAACTTGCTCCTTAATGAGATTTAATAGAACAAAAAGGATATAAACTCAACTGATCTGCTTCTTCTACAATTCGTACTTTTAACAGATGTGTAAAACAATGAATATAAAACTAAATAAATAGGAGAGAAGGACCGAATGAATATAAATACAAATAGAAGAAGAAGACGTGACTCTTCAAGATAGTTAAGTCAGCCTTAACAATAACAACTTCCTTAAGAAATTAATGTCGGCCTCCTTGATGATCGCGCCTCCTCCAACGTATAGGATTTCAAGATAACAAATATTAATTATAGTTAGACACATAATACGTGTCTCTTCATTAATCTGTCTCTATCAATTAAATAGACATAGTCTACCATTTAATTGATCTTGAATATGCGTGGTTGGAAGATGCGACTGAAGCTGCATCGAACATCAACACTCCCTCTTAGCTAAGGAGTATACTTCCAGCTACTCAAGACATATCACCTCAACATAATGTTTACCACAATGGCTACAACCAATTGTGGAAATGAATATCACCTCATCATGATATCAGATATCGCCTCAACACGATATCAACCATAATGGCTACAACCAAACTATGGTTAAAGAAAGAATATCACCTCAACGTGATATTGGATATCGCCTCAACACGATATATACCATAATGGCTACAACCAAATTATGGTTAAAGGAAGGATATCACCTCAACGTGACATTGGATATCGCCTCAACACGATATCTACCATAATGGCTAAACCAAACTATGGTAAGTACAATTGTTCATCACTTGCATGATGTTGTCACCTCAACGTGACTTTCACCATGGCTCTACCAGAGGGTGAAACACAAGTACAATATATATGTCATGGATTCACACACATGACATCCACCATGACTCTCTCAGAGGGTGGAAACAAGGGCTTTCACCTCAAATCTCAAGGAGAAATGCATTAACAAGGGATTTCACCTCAAACTTCTCTCACAAAGAAGAACTCATTAAGCGGTTCACTAATACTGAGACTCTCTCTCAGTCAAGGCTAGATTCTCCACCATACCAAGCTTATCTCGAAAGTATACAAACTTTATCCTAGAGAGAGGCTTGGTGAGAATATCTGATGTCTGCTCATCAATGCTGATGTACCTCAACTGTACAACCTTCCGCAGTACTAGATCTCTAACATAGTGGCACTTGATCTCAACATGCTTGGTTTTGTCATGGAACACAAGATTGACAGAAAGCTTCACGCAACTCTAATTATCACAATGAATGATAGTAGGCTCCATTGATTGTCCAAAAACAATCCTGCAAGGAGCTTACGAAGCCACACTACTTCCCGAGCTGCCATACAAGCTGCTATATACTCTGCCTCTGCTGTACTTAAGGCTATAGATGACTGCTCCCATCTTCTTCAGGCTCAACAAGCTCCCTCAGAAAATTCAAGCACTTGCATCAACCTTTTGACCTCTTCGACAAGATCGCCTGCAACACTTGTCTTAGAGAACACCTCTGGTATTGTAGAGAGATTTGGATAGTCCTCCTCAACCTCATCCCAGATCACACTATTCTAAATAGGTTTGTGAGGCTACCAATGGAAAATCCAAAAGACAATCTTGAGAAATTATGATCTCAGCAACTAAAGGAATCCTCTAAGGGTTTAGCACCTAGCTTTGCAATACTCCAATCTTCACTCCTTCTTAGTGAGTTACAAAACTCCCTCTTGATCCCTACTTCAGAGATTGAAAAGATGACTTCTGGAAGTGAACTCCCTATGGCCACTAACTCAATCCCATGGCTACTTGATCATTTCTTTGGTCAACATGACTTCCTCACAAGATGCCTCAAGCTTTTCATTACTAAGCAGTCTCTCATCACCTTCTTGCTCCTAGAAAAGTGAGCTACAAGCATTTAGAGAAAGATTACTTACAATTTGTAACTATCCAAAGAAATATCAAGGGTAGAATCATACAAAGTTTACTATCTCAGGTTATACATTTATGAACAATATTGAAACATGAATAAGTAAATCAAATAAATATATCAAAGAGATGAAAGAATAAAGAACTTATCTTTATATGATTTTGATATAACTCTTTACTTCCAACTTTCACTCCTCTCAACAAAAGACAATTTGAACAACTGCAAATGCCTTGAATGTGTTATGCAATTAAAAAGTAGAACCAATTCTCTCCAAGAGTCAAGGATCTAATCACAGTTCATGCATTAGAGAATGATATCAATGTGATCAACATATCAGAATGAAAATGCAATTCTCTTTTCCATCTCAATGTCACACTCAGAGATCTACATAATTAGCATGAAACAATAATTTCAAAGGATCTTCATGCTAGAGAATACAATTCAAGAGAAACCACTATCTCTTTTTAATTACAAGATCCAAATAAAAGATAGAACTTAACAAACAAAGAATAATTATCTCTTTAAATATTCTAAAGGATGCAAGATACGCTGCTCTTGAGCACAGATCAGCACACAACCTTTACAACTTGAACACAGGCCCATGACTTAGAATAGAAATGCCCTAGAATCCTTCTGAGGAGAAAACTTACTCATATCCACAAATGAAGCATGCTAATTAGGCTTGGTTGGGCAATCCTTTGCATAGTGACCAAACTCGTCACAACGAAAGCATTGGACTTTGGAGAGGTCCCACTTCTTCTTGAATGCAGGAGCACCATCTAACCCCTTATCTCTATTCCTCTTAAAATATATTTTCTTTCCTCCCTTTCCTTCCTTCTTCGAGGATTGAGCAGAAAGAACATGAATGTCTTCATTTGTAGAGCTTTGACCAATACCTCTCGCAGCCAACCTAGACTCCTCTTGAATGCAGTCCGCCCTCAAACGATCAAACTTGGGAAGTTTCGATCTTGCGCTAATTCCTTGAATGAAAGACTCCCAAGATGAGGGAAGACCATTGGGGGCAAGCATGCTCAAATCCTTGTCATCAAAAAATGACCAATGGTAGAGAGCTGATCTCTCAATTTGGAAATCTTCATGAAGTAAACGATGATAGATTCTCCTTCTGCCATCTTCACATGATGGATTTGTTGCTTCAATGCAAGAGCTCGACTTGTGTTGTTGATTTTGTACATCTCCTCCAAAGACTTGAACATCTCCCTTGTAGTCTTCATCTTAGAGATGATAGGGACAATGTGATCCTTTACAGAATCAACCAGCATCTTCTTTGCCTTGATATCTTTCTTTTTCCATTGAACTTTCACTTCCTCATCTGCAGGCTCCGAAAATTTTCTCTCCATGAACTTAGTCAATTCACTTTCTTCCAAAGAGAGCATAATTTTGAACCTCCATGAAGTATAGTTTGACGCTCCCTGAAGTCTATCTTCGATCTTCAATCCATTCACCATCTTGAATGATGTAGAGATAGACCAAGAATTAGGAAAAAGAGAAGAGAGTACCACTATATAGACAAATCTAATCATGGTCTACTCAAACCCGCTCTAATACCATGTTAGTTTTATGATCAGATTTAATGCACAGAAAAAATAATTCAAAATTAGACACAATGACACAACAGATACCCTGGGAAAACCCTCCTCTTGAGGGAGAAAAACCCAGCAACAAAGATCTCTCTTATATATATAAACAATGGCAACCAATCTCTTTACAATGAGGCCAATCACAAGGCCAATATTCAGTACCAACTGTAAATGCAAGAATAGAAAATTGTTGTCACTCAAGGTTCAATTTGGCCTTAGAGGATATAGAACATTTTACGAGGTTGAGAGATGGCGTTTTGGTCTACAACTGTAAGGAGCCGAGCTAGGGCATCCGAGCCCTAGCTCATGTTTTCTTTCTTTGTTTGTGCGAAGGTTGGGGTGGGCGTTTGCTTCATTCTGTGGGGGGGTTAATCTTTTTGATGCGGCTATTCTTTGAAGCTCTAGCCTGGTTGTGTTTGGCCATTTTTCCTACATGGGAGGGTTTCCTTTGATCTGTTGTGTCTAAGGCCAGATCTTTCTTGTGCATGTCCATCCCAGGCCATTTGGTGGCTATGTCTCAGGGTGAGCCATCTAGGGTTGTGCCTGACATGGATTTTCGTGCTGCGGTGGGCTTGAAATCGCCAAGACAAGGAGCGAGGGTTTTTGAAAACACCCTCTTCTCTCTAAATACAGGGTCTATGGAATCAAATTTGTTTGGTGGATCTCAGATCTCAAAGATTAATGGCTGCCTTGAGCATTGCAAAGAGAGACCTAAATTGGTGATTCCGATTGAGATGATTGTTGAGGATATTGAATATTATTCAAAGCATTCTTTGTACTGCAAATTTTTGGGAATGAGAGTGTCTCTACAATTTTTGGAAACTTGGGCTCGGAGGACTTGGGAGCCAGAGGGTGAAATGGAGGTCACACTGCTTGCAAATAATTTTTTCATGGTCACATTTATCTACTTGGCTGATCGCAATAGGGTTTTTGAGGGGGGGCCCTATTTTCACAAGCAAGTTGGGTTGTTCATCAAGCCATGGCATGCAGGCTTTAATCCCTCAGAGGAGCTTCTGAATCATGTTCCAGTGTGGGTTCAATTGCTCAGATTTCCAATTGAATGTTTTCATGACGATGTTCTGCACATGCTTGCTTCGATGCTTGGGAAGCCAGTGGGGTCTTCGACACAAACCCTAGGTAAGAAAGTAATGACTTTTTCTTGAATTTGTGTGGAAATTGATTTGAGTAGGCCTTTGCCAGATGCTTTTGATATGTGTGTGGGTCCCCATTCTTGGGTTCAACAATTGGATTATGAAACCCTTCCTTTCCGATGTCGCCTCTATCATGAATATGGTCACCTGTTGCATAGATGCCCGAAGGATAAGCCTGTGGTGCCTCAGCCTCCACCTCCTCCTCATAAAAATCTTGATGTTGATAAGGGGAAGAATCCTATTTTTGTTGAGGGTGCAGATGCTGAGGATTATGTTCCTATAAAGGCTCATAACTGGAATAGAGGACAAAAGAGGACTTTGATGGAGAGACAATATGAGGATACTTTTAACAAGTTTGAGGTCTTGGATGTTTTGGGTCAGCAAGAAGTTAATCCAGGGTTAATAAGTGTGGATCTGGGTGTGGTTGGTTCTGTTCTAGAGGATCACACTTCCATTACTCCTCTTGCTCCATAGGACGAGTCCTCCATACCTATGGTCATTGATGTGCAGGTTGGGGCTCAGGTGTTGTCGGGTCCAAATGTTGAGTTGGGGTAGGGGGATGGAAGCATGTCTTTCCTTGCACTGAATGTTGGATCAGATGTGGCTAAGAGTAGCAAGCCTTCTCCTCAATTGGGCATTTTGCAAAAGGATGGCAAGAAGGGGGGGTCAGAGAAAAGTGTTAAACTTGGCAGGAAGAAAGATTTGGAAAAGATAAAGATGATGGGGGAGACTTTGGTGGAGTCAGAGTCTGTTAAGACCCTAGATTCTCATTTTTTGACTCCTTTGAAATGATCATCATTTCATGAAATGTAAGGGGCTTGAACAGTGGCCCTAGACAAAAAGTTGTTCATGAGTTGGTAAGAAGTCATTCTCCTGATGTTCTTTTTCTTTAGGAGACCAAGTTATCAGTTAAGTGCATGATGGGTTTAGTGCCTAAGTTGTGGAAGAATGGTCAATGCCAGTGTATTGGGGCTCAGGGATTCTTGGGGGGTGTGGCTTGTTTCTAGAACCCTCAAAAGATTCAACCTTTGTGGTGGTTATCCTTCAAGTCCTCTTTATCCATGGTTGCCTTGTGTCCTGAGTTGGGAGAGTTTGTTATTTTCTCCAATGTTTATGCACCTGTTGAGTTCCAGGGTAAACTTCTTTTATGGACTCATATTCATTTTGTTTGTAGCCTATTTCCCTATCATCCTTGGATCATTGCAGGGGACTCTAATGCTATTACTAAATTAGCTGAGAAACGGGGTGGTATTGCAAGACTAGAGCCTTCTACTTTGTTGTTTCAAGACAATATATCTACTCTCAATCTTGTTGATATCAAACCTAGCAATGGTCAATTTACTTGGAACAACAGAAGGGTTGGTGATAGTTGCATTGCTGAACGACTGGATCATTTCATGGTCTCCTACTTTTGGGTTGGGGGAATGTGGTCTTCTAGTTCTGAGATATTACACTGGAGAGGTTCAGATCACTGGCCTATAAAGATAGTTATCTCTTCTACTCGGATGCCTCGAATTCCAACCTTCAAATTCCAGCTAATGTGGTTGCGGGACCCTGACCTTTATGGATGTGTTGCTGAATGGTGGAGGTATGGTAGACCTGCTTATGGTACTGCAATGTATAATTTTGCTAAGCTCCTTCAATATGTTAAGTATCATCTTAAACGATGGAACCGACATTGCTTTGGAAAGATTTACCATGCGAAGCTTGCTACACAAGCTGAGCTGAACGGTATTACTAGGTTGATTAGGGAGGATGGGGTGTCTGAGGATTTGTTGCAGGACGAGGCTAGGGCATTGAAAGCTCTAGAGGAGTGGGAGCTAAGGGAGGAAATATACTAGAAACAAAAAGCTCAGATTGAGTGGCTTCAAGAGGGAGATAAGAATACTGCCTTCTTCTTCAATTTGGTGAAGGCCAGACGTCATGGTAATTCTATCTCGGCTTTGGTGACTGATAGGGGAGAGGTTCTTTCTTCTACTCAGGATATCTCAAATGAAGTTGTGCAGTATTTTTCTTCTTTATTCAGGGAGGACTCGCAGGGGGATTCAGTTGAAGAGGCTCAGGTCCTCTCTTGTATTCCTTCTTTGGTCTCTTGGGAGATGAAGGAGCATCTTATGAGTGATATTTTGTTGGAGGAGCTGGAGAAGACTTTTTTCCAAATGAAGAAGGATAAAGCTCCTGGTCCGGATGGCTTCCCGATTGAGTTCTTCCAAAAATTTTGGTAGATTATCAAGTTGGATTTATTGGCATTTGTTCAAGAGTCTCAAAAGAATAAGCAAATGCTTCAGGCCCTAAATTCTACCTTCCTTGCTCTAATCCCCAAGGGTGATGGGGCTGATTGGTTAAGTCAATTTCACCCCATTTCTCTTTGCAATGTTATTTATAAAATTATCTCTAAGTTGATTGCTGATAGGATAAAAAAGTGGCTTTCACTACTGATTTCTGAGGAATAGAGTGGTTTTGTGGTGGGCTGCCAGATTTTGGATGGGGTGGTTATTGCTATAGAGACTATTCATTCTATGGCCAACTCCAAAAATAAGGCTATGTTCATCAAGCTTGACATGGCCAAGGCTTATGACAGAGTTTGATGGTCCTTCCTCCAAAAAGTTTTGGGGGCCTTTGGTTTTGAGGAGGAGTGGATTTGTTGGGTTATGAGTTGTGTGAATTTAGTTTCTTTCTCTATTTTGATTAATGGGGAGCACTCTGAACTCTTTGGTGCTTCTCGGGGTTTACGACAAGGTGACCCTCTCTCTCCTTACTTGTTTCTTCTTTTGGTGGAAGGTTTGGGATGGTTGATAAAAAGGAATGTGGAGGGGGGTTTCATTCAAGGATGGCAATGGGGAGGTGGCTTACCAGTGCAATCTCACTTACAGTTTGTGGATGACACTGCTTTGATGGGAATGGCTACTATTAGGGAGGCTTCAAACATGTGCAAGGTGTTGGATGTTTATCTTGCTGCATCGAGCCAGTCAATTAATAAGGGCAAGTCTTCCATTTTTTTCTTCAATACTCTGAACTCCATTCAAAGGAGAATTGCTCATATTCTCAAATTTCAGATTGGGGATCTCCTGCTGACCTACCTTGGGATTCCTATTTCTGTTGGTAGGCAATCTAGGGATTCTTGGCAGGCTATTCTGGAAAAATTTCATGTCAAAGTCACTCATTGGACCCTTCGCTGGCTGTCTTTTGTGGGTCGGGTTTAGTTGCTCAAATCTGTGGTTCAGGCTCTCCCTCTTTATAGGTGTATGATTCAGGTGGCACCGATGGGCTTTGTTAGGGATCTTGATTCCTTAGCAAGACAATTTTTATGGGCTGGTGGTTTATTCTCTTCCAAGTGGAGCCTTGTTAGATGGGATGTTGTTTGTAGCCCTAAATAGTTTGGTGGTCTTGGGTTAAGGCAGTCTTTGTTGTCTGGTATGGCTCTGGCTGCTAAATTGTATTGGAACTCATGTGTGGAACAGGACTAGGTGTGGGCTAGAATTTTGACTCAAAAGTACTTTCCAGGGATTCCTCCAAGTGATATCCCTCATTATAACTTGACAGGGAAGGGATCTGTGATTTGGAATACTCTCAAGAAAGGCGTTGCGCTCATTAAGGGTGGCTTATTCTGGATTTGCAAGAGCAGGTTAGAGGCACATTTTTGGCATGATGCTTGGGATTGTCACCCTCCCATTGTTTCTTGGTATCCTCAGTTGCTTACATTGTGCCATAGGTTCTGTGAAGTAGGATGGTCAAGGGTGTGCAACTTTAAGTCTCTTTCCTTTCAGGGGCAGTTGGTAGAGGCAAGATGGAAGAATCCAGAGGAATGGCCTATTGTTGGTATGGAGGAGAAGTGTGTTGAGCTTCATTGCATTCTTTCTTGTTGAAGTTGTAGCTCCCTCATGGATCAGGATGTGTTGGCTTGGTCTCCTAACCCCAAGGGTGCTTACACTATTTCTTTTGGGTATCAGGAGTTGCTTTCCCAGCAGATTGAGGGGGTGGAGATTCATTGGTGGAAGAATGTTTGGAATAAGTTTTCTTGGCCAAAGCGTAATTGCATTATTTGGACTTTGGCTTGGAATAGGTGTTTGACTTGGGATAATATCTAAAAGAGAGGTTTTTTAGGCCCATCTAGGTGTGTTCTCTGTGGGTGTGGAGAGGAGGACTCTCCTCACTTGTTCTTTCGTTGTTCCTTCACCTTACAGCTCTGGCATTTCTAGTGGGGTGTTTGGAAAAGCCCTTGCATTCATGCCTCCTCCTTGGTTGAGTTTTGGATTACTCTAGGGAGGCCCCCCTCCTCGGCCTCTTTCTTGCAAGATGTTTGGTATGTTGGTCCCATCTTTCTGCTTTAGCAAGTTTGGTTGGAAAGAAATCAGAGAATCTTTCGAGGTGAAAATTTGGGGATTCAACAAGTTTGGTTTAGAATTGTGGGAATGATCCAGGAGATAGTCAAAGCTAAAGGTGAGATTATGTTGCCATTAGAGAAAGGAGATGCTGAGATGGTTGATTGGCTGGGTATTCAAGGGCTATCTTCAGCTTCTGCTTGCGTCAAGAGAGGTAGGCGTGTGAAGAAAAAAGTTCAAAGGGTGGGGAGTTGGTTGCCCCCTTCTACTGGATTTTTGAAAATTAATACTGATGGCTCATCTAGGGGAAATCTTGGACCTGCTGGGATTGGCAGGGTTGGTAGGGATTCTTCTGGATCAGTGGTTTTTATTTTTTCTGCTAATGAAGGGATACAGACTATCAATAGGATGGAAGGCTTGGCTATTCTCTATGCCTTGAAATGGGCATATGCTTTAGGGTGGCGTAAGGTTATTTGTGAGTCATATTCTCAAGTCTTGGTCAATTTACTTCATGGAAAGAAGATTTTTGATGTTAGCTGGTAGTTGGCTATGTTGGTGCAGCAGATATTGCAGGTTAGCTCTTTGATGGAGTCAGTATCTTATGTCCATATTCCAAGGTAATGGAATAGGGTAGCTGATTGTCTAGCCAAATGGGCATCGGAGAATATAGATGGTAGGAAGATTGATGGGTGGGAGCAGATTTCCTGCGAGTTATGTTAGGATTTGGAGAGGATTCTTGTAGAGGATGGGAGTGTTATTGGGGAAGAGTGATTTTGTTCCTGGCTTTTCTTGTGGTTTATGTTGGTTCCTGGGGCTTTGGCCCTTTGTTGTTATGTAATGCTTTGCTCTGATTTTCAATAAAGTTTTTACCCCTTTTTATTAAAAAAAATTCGGCCTTAGAGGAATTCGCAATCTGCCCTTGAGGAATTCGCACTTGATAGAAAATTTCACACTTGATAGAATTTTCCCTTGATAATATTCGCCTTTGATAATATTTGCACTTGAATGGAATGAATCGAACTTGCTCCTCAATGAGATTTAATAGAACATAAAGGATATAAACTCAATTGATCTGCTTCTTCTACAATTCGTACTTTTAACAGATGTGTAAAACAATGAATATAAAACTGAATAAATAGGAGAGAAGGACCGAATGAATATAAATACAAATATAAGAACGAAGACGCGACTCTTCAAGATAGTTAAGTCGGCCTTAATAATAACTTCCTTAACAAATTAATGTCGGCCTCCTTGATGATCACGCCTCCAAGGTATGGGATTTCAAGATAACAAATATTAATTATAATTAGACACATAAGACGTGTCTCTTCATTAATTCGTCTCTATCAATTAAATAGACATAGTCTACCATTTAATTGATCTTGAATATGCATGGCTAGAAGATGTGACTAAATCTGCATCAAACATCAACAATTGTGACTGTTAAAATGCCAATCTAGAGAATGAGATGCTGCTAAATGCAATTATCTAATCCTGTATGATGATTTCTAGATTAAAAGGAAGCTATTGTAATCTAAATTGACATGAAATCCGATAAAAGAAGCTACAGTAAAACTAAGATGCAGCCATGATTATGATTCTACTGATGCTATATTGCTATTGCTAAATGCTTGAATGATATTTCTACAAAGTAAGATTGCACAAAGTTCAGATTTGTGATCCATTTCCTGTAGAAGAAGGTTGTATTTATAGATTCACATCAGTAATTTTGTGAAGGGATAGCACAACAAAGGCTTGGATTTGATTTGGAGGATTCAATGGTAAGAGATCAAGAAGCTTAAGTTGATCATGGGAATGGTTTCTCCCCATGAAAAAATTAGGCTAGATAATAGGAAGAATCAGGGGAAGGAGATTGAGAGATTGATTTCCATTTTGTCTCCACAGCTTTCCCCTGAATGCCAGTTGAATTAATTTAGACATAGAATATCTAATTTTATTGGTGAGATATGATGAGCTGTAGGATTTGAATATTTTGGATTTATTCAAATTTAGGAAGAAATAAGATATTAAATTTAATAAAACAAACTATAGAAGTCTATTTATTAAATTAAAAATGGAAGAAATGAACAATTGAATAAAACAAAGTATGTGAACCTGTTTATTTAATTAAGATAGAATGATGTGATTTAAAATAGAAGAATTTGATAATTAAATAAAACAAAGTATTAAATTTGTTTATTTAATTAAGATGGAATAATAGAAGAATTTAGAAGAATTAAATGTGAACTATGTAAATAAATATTTCTATTTATTTAATAGTAGATGAAATTAAGATTAATTAATCAAATAAGTCAAATTTAATAAATTAGATTATCCAGACCATTTTTAGGTGTATACATTTTTCCCCTCTTTGAAGTGATGTGTTTATGCATTGCTTCAAAGAAAATTTTGTGTTGCTACTAGTATCGACGGAAAAAAAAAAAAAAATAGTATGCCCTAGATGTTGATTTTCAAGTGATGATTGATATATGCCCCCTCAGGAGATAAATTGATTTTTTTGATTTTTTTGATTTTTTTTTTGTGATTTTCTAATGATTTTTAATGATTTGATGAAGATTTGATGTTGAAATAATTTATCTCCCAATAAAGAAAGTAGAAATTGCCCCTATGATGAATTTGAATTAATCTCCCTTGAAAAAGAAAAAATTAATCCCACCAAAAATACCATCTTAAATAACCTATAAAAGGTCAAAAAGGTCATTTTCAAACTCATTTGTGCAATTTGAGTTTGTAAAATTTGTGACAGTTTTTTGAGCTATTTGGAGCAAGATGCCAATTCCTTACCACACTCACCGGTTCGAGCGTGTGTGATGACACAACCACCCAGCCACCTACGGACCTTCAGTACATACCTATTAAACCCCCTCATTACTCGTACATTTATCATTTTTTGCGCTTTTTTTGGATTTTTAAATTTACGTTTCTTTTAATGCTTTTGCATGCCGATGTAGCACTTCAGACATCTGCTATAGCACTTTTAATATTTTAGTGCTTAGGTTGAATTTTGTAGCACATAGGTAGGATATTTTAATGCTTTTGATGTTTTAGCACTTAGATTAGGTTTTGTAGCTCTTTGACTTTCTATTTTAGTGCTTTAATTAGTTTAGCGTGTCAACCCGATATATTAGCGCATTGACCCAATATAATAGCACTTATGATGAAATGGCGCTTTGACCGTCTAAAATGGCATATATACCTAATGAAATGGCACTTTTGATGATTTAGCACATAGAAACTCTGTTTTAGCCCTTCTAAGTCAATTTGATAAAATTTGTCAAATTTGTCCTTGATTTTGTTGATTTCAATCGTGTCAACCGTTGGTTTGATACGATTGATGATCTTGATCAAGTAGATGATGTTCAACCTCATGATAGGTGAGGTCTGATGATTGATTGATGATAATTATCCTCATGATAGGTGAGGAATAATTATTGTTTGATTGATGAACCTCATGATAGGCGAGGTTCAATGATGTTCGCTCACGAGATTTAATCAAAAGTCTCACCAAGAGTTGATTAGGTTTGATAGGATAATTGATATGTGATGATTTGACAAGGAATACTAACTTTGAACATTTCATGATGATAGGAGGCTTTGACGAACCTCTAGATTAGAGAGTGGTTTCCTCAGATGTTTGATTTGATACCACAACTAGCTCAACCTGAGACAACAGTTATTGTACGTTGTGGATTTTCCTCCTTATTGGATATGCCCTAGATTAGGATTAATCGGGTCTCTTGATAGCTTTAGCGAAGAGGTGGCATAGCGAGCATAATACCTTCCACCTAGCTATTGGTAAGATTACAGTCACCCCTGAGGATGTCTGGTAGATTCTGTAGATACCATTTGTTGGGGATATTGTTGTCTATGATTCATCAGAGTAGGGTGGGATTGATGCTCTTTGAAGAGTGTTTTAGGATGATCATATTTCTGGATATTGGATTTCGTGGCGTGAGATGGTAGATGCTTATGCCACTTTTCCTATAGTACTTGTTGGATTCATTGGAGGGTTCCTTTGTCTTGATTGCAGGTCAAAGGGATTTCTTGTTGGTTGGGGCCATGTGTTGGAGAGCATGATTGTGCATGGGATGAGATATGCTTGGGGCATGTGTATGCTTTTCCATCTATATCATGATTTTCATTATGTTGTCTACCTTGGTGGTCATATTTTATCAATCAGAGTTACTCTACTATACATGTGGGCATGGGAGCATATTTTTGTCACATGTCCAGTGATGGTGAGGCAATGACCTATTAGGCGGCCTTATGTTCATATATACACAGGTAGACTTACTCAGCCTAGACTAGGTAAGTTGGATCATTGGCGCAGAGTATTGGATGATATGGAGACTGTGACATGGCATCCATATTTAGATTGTGAGCACTGGAGGATGATGACATTTAGTTACCATTTTTTTGTCTGTCCTTTATTCTGATTGGTCAACTCGTTGGATTTTGGAGAGATTTCTACTTAGACGAGTTCTTCGTCAGTATTGTATTGTTTATAGCACTCCCTAGGGTGTTTCACATTATGCTCATCGAAAGATAGATTCTACAAATTGGGGGCCCAATTTGTCATTTGATGTTGTTATACAGGAGTTCCACGCCCTAAAACCTTATTTTTGGGAGATCTGTCTAGATATTGTTGAGCCACCAGTGACAACTGATTATGTCAAGTTTATGGTGCTACATCCATTTCCATGTATTACCATTCCTGATGAGCCAACACCATTACCTGTTGAGGAGAAGGTTTTCATTGCACACCATTTCTGATGAAGGAGAGAAGGGATTGGTGATGAGGAGGTGGCGGTGGAGGAGGTTGAGAGTAGTGGGGATGAGGAGGGTAGTGGGGATGAGGAGGGTAGTGGAGAGGAGGAGGGGTATGATAGTGGTAGAGATGGATCAGGAAGATCAAATGGAGGTGGTTCAGGTCCTAGTTTAGAGGAGTATTTGATGCCTCGTAAGAGGAAAATAGTGGTGACCCCTTCAGAGCAGTGTGTGCAGTAGTAGCAGACCCAAATAGCGAGTCTACATGTATAGGTTTAGACCTTACAGGGTCAAATGACTCAGGCCTAGGGTTTATTGGCACAGACATAGGCATAGATGCAAGCACAATCTTAGGCTAATGCATAGGCCCTAGCACAGGTACAGGCTCAGTTGGTTGTGGCTCAAACATAGATTACAACATTGACAACCGAGAGGGATGCCGCTAGATTTACGGTAGAGGGGGCTCAGGCTGTAGCTAATAGATTGCAGAGATTGGAAGATGGTACCACTATAGTAGACTATATGTGAGAGGTTTTCCATGTTGGTTAGGAGGTAGAGTATTACAGAGGTAAATATTATGATCATGTTCCTTCAGAGTAGAGAGTGAGTTACGCATAGTCCCAATCTGGTAGGTCCCATACTAGGACTGTCAGTATGGGAGTGACACAACCTCTCTAGAGAGACTTGAGAGATCCCAGTACATCTGGTGGTGGAGGGACTAGTCCTGAGATTCCCGCACCATCTGGATCCAGCAGCACATAGTTTCATAATTGTACCTTTTGTTGTATTTTGAGATGTGATACTTTGATTAATCATTTTTTGATGATATATCTTTCTTTATTTTAGTCATCATTGTATACTTGACATTATGATTTTGAGATATATATGATATATAGTGGACTTTATCAATTTATTATGTGTTCTATATGATTTTATGATGGATGCATTTATTTTCTATGTTCTATATGCCATGTGATGATCTTTATATTATGATGTTATGAATGCAGTTTTATAATCATGATGATATGTTATGATTTATGATTTTCTATTTATAAGGTTAGTTTTTGAAGACAGATGGAGAGGGCGAGCTGGTGCGTGGGCACAAGCTAGGGTTTCTCAGCCCTAGCTGCGCCTTGTGCCTTATTTTTTCTGTGCTGGGGGCCGATTGGAGGGGGCAATCTGGTGAGCAGGGTTTGTGGCTTGGGGGGCCATGTTCTCTGCTCATTTTTGCTGCGTTTTGGCAACATTTTTCTGCTTCCTCCAATGCATTTTGAGCTCTGCTCGCGGTGGTTGGGGGGTGTTCTAGTGTCTGTGGGAGGGCTGCAGTTTTTTGTGGTGTTTGAAGCTTGGTGGAGGGAGGTTGGGTTTTTCTTTTTTCTGTGCTCTTCTCCAGCGTGTTTTGGATTTTGGGGTTCTTTGGTTTTAGGCCTCGCATGGCTCTGAATGGGATCACCCCTGGTGGTAAGGGGTTGTCTTTTAAGGATACGGTGGTGGGAAGCAATCCTTCAGTTCTACTGCATACAAATCCTTTTTTTGGTGAGTCTGGAACAGGAATGGGAGAATCCTCATATCTGTCTAGAGGTTTTAGGCCCTCAAAGGTGAATGGGTGCCTTTCCAAGAGTGATAATCGGCCGATTGTTGAGATCCAACCTGAAGCTATTATGGATGATATCAACTATTTATCAAAGCATGCTCTGATCTATAAGTTTCTAGGGATTCGGGTATCCTTGTCTTTTTTGGAATCATGGGCTAGGTGTACCTGGTCTCCAGAGGGGGATATGGATGTTTTGTTGGTAGCCAATGGCTATTTTCAAGTGGTTTTCTCTTGCATGTCGGACAGGAATAAAGTTTTTGAAGGAGGGCCCTATTTCTACAATCAAGTGGGTCTCTTCATTAACCCTTGGCATGTGGGATTCAATCCAATAGAAGAGCTTCCTTCGCGGGTTCCGGTTTGGGTGAGATTACCATGGCTTCCTTTAGAATTCTGGAGGGAGGACATTTTTAGTTTAGTTGCAAGTCAGCTTGGAAAACCAGTTGGTCCTTCGAGACAAACTATGGAGAAGAAGGTAATTACCTATGCCCGGGTATGTGTCGAAATTGATTTGAATAAACCCTTGCCTGACTCTATCGAAATTCGATTGGGGTCAAGTTCATGGATTCAGCAACTTGACTATGAAACGTTGTCGTTTCGTTGTCATTTTTGTCATGAATATGGGCATTTGTAGAGGGTGTGCCCCAAATCAAAACCTGTTGAGGATTCAAAAATAGGGTCGGCTGGTGCTCCTCACACCCAAGATAAAGGGAAGGCCCCTATGAGGGAGGACAAGGAGGGCTTCATCCCTGTACGAGGGCATAATAAGGGGCGTGGCCAGAAGAGGACCTTTAAGGACAGACAGACAGATGAGGTTTTCAATAGGTTTGATGGGTTGGATGACTTGGAAAAATTTGATGGAACCATTGCTAATATGCCGGCTAGCCATGAGCTCTGGGAAGCAAAGGAAATCGGTGGGGAGGAGAACAATGTTGTTCAGGCTGATTCACAGGAGAGAGAGAGAGAGCTTGGGGTACAAATGGTCACAGATACTTCAGTGAGACCTTTTGAGGGGCTAGAAACCAGTGGGGACAAGGAATTGTAGGAGATTTATGCTCATTCCCGAACCAAGGCTTGCACCAGAAATGTTCGGCAGGAGGAGAGCAAAAGCAAGGGTTCCCCTTCTGTTTTAGGTATTCATCAAAAAACCATTAGAAAAGACACCCCAGAGAAGCCTCTTAAGGTGGGGAGGAAGAAAGACCAGGAAAAGGTGAAGTTAGTGGGAGAGACTTTAGTGGAGTCTAGTTCTGTGAAGACCATTGATTCCCACTTCCCTCTTCATCAGAAATGATTGTCCTTTCATGGAATGTAAGGGGGTTGAATAGCATCCCTAGACAAAAGGCTATTCAGGAATTGATTAAGTCTCATTCGCCTGAGGTGGTTTTTATTCAGGAAATGAAGTTATCTATTGATAGGATGCATTACACGGTTGCTAAGATTTGGCCTAGATGTCTTTGTCAGTGCATTGGTGCTCAAGGATGTTCTAGGGCTTTAGCTCTTTTATGGGATCCTCGCAAGCTGGTCCTGCTTTGGTGGGTTTCTAGCAAATCTTCTATTTCCTTGGTGGCCACGTGTTGCGTAACTGGTGAGATTCTTCTCTTCACTAATTTTTATGCTCTGATTGATTTAATTGGAAAAACTTTTCTTTGGTCACATATAAGATATGTTCGCTCTCTTGCCCCTCTATTCCCTTGGATTCTGGCAGGAGATTTCAATGCAGTTTTAAGTTTGGAAGAGAAGCGGGGAGGTAATCCTAAGCTCGACCCCTCTTCTAGCCTTTTAAGAAGTAACATTGAAAGCTTGAGGGTGGTGGACATCACACCTTCCAATGGGTTGTTCACATGGAATAACTAGAGATGTGGTGCGGAATCGATAGCAGAAAGATTAGATAGGTTTATGGTTTCTTGTTTCTCGATGGCAGACAATTAGATTACTAGTTCAAAAATTTTGGACTGGAGGGGTTCAGATCACTGGCCAATTCTTCTGACTGCTTCTAAGCTTCAAAAGACAAAGAATCCATCCTTTAAGTTTCAGCTTATGTGGTTGAGGGATGCTTCTCTTCAGGACTATATCACTACTTGGTGGAGGGAAGGGAAGCCTGCTTATGGCACCGCTATGTTTTCTTTTGTCAAGCAGTTGCAGTATGTTAAGTTTAAGTTGAAAAGGTGGAATAGAGAGTGCTTTGGTAATCTCTTTGGAGCCAAGAGAGCAGCACAGCAGAGGGTGGACAATATTACATGCCAAATTAGAGAACAGGGCTTGTCTGATGGGCTATATAGAGAAGAAGTTGTGGCTGTAAAGGATCTGGAGGAATGGGAGCTATGAGAAGAGATTTTTTGGAAACAAAAAGCTCGAATTGACTGGCTCCAGGAAGGGGACAAAAATACAAAATTCTTTCACAACACTGTTAAGGACAGAAGGCATGGGAGCGTTCTCAATTCTCTCATGACGGCTGAAGGGGTTCTGCTTTCCTCTCATAAGGAGATTGCTTTGGAGGCTACTAGATTTTTTGGGAGTTTGTTTTCAGAAGACTCTGATCTAGCTAGGGTTGAGGAGGATTTGGTTCTGGATTGCATTCCCTCCTTGGTCACTCCTGAAATGAATGAGGCCCTCATTAAGCCCATTACTCTAGCCGAGATAGAGCTCGTTGTGTTTGGAATGAAAAAGGGTAAAGCCCCGGGACTAGATGGTTTTCCTATAGAGTTCTTTCAAGCCTTTTGGGAGATTGTCAAGATGGACCTCTTTGAAGTGGTGCAGGAATCCTTTAACAATAAATAGATGCTTAAGGCCTTGAATGCAACTTTCCTTGCCCTCATCCCAAAGAAGGAAGGAGCTAACTCCCTTAATTTCTTTAGACCTATTTCTTTGTGCAATGTGATGTACAAAATAATTACAAAAGTGATAGCTGAACGATTAAAGCCATGGCTCAGTAACCTAATCTCTGAGGAGCAAGGGGGCTTTGTCATAGGAAGGCAAATTTTGGATGGGGTTATCATAGCAGCTGAAGCTATGCACTCTATGGCAGCCTCTACAGAAAAGGCTATGTTCATAAAGTTGGACATGGCCAAAGCTTATGATAGGGTTAGATGGAGTTTTTTGCAGAAATTTTTACAAGCCTTTGGTTTTGGACAGGAGTGGATCAGCTGGGTTATGAGCTGCATAACTTCACCTTCTTTTGCTGTCCTGATTAATGGTGAACCTTCTAACTTATTTGGTGTGACTAGAGGCCTTAGGCAAGGGGATCCTCTCTCTCCTTATCTTTTCATCCTAATGGTGGAAGGGTTGGGAAGACTCATTAAGGCTCAAGTTAGTCAGGGAGGGATTCAAGGTTGGAAGTGGGGGCATGGCATCCCTCCTTCTTCCCACCTCCAATTTGTGGATGATACATCTTTGATGGGCGTCGCAAGAATTCAGGAAGCAGCTAGTTTCTGAAGAGCTTTAGATATTTATGTGAAAGCCTCAGGACAGAAGATTAATGAAGAAAAGTCACAAATCTTCTTCTTTAATACCCCTGCTTCTATTCAAGTTCGGATTGCTCATATCTTGAGGTTTCAAATTGGAACACTTCCTTTAGTGTATCTTGGCATCCCTCTTTCAGACCAGAGGCTATCGAGGGGTGTGTGGCAAGAGATTTTGGATAAGCTTCGAAGTAAGGTGAGTCATTGGACTCACCAATGGCTCTCAACTGCTGGTAGAATGACTCTTTTGAAGTCTGTGATCCAAGCTCTTCCTATCTACAGGTGTCTTGAGTAGTCAGCCCCTGCTGGTTTCATTAAGGATTTTGATGCCCTTTCAAGGCAATTTTTATGGACAGGTAATTTGCTTTCCTCAAAATGGAGTTTGGTCAAATGGGATAGTGTTTGCAGATCAAAGCAGGATGGTGGCCTTGGTTTGAGGAATACAAGCTTGAACGGTTGGGCTCTGGCTACTAAGTTATTTTGGAGATGGTGCATAAGCCAAGATCAAGGATGGGCTAAAATCCTTAAGGTTAAGTACCTTGGTGGGGTGGATGGGAAAGATGTACCAAGGTACAACCTGACTGGAAGGGGGTTCATGATCTGGGAGACTTTGAAGAAAGGGGCGTAGTTAGTTAAAAATGGTCTTTTCTAGATTTGCAATAGTGGTTTGGATGCCCTGTTTTGGGAGGATTCTTGGGATGGATTTCCTCCTATTTTATCTCAATACCCCCACCTTCAACCTTTATGTGATAGTTTCCTTGCAACAAGATGGAGTAAGGTTGAGGATTTTAAGGTGTTTGTTAGGGTGGGGAGGGGCGAGGTTGCCAGATGGAAAGATCCCCAAGAATGGCCTCTAGGGGGTTCCGAGGGAGAGAGAAAGACCCTTGCTGGGATTCTTGCTAGCAGAGCGTGTAACTCTTTAAGAGGGGTTGATACCCTCGCTTGGGGATCCAATCCTAAAGGAAAGTTCTCAGTTGCCTCAGGGTACCAAGAGTTGGAAAGACAAAATTTTGACAGGATTGACATATCTTGGTGGAAGCAAGTTTGGAATAAGTCGGCTTGGCCCAAGTGCAATTTTTTCTTGTGGCTTGTGGTTCAGAATAGATGTCTTACTTGGGAGAATCTCCAGAAGAGGGGCTTCCATGGGCCTTCTATCTGTACTTTATGTAATCAAAGTGAAGAAAATAGTTTGCACCTCTTTTTCCAATGTTCTTTCACCAGGGTTATTTGGCATTGGTGGTGGGAAGCTTGGGAGCATGCTTGTATTCATGTGCATTCTTTGATTGAGTTTTGGAATAGTCTGGGTAGACCCCCTTCTAAGACTTCCTTTCTGGAGGTGGCTTGGGGTATTGGTCCAGGATTTATTATCTGGCAGGTGTGGTTGGAAAGGAACCGTAGGATCTTCCAAGATAAACCAAAGAGGGTGCAACAGGTATGGTTGCAAGTAATAAATATGCTTCAGGAGACTCTTGCTATGAAGTGTGATCTCTCAGAGGATATTGCTCCTGGAGATGTGCGAGTGGTTCAAAAGTTGAATATTCTATGTGCTTATTGTAGCGATGCTTTTTGGAAGATACAACAAACCAGAAGTAGGAAAGCCAAAAGGAAGGTTTGTAGGGAGGGAAAGTGGTCCCCCCCCCTTTTGGGACTCTCAAGATCAATACTGATGGGTCTTCTAGGGGAAATCCCGGGCATGCTGGGGTTGGAGGAATTGGCAGGGACAGCTCTGGTAAGGTTATTTTATTTTTCTCTGAATATAAGGGGATTCAAACCAATAATTACATGGAGGCTCTTGCTGTCCTCATGGCTCTTGAAAGAGGTTGTGCTCTAGGATGGAGCAAGATTATCTGTGAGTCTGACTCTCAGGTGGTAGTGGATATGCTGAATTCGCAAAGGGTGGAAGATGTGGATTGGCATCTTGCAGTGGTGGGTAGACAAATTCTTAGGTTGAGCACCTCTTTGGATGCTGTCTCTTTTTGCTATGTTCCTCGGGAGTGGAATAAGATTGTTGATTTCCTAGCTAAGTGGGCTTCTGATCGTGGAGAGGGATGGCGGATGGGAGATTGGAATCACCTGCCTCCGGAATGTGCTTTGGACCTTGAGAATCTTGTCAAGGAAGATAGGGATGGTTAGTTGTGCCCCTTTTGGGGGCTTTTTTCTTTTGATGTTGTGTTCTCTTTCAGGCTCTTGGCCCCTGCTCTTTGTAATTAGCTGGTTGTTTCAATAAATTTTTACCCCCCTTTTAAAAAAATAAAAAATGATTTTCTATTTATCATGTACATAATAATGATGTATGGATGTATGAAATATATGCATGATGATGTGTAATTCTAGTAAATAACACTTCTTAATAAGACATTATATCAAAGATTCAACAATTAAACTAGTTTAAAGCAAGAATCTACTGAAAGCATCATATTGTTCCCTATCTCTAAAGATTTATCAAGTCACGGGGCTCTTAGATTTGGAAAGCATTGTGACTATTAAAATGCCAATCTAGAGAATGAGATGCTGCTAAATGCAATAATCTAATCCTGTATGATGATTTCTAGATTAAAAGGAAGCTACTGTAATCTAAATTGACATGAAATCCGATAAAAGAAGCTATAGTAAAAGTAAGATGGAACCATGATTATGATTCTACTGATGCTATGATTGCTATTGCTATTGATAATATTGTTATTGCTAAATGCTTGAATGCTATTTCTATAGAGTAAGATTGCGCAAAGTTCAAATTTGGGATCCATTTCGTGTAGAAGGTTGTATTTATAGATTCACGGCAGCAATTTTGTGAAGGGGCGGCACAACAAAGGCTTGGATTTGATCTGAAGGATTCAATGGTAATAGATGAAGAAGCTTGATCTGATTATGGGAATGGTTTCTCCCCATGAAAACATCAGACCAGATAATAGGAAGAATCAAGGGAAGGAAATTGAGAGATTGATTTCCAATTTGTTTCCATAGCTTTCCCATGAATGTTAGTTGAATTAATTTAGACATAGAATATCTAATTTTATTGGTGAGATATGATGAGCTATAGGATTTGAATATTTTGGATTTATTCAATTTAGGAAGAAATAATATATTAAATTTAATAAAACAAACTATAGAAGTCTATTTATTAAATTAAATATGGAAGAAATGAACATTTAAATAAAACAAAGTATGTGAACCTTTTTATTTAATTAAGATAGAATGATGTGATTTAAAATAGAAGAATTTGATAATTAAATAAAATAGAGTATTACATTTTTTCATTTAATTAAGATGGAATAATAGAAGAATTTAGAAGAATTAAATGTGAACTATGTAAATAAATATTTCTATTTATTTAATAGTAGATGAAATTAAGATTAATTAATCAAATAAGTCGTTTTTAATTAATTAGATTTTCCAGACCATTTTTAGGTGTATATAAGATCAAATCCGTCTAAATTTATAAATTATATTAGAGAATGAAATTAATTTGCTAATAATATTATATAATTATTGGTTACTTTAGGGCCATGTCACCAATTTAATCACTAGCATCAATTTTATTTAAAATATAATGTTGGGATTGTATTTCATTCGTTAAAATGTACCAATAGAGCTACAATGTGCATTAAGCTCGAAACTATATTTGGGTCATTGAAGATTTATAATCTAATGGTTGGAATTAAATTATATGGGACAAAATATACCCGTAGAGCTCCAATGCCCATGGGACCTAAAATAAACCCTAAACTATTATATTATGAATAAAATCAATGGTGGCAAGAAATAATTTAGGGTCAATTTAAAATATTCAATGTTTGATTTAAAATATTAAGGAATTATAGACACGAGAACTACACCTTAAACTATCAATCACTACCGCTCTGAGGCCATTACTTTTCCATAGGAATTTAGTTTTTTTAAAAGGAAGGATTCACCATGATAATTAATGTATTTCCCTATTTTTCATCAAGATTCGTCAAGATTTTCTATAAATTTCTAGTGATTTAAAAAAATTACCTGTAAAATTAATATATTTTTTAAAAAGAAAAAATTTACCAAAGAAATTTATCATTTTTTCGAGAAAATAAAAGATACATCAGGATTTTTTTTAAGACAGATTTTTTAAAATTATCACTAATTAAAACATTCATAAACATCAATAAATTTGTATCATTTATATTTAAATATAAAAACCTAAAATTAAATTTGATATATACATAACACTATTCATTTAATTTTCTATAAAATACAATCATTTTTTTTGAAAAACATATTATAAGAATCTAAACAACTTACTATACATATTTAATCTATGATGTTCCTTTGAGAAGCGACCCCATCATTTGAAGGGCTTTATTAAGTAGATAACACTCATGATTTGGAGGACAATATTAAGTGGATAATCCTCATGATTTGAAGAGCAATATTAAGTGGATAACCCTCAAGAAAAAATTAAGTCAAATTTAATCTTCAAATGGAGACATTTAACCCATTAAAAGGTGGAAACACATCATTTCTATTGGATTTTTTTTTAATCCAAAAAAAACATATTTCAATTTCCAACATGAGGGTATCATATCCTAGAGTAGTATAAAGTCTTCGTTAGTGGTGCCCTACTTTGGATCTTTTATTCATATTCCCAACAAAGGGCACTTAGAACCATGTTAATCTATTTAAAAGCTAATGAAGCATAGCTAATTCTCTTGGAAAACCAAATATTCAATGATTAAGCCAACTATACCTTAGTGGTTACGAGATGCATTTGTAAAGATAAAGTTGATTTCTTTTTATATCATGTGACTTACTGATTTTATTTTATTTTAAATAAAGTATATATATTAACAAAAAAGGATATATAGCGTGAATATAGTCTTAAATTAATAAAAAGATTGTCACATTTAAAGAGAAAAAATATGGAGTGAGAAACAATTTTAAAGAGTGGATTATTTATAATAAGATATTAAATATAATATTTTTAAGAATGGACAATACTTGAATGTATGTGATAATGTTAATTTTTTAAGAAGTTATATTTTATCTTTATTAAAAGTTAGATGGATTTGAATATTAAATATTTGAGTCTTTAGTTCAATATTATTTTTCAACATCTCTTTCAATTTCTTATTTACAGCTGCAAAAGAATATTGAAAAAAGATTATACAAGATTACTTTTGTTGAAGAAAGATATTAGAAAAATAACTTTACATCTAAACATTCATGTGTACATTAAAAATACATGAACAAAAGAATTTTGATATCTCATTTTGTCACCATTACAATCTAAAAAGTACATGTCAAATTTGATGTGTATGTTTACAAGACTAAAAGACATGTTTAATAGTGTCCATCTTATAGAAAAATAAATACTTGACAACATGAATAAGAAGAAAAATAAAATATTCTTTCACAACAATTTTATAATACATAATATTCCAAACAAAAAAATAAACTCTTAATCTTTATATTAAAATTAAATACTTACATATTTATAAATAATAAATATTATTCACTATAAAATATCTCAAATCATCATTATATTAATATTAATATCTATTTTTAAAATATCTCATATCATCAATATATTAATATTAATATTTACTTTTGAAAAAAAAAATCAATTTAATGTTAATATCTATCATCATGCATTACCCAAATAACATTTTAATTTTAATTTTTCATAATATTTATGGATGTTTACTTTTTAATATAATTTTAATATTTTTTAATTAAAAAATTATTTATTTGATAAAATCCATGGCACTCTTGTCAAGTCTCATCCACTTATGAAAAGTAAGTTTCCTAAAGTAGGAGTACCAATGCTAATATCAAAATTTGTCATTGTCAAAGTTAGACAAATAACTACATCGAAATCAAAATAGTGACTAAAGCTAATTTAGTGGGGTTTCACATAGCACAATTTGGTACAAATATTGGGATTTGCTACACTCCAATTCTTTTTATAGTTTTGTTAGCATTCATGATTAGATGTTTGTAGCAAACCATCTTTCCTTTGGTGACTTTAGTTTGTACTTTTCATGTTTTTGTTGGTTTAGTTGACCACTCTTATCATGTATAAAGTTGTCTAGCTAAAAAGGGAGCTCTAATTACTACTTAAATAGGTGTAATTCCCTAACTCTTTTAGAACTTAAACAATAATAATGTGATAAAAATAGATAATAGTATATTTTTAATTTTAAAATAATAAGAGATTAAAGTTGAGGTTCTATTAAAATAGATTATGTAAAAGTAAAGAGAATGAAGTGTACATGTTTTTGTAATTTAATATGAGTGTTTGGCAATCAAAGAAGATAAAACCATTGAAAGTGGATGCTATGTTCTTTTAGCATTTTCAATGTGAGCAATCATATGTTTGATTTTGTGCACTCTTGTTTGTATAGCTATGTTCATATCTACACAAGTGCATGTGTGTCGTCTTAGCATTTTGGTGCCTTGTATGGGTGTAATGTCATTTATGAGTGTGGTAGTGTCCCTTATGAGTTTTTTGCAAACTTTGTTGCAACTAATTGATTCTCAAGCACTTTGTCTTATATTTATAATGTTTAAAAGAGGGAAAATGGTGTTTGAGGCACATTTAAAGATCTTCTTTTATCAAATCCTTGAGATGATTCATTTGTTGGATGAGGAAAACTTATGTGTGTGGAGAAAATACCTAGGTGTCAGTGTAGGATATTGCAGCAATAAGAAACTTGAACCTCAATGTTGGATGCTCTCTTGCGATACCTTAGATCCATCTGAAGCGTGTGCATTTATGCTTGTGGATCCATTCATTTGTACCTCCATTCATAAATTATCCCTAACACTTCTGAACCATTGAAGTTGAATTAAGGTATGAAAGAGTTCTTGACAAGATAAATGAAGTTTGAATTCTGGGGGCATGAGCACATATGGCCTAATGCAATGGATAAGAGAAAGGGACATGAGAGAATGACACTTTAACCTTGATTAATGAAAACCTAAAAATAGTTGTGGGATTTGTGCTAGAGTATGGAAATTGTTGTGAGGTGAGAATTATTTAAGATCTAAGGGGATCAAAATGGTTAGAATTATTCTTATCAAAATAATGCACTAAAGTATACAAATAAAAAGGTAAAGTGGTAAGTATGCAATTTTTGACTCTATAGGTTAGATATTACTCTAGATCGATATACCCATATTAATAGTTCTTATTAGTAGTTTCTCAAAACTATTTACAATTATAGTTAATTTCATAAATAAAAGTTAGTAGGGGATTTTTTTAACCGAGATGACCTAGTAGCTTAGTTGGACAAAGAAAGAGAGAGATTTCTATCCAAGTATTCTAAGGGTAATCATTGTTTGTTTAAAAAATAATCTTCACTACATAATCAAAAGGTAAAATAACTATAAGTAGAGAGAGTATATGGGTTGAGAGAGATAGAGTATGGTATACAGGTAAGGAAATACTTGGTGAAAGGAGATATAACATTCAACAAAATCTATGCAACTAGAAACTATGTAAAATATATTTATAATAAGAAAAAATCGATAGAAATGTAATGATGCATTTAATATAGTTTAAGTTGTCTATGTTATTTATGGGTATAAAAGAGTGAATCCTTTAATAATATATTAATTTGGCTATCTAAAAATTTCCTAATTAGTATTAACCCCTTTGTTAGATGCTTTCTATTCTCATGTCTTAAAAATGATTGATGGAAATTTTGAGGAGAGGTTACACCTAAAGTAAACTCTTACGTCCTCTTGGACCTTAGTGATAGATCAATGTATCTCTTCTTTGTTGGTTGGTGGATGAATTACACATAATGGTAGAGAAAGAAGGGGGCTCAGTTCCAAAATATAACAAGAAAAAAATGGGATTATAAACTAAATAATAAGACATTGATATAGAAAAGAGATATTGAAGGATAGTCATAACAAGATTAGGATTGTGAGAGAAAGTACATAGAATGGAACCTAATCAATAATAGAATCATGTGTAATAGTTGGAGTAAATAGATGTGAATAAATAATTATGCAATGATAAAATAGATTTGAAACATAAAGAAGTAGGATTACTAAAACAAAATAGGATTTGTATGGAGCTAATAAAATCAATTTGAAGAATAAAATGTATAAACATTGGAATACAAGGAATGAATATCAACAAGAAAATGGAATCCTCATGGGAATGCAAGTATACTAATACCAATGCAGAAGTGGAGTACTAGTAGAAACATGAGTATGATATTATGTGAGGTGATATGACACGTGATAGGAATGGTATAATAAATTAAATTCATATAATTAATTGGGGTTTAATCATTACTATATATTTGTAGAGCTTGAAGGATGAGAAAGTAATAAAAAGAGCTAAGAGGTGAAGGAAACAACTAATTTTGAAAGGAAAAGAAAATTTATTACAATTTTTTGGGGTAAGGGTTATGGATAATAAAATAAAAAATTATAGAACATTTACAAATGATGAACAAAGTAAGGAAATCTAGGATAATCTAGGAAGAAAGCAAGACATTAAAGACATCAAAATTATTAAGCATAGTAGTAATGGAACTAAAAATAGAAAAGGAAGGGAGGAAATAAGTATGACAAAAAATTACTTTCATTTTCTATATATACATAGTATTCCATGAAAATCATAGCAAGGGGGAACTTGAACACCTAGTCAATTATCTATAATATCAACAAATACAACCATTGGAAGGTCAAAAATATTAAAATTGAAGTAAAATAATGGAATAAAGAAAGAATTTATAATGAAGGATCATCATAGGATGATCTACTAAACACATTGCATGAGGATGATTTTGAACTAGAGAGAGAACTAGCTATAGAATTTGAATCTTGGTATGCTACTCATGATTATTATACAAGGTAGTTAAGATAATTTTAGATGATATTGCTAAGTGGGAGGAGGACACCAAGAAGGAAGAAATGGATAGAAATGAAACTCCCAACAATCCACCTATAGTGTTTTAAATTGTCACCCTTGACAATTTCACACTATGTTATACTCTCCTTTAAGTTATTAGACCTCATTAAGCACCTAATTTCCACAATTATGCATTCTATAGCTTATTTTAAATATTTTCCAATAATTTTTAAGCATAAAACAAATGCTCTCATTTCATACTTTTTCTGTAACACTTTAATTTCAAAAAATAGGGCTAGGAAACTGCGCTTAGGGCGCTTATGCCCCCTATTTGGCTCCAAATTCAAATATGTCAGTGTCGACATTTTATTATTTGAAATTCAAATATCTAAATTTGGTTGTCAGGATTTAATTTTTGGGAAATTAGAATAATAGTGTATAAATACCTAGTAATTGCATCATTTAAACATTAAGTGAAATTATCAAGCAAGAGGTGAACGTCAAGAGAAAGAGTTACTATCAAGAGCATTATCTAGCAAGTCAAGAGTAACCATTAGAAGATTTATTGTAGTAATTCAAGATCCAACATCATGTCAAAATGTATGTTTGTTAATGTTTATATTTTCATGTTGTTTGTAAAGGCTAACCCTTGTAGGTCTCCAAGCAATTCAAGTCATTCAAGTAAATCAAGCAAGAAAGATCAAGACCTTCAGGTGATGTGCATGACTTCAATCCTTCAAGGAAGCCATTGAAGGGTGGTGAGTTGCAACATTTTGTGATTTCATCATTCCTTCCTTTCATCTATCCACTTATCATTAGTATTGCTATTGTGGAAGTGGAAACACTAACACGAGGTTTGACTAAGGCAAGACCCTAAATGGAACAACATTTCCTCTCTTTGTGAATGTGAATATTTTAGGTATTTTGAAGATTGAATGGAGCTTTAAGATAGTTTATTCATTGTTACATCCAAAACCCTAGGCCTTGACAACTCACAAAAACTCAATTATAGAAATATCCGATAGTCATTCGACAAGTTTGTAGATGGGAAACAAAAGTTCAAATCTAACATTAGAGGAATATACATGGCATCGTATTTTTATGGTCCAAAAATAAATTTGATTTAGGACCTACCTACTACACGTTTCATGTAAATATGAATTTAGATCCATCCTATATAGACCTAGTTATTTTTGGATCCCTAATCAACATGAAGTAATGTTAATGTAGTGTGTTGTATATAATCATTATAGTTTAGATCTCATTAGATGTGTATGTGGGTGCAAATTTGTGTGGAAGTGTAAGCTTGTGCAAGCAAGTGTAATTTAGGTATTGTAATGGGAGTTCCATCTCTCAATCACTATGTAGCATAATAAGAAGTAAAGTGTGTAGAAGAGTTTTTGAAGGAAGGTCAAGTCAAGTGTTAGCTATGTAATTAGTATTGAAGATCTACAAGCTTTACTTTGTAATCTAGTAGGAATGGTGTTCTACTCATTGATTTGGTGATTAGATCTTTGTGTTGGGAATTTGAATCTCTAGTAGGTTGGTGCCTACATCTACATTAAGGGATTGGTGTATTTGATAGGTTGGTGCCTACTTCATGATTGTAACTTATTTATTATTTTTTGTGAGGCTAGATTTGTATAGTAGCTCCAAGAATCTCTTCTCATCATAGTTTTTCCCATTTCGGGTTTCCACATATATCTGGTGTTCATTGTGTGAATGTGTACTTTTGTGATTGCTTGATTCATTGTAGCTATTTTTATTCATGTTTCAAATTAGATATACATGTTGAATTAAATATTTTTAAATATATTTGATCTATTGATTCACCCTCTTTCAACATATTATGTGCCTTTCAAAGGTTTCTTCATGGACATTGATCATAACAGAGTATTCTAGGAATAGTTAGATTAGGCTCTTAGCTTTATGGTATATAACATCATATTGAGAAGCTAAAGTAGGATTTGCATGTCTCATAATATTATCATCAATAGCATCTTGTAGATCTCAATCTATTAAGAAATCCTCCATCTTCAGCTTCCACATCTCAAAATTATTTCCAAAAAAAAATCTCTACCTTGATTCTCCCTAATGTGGTTGTCATATAAAATTCATGCAACAAAATAACAATTACCTTACAACATTTTCCACCCAACTTGCATTTTTTTCTAAACAAATTTCTCCTTTGAACATATTCTTGTTTTTCCTTTTCAATATTTAACAATGTTTTTCTTAGAATCAGGGACTCTCCTTCCTTAGCTTCTTCTCTATGCTTTGGTGAAGTTTCACTTTCATATTCTTCATGTATCGCATGAATCCTAGTTTGTTTACCTTTTCCACTACTTTTTGTAATTGAGGATATTCAAATTCCCTATGACTAGTCTATCCACATTGGTAGGATGTGCGAGAAAATCATCTTCCTCTTCCTCTTCCAAAATATCATCTATCTTTGGAGTAATCTTCTCTACCTCTTGAATCATCTTCTCTTTCTTTGGTATCTCTAGTGTAATTACTTTTCTAAGAGGTACTAGCATCCCCTTATTTTTTGGATATCCTCTTTCACCAGTGAAATACCCTCTACCATGAGAGTGTCTTCCCCTACCTCTTGACTTATTTTTTTCTTTCTTTCCAATTTCTCTTCCACCTTCAAACCATATTTTTTTATTAGAGGTAAAAAACATGTTTTGATGGGGCCCTAGAACCCAATACAAGTAGTTTTGATGGGATCCACAACCCAATCCAAAGAGGGCAAGCTACTAACAGAACATAATCAACACATCATCAATAGCCAAACAACAACAGCCATCAAAGATCAAAAATACAACTTAGGCTGCAAACAACAAGAAGCAAAGGGACCTTTATCCCAAATAACCCAATTTATACAATAGTAACCACTTGAAATAGTCAGGAAACAAAGTAGCCAAGCTGCAAAAAACCATCTTCTCAATAGCCATATCTAAGCCCAGAAAAACAAAGAACTTAATGGTGTAACCACCAACCTAACCCTGATTCTTAGAAGAACCAGACATAACAAACACCCCACCTCAATGGGGGTTTTGGATAGCATAGAAGAAGAAAGGGACATATCAGCCTCCCTGCAACACCATCCCACTCGAACAACCAACCCAAGTTCCACCTCTAAAGGAGAGGGATCCCCTCTGATAGAGAGAAATAAATGGAACACCTTCCCACCAAAACTGCTACGCACCTACCCACCAAAGCTCCACCTCACTAGGACAACAACCACCTTCACCTCAATAGAAGAGGGTTCCACCTCAAAAGGAACAATCTCCCCCTTTATAGGAGACTTAAGCTGAAAAACCTGACGGTAATCGACTTTAGTAGGAAGGGAAACCACATCCTCCTTTAGCATCACAAGCATCAAGAGCTAATAGGAAGGATTAAGACACATAACAAACAACAAATAAATCTAGGCCAACAAAGATAACCCAGCCACCAGCAAACTAGGACCATCCAAAACAAAGATCATTAAAACCACTGGAATCTTCCACCAGAACCACAAAACATCCTTCATTAAATAACAAACTCCCAACATAAAAATAATCTTCATCAACTCTGGGAGCTTCACAACCAAAAGGCCATATAGAAACAACTACACCCCCAAACAATGCTTGAGGGGGAACAAAAACAATTTCCAAAAGGCCACCAAAACACCAAACAACAAAAAATTTAGCTGAGTAAACAAAACCTGCAAGAGGAGAAACCTAGACAACAACTCCTCACAAGACCAAGAGGAGACAACGCAAAACTAAAAAAAGAACCATAGGCCAAAAGACCACCAGGGACCCGAACCCAAAGAGAGCATAAGAAAACAAGCCCCAAAAGAGAAAGAGGATCCCAAACAGGAAGGAAACATGGAGAAGACCAAACAATAAAACCATCCAACTACCCTAATACACCAGTCAAAGCTAAAAATAGGTCACAACTCCACAGAACCATCTAGAAGAAGACACCACCACTCCACAAGAGGGAAACCAGAAGCCAAAACTCTCCAAGAGAAAGAACCCCCAAAAGAGCACCACCAAACAAATAGTCAGAAGGGGCTAAGTGAGACCAAGAGGAACCAAGTAGGAGAAAAGGATAGCACACATATCACATAGGCCTTCCTATTACATTGAATAGGAACAAAAATAAGCCCATCCTTCCATCAATCCACCTCAGAGAACCTAAAGCACACACGCACAAACTGTAAGGAAAGTAACAAATATAGAACACTAGGAAAAAAGGGTATACGCAGCCAAAACATGAAGAGGGGAGAACAACCTCCACCCATGCCAAGAGCTACAAAACCAAACTACCTCAAGAATAGAAGAGGGGGAGCAGAAAATGAAGAACCAAAAACCCCCTCTACCAAGCACACTGCCAACAACAAAACAAGAACCTCAACCCACAACTTAGTGAAGGAAAAAATCCAGCCAATCTTGCCCACCTCCAGAATGGGAAGAGGATGCACCAAAAGACCTAGAAAATCAGCCTCGATGTCAGAATCACCATCTTTGTCATCTGTAGATTTCAAAACTCCACCTTTGTGCCTAAACCAGCTCGCTCCTGCTCCTACTTGCTCCATTCAAAACCATATTGTTACACTTCATCAACCATTCTTATTCCAACTAGAATAATTTTGTCTTGGGTTGATATTAATATGCCATTAATGTACCTTAAAACCTACTCTTCATCACCTTCAACATGCCCAACTCAAATACTCAACATGCAAAATTATTCTATATGTTCTTTGAAATTCACTTATTATTTCTTAAAATTTTATAATTTTTTAAATAGACTAAGTTTATATTCTATTGGAAAAAAATTTGGCTTTGAATTTTGTAACCATTCTATCTCATGAGTTTTATTTCCCCATCTTTGATGTCTCTCTATTTTCAAGTGATCCCACCATAGGGATAACTTTCCCTTCATCTTTGTGTAGGAAAGTTTCACTTTTTTTGGGTCCCCTATTATTTCAAATTTAAAATACTTTTTCCATTTTAGGAATCCAATCTCTAAACTCTTCTGGAATTAGACTACCATTGTAACTGGGTGGATTCAGTCTTAGTTTGCTACTAATCTTAGACATTGATTTCAAAATATTCCTTTCACTTCATCCATTTTTTCTTTTATTTCAATTTTGTGTTCTTCATGTTCATCCTCACCAACATATTCTACACAGACTCCTCTCTACTATGCTACTTCCATTGTATCCAATCTTGTTGTGATACCTCTCAACATCTCTGTAATTTCACCAAATCATGGTCCCCTAGGTCTTAATTATCCTTTGTCCATGATGTCTCCACTTAATTCATCTATATTTGTGGGATTCTCTATTTTCATCTCTCCATAAAAAATTTCTTAGAAATCTTTTATCGATATGACCACAATCATATTTCTCTGATACCACTTGATGTAGTCTAGATATGGGGGTCTTACTTTGACAACTAGAATATAGCAACCAAAAACACAAATTTCACATAGAAAAAAAATCTTAGAATTTATTTTAGTTTGGAAAACAAATAGTCTTTACAACATCTAGAGGAGTACAATCAAAATCTCATTCAATTGAAAATCACATTTTCAAACTTCCAAAAATACCTCTCCAAATTACAAACTTATTTTATTCTTCAAGCTCAAAGGAAGTTAAATCATTGCAAGATTTGAAAATTATAGGTAACCAGTTACAAAATGGATTACCTAATAATAAGTTAAAGTCCAAAAAGTGACCATTTCATGCAAGAAACTCTACATATATCTAGTTCACTATCAAGAGTCTACAAATAACAATTAAAATACAAATTTCTACAATGAAGATATCATGTTATATGAGTCCTTTTATGGAAGTCTAAAATTTATTTGAACAAGATGATTATAACTTGTTTGATAGTTATGTTCACTTGAAAAAAACATAGTTTATATCTTGTATACTTGGTCATTACATCATCTTTATCCTTTTTTGCATAAGTTCCTTTGCTTATTGAAAAAAACCTTTAATCAACACACATATGGTTCCATCACATTTTTGCAGATCATACAATGTTGACATCATCATTTGTCAAGTGACCTTTGCCCCGTGCCAACATCATGATTATGTCATGACGATTTCATCATTTCCCTGCATCATGTTGATGCCACCATTGAAATTGTTCATGTGAATTGGTTATCAAAACTTAAAATTTTAGTACACTTGATTTTGCTCGCAAATCTAATTAAACATGAAATTCCCCCAAAACAACTAAACAGGGAAAGTCGAATTAAAACCAATTGTGAGAAAATAACTTAGAACTAGTTGTGAAGAGATCTAGTTCCACATTGAAGTTTCACAAGTTTGGTTATAGAATAAAAATCCGTATTTGCATAACTTGGCCCTTTTTTCTCCATTATTCATCAAATTGAAAGTACAAGTACCCATTAAGCTCTTTTACAAGGCAACGTCCTTAACTTGACAAATTTGAATCTAAAAAATATCTTGAATAAAATATCAAAAACCACTAAAACATAACAAAATTTAATTGAAATTGAAAAAAAAAACTTGAAATATGTTTGGTTGATATAGGATTTCTTGTGAGCCTAGATGCTTTTGCATCACTTTTTCATATTTCTAGGATTTTTTATGTTATTTTCTTGACCCATGGTATTAGAAAACCATATTTGTATGTGCCTATCAATAATTACACATGTATGAGGTATCTTTTTAAAGAGACCTCATAGGTATATATGGGTCATCATAATGCTAAAGGAAGAAAGTGTGTTCCATATGTACTCTTATATTGAAGATCAATATATACTTGGGTCTCTCTTTGATGCGGGAGTTTTTTCTACATGGGTTTCTTTATGTACATTTTTTATTAAATGCATTTATTTATCATATTTTTTTCTATTTACTTCAATATAAATCTCTTAATGGATAATCTAGTTTTGTATTAATAAAAATTGGATTCATGTATATTTTGAAGGGATAACATTTATAGTAGTTTTCCTTGTTTTTCAACATGCATGGGTGTACCAAGGTTTTTTGCACTTAGAAAATTTGGTGAAGGTAAATGTAAATTAAATATGATTTTTGAATATTATTATGTTGTAATCCAATAGATTGAGACTCTATAAAGCGAACTATTGTAAATTGAATCTTTGGTTTCTAAATAATATAAATACTTGATGGTCCTTTAATGGTGGGTTTTTATTCTCATAAAAGTTTCTAATGTAAATTTGGTGTCTTGTGTTTTCTTGTGGTTTTCATATTGTTTCACATGTACTTTCTTCAATGTTGCTAAATAGATTCAAATACTATTACAACTATTTTTATTACATAATCATAAGTAGTTCCTCTATCTTAGTCTATTAGTTTACTATAATAGGGATCACAATCCCAAAAAAATGTGAGAAAAATGATGAAGCTTGAAGTGGACTATAGATTTGACAATGACTTGAAATGTTAAAATGATATTTTTACTATAGATATAATTGATAATAGTGGCATACAATTACAAGGATGCATAGTGTGAGAAAAGAGGGATTCATTGTGTATGGGTCTATTTGTTCTCAAGAGATCACCAAGGAACGAACTACCCTTATCCACCTCAACATAAAGGAATTGTGAAAGAGATGGGTATACATTAACTCTTATAGGGAACTGCTTTATAATCCAAGAGAGTGAAACTTCTAGATTCCTGCCTCAAGTAGAGGAGCTCTCGACCAAAGGACAAAAGTGTAGATTTAGAATGCTAGTGCAATGCACTGTCATCCAAAGAGAATGATGGTGTCCTAAGAAACAAAAAGCTTAGGAGCTCAAGTGAGCAGAACAAGGCTTCACTTACTAACTTAGATCTGAAGTACATATTTAAAGAAATAACTAGACAAAAAGCATAAACTTAGAACAAAATACAAGGAGAACTTGGAGAAAACTTACCTTCAACCAGACATTTGAGTCTTCACTCCAAGTTCTGCTTTGTAACCTACACATAGAAGAACAAGGGAAAAGGTTGGAGCTATATAGGGTTTTGCCTCAGTCAAACCCCCATTTTGTTTTTCCCACCTCCACAAACAACCAAGTTGGAAAGGAGTGTAAACGAAGTAAACAAAGCATGTGGTGAAAGAAAAACCCACTTCAGGAGTAGAACCTGCACCACCAAGTAGCAAATGAACAAGTAGGAGAAAAGAGTAAGAGAGAGAGAGAGAGGGTGTTACCCATGAGCCTAGACCCTCTTCGGAGCACTTGGATGCATTTTTGTGTGCTTGCTTGAGAGTTGTAGCTATTGGAAGGACCTCAGTCTAGCATGGCTTCGTTTGTGAGAGTGCTACTATCAAAAGTGAAGAGAACTCAAGAATGAAAGTGTAGAGAGAGAGCTTTATTGAATGGCTTGAACCCCTAGATGAGAGCCAAGGAGGGATTTTTGTTGCCTACAAGGGCAGCAAAGAGCTGTTACATCAAGATTCTAGTTACTAGGACATGTCGAGAGAGTCAATATTTGAGATTCCCCATTTCAAACTCAAAAAATTGTTAGGATGCTAGTGCACCACACAGACTTTCGTGTGTCGCGTAATCGTCCAAGGCCTAGATTTTTGGGAAACGTGCCATCAAGCTTTTGTTGCTCTACCACTAGTCCACATGGAGTCAAAATTGTGAGATTCTGACTCATGGGATTTTTTTCATTAATGCTCTAAGGTGTCATAAATGCCAGGAAAAAGTGCAAAAATTTGGAATTGCCCCTAGGTGCAATTCTACGACATTACATTTTTCGCCCAATTTAGTGGGCTCAATTTTGAAAAAAAATTAGCCACACTAAAGTAGAGAGGAAAAATTTCACCTCAAATTTGAATTTTATAGATTTATGTGCCAGGATAAGGGGCCTCAGGGGCCACCAAGGTCGAGCTAACTAGTATTGAAGGTGCCCCTAGCAACTGAGCTCAACAAGCAATGGCAAAGCGGTTAAAAAACTTTAACCTGCAAAACTCAAAGTTTAGGTCAGCTTCAAAAATTGAAAGAAGCTATCACAATGAGAAGAATGGTCAAGAAAAAGTCACTGATTTAGAAGAAAAATATGATCAAGAGGTGACTATATGCCCCCTCCTAAGTTTTCCCCCAACTTAGTGGGGTAAATTTAGGAGAAATCGGGGAGCCACAAACTCTAGGAAAAATGGGCCACAGGGTACTATATATACCCAGGTGGGCCCTTAGAAGGGTCATTTTCACTATTCATGCGAGCAAATTGTTGACTTTTGTGAGAGAAAAGTCAGCAAAATGCTAAATAGGAGGGAGTATAAGGTGCCTATATTGGAGCAGCTACGTGATGACATTGTCGAGAGTCATGAGGTGGACTAGGTAGTTCTCGAAACCTTATTTTTTGTGAATTTAAGCTCTTTTTTAGCATTTTTTTCCTCGTCGAGCTACACAGGCGTCCATTTTGGGTGCTCACATCCAAAATGTGCATTGCCATCTAGGATGTGGGTTGGCATCCCAATCTTGTGTTGGTGTCTCGAGGATACACTATCATCCTTGAGGTGTCCACAGTGGATAGGGATGTATGCACGACATGCATACATTTGCGCGACATGCTTAAGTCTTAAAAAAAATTGTTTTCAAATTGAGATGCTATGTTCTAAATTAGAATTTTTTCCACTTTTGCAAGAGTATCTGGAGATTCGTGAGCATCCTAGAATGTGGGCTTACCGACTAGTTTGCAAGTAGAGGGACTGTATCATTGCGGATGAGGTCACACACCTAGAGTAGGTCAGTCTCTGGCATGCATTCACCATGCCAGAGATGCGCTATCATGAGTAGATGCTCACAGTGCTGATGGAGCAATGGGATGCCACCACGTCATCTTTCCAGTTACCTATTGCGGAGATGACCATCACACTTGAGGATGTCTATTGGATCCTTGAACTACCCATTCGCGGATTGTGGTGGCCATCAATGACACCCAATCGGCATGAGAACGGGCAAAGGAAGTCCTTTACTACTCGGGATGGATGAATGATAGCAATGGCATGGGCCACATCTATACACACTAGTATGACCAAGCATCAACCATTTCACCGCTACTGCACCGGGTGATGGTCGTGACCGTTGCATTTCATATCATGATAGATAGGTGAGGCTCTCACCTACATAGGGGCCTCATCCATACTATTAGAGAGATGGTAGAGCACATGACATTCTTTTCCTAGGGGTGCAGTATGTAAGTGTACCTATACCAGCGTTCGACCGATACATCCATTATGAGTATCGTAGCCTTACTGTGTGCACACTTTTGTAGGTGTGGGATTTCACCTACATCATGTGCACAAGGTCAATTGGTTTTCCCCTATGACGGCCATATCACATCCCCATGGTCCACTGGTATGATATGACAGGGTAGTGAAGGTACAGAAACTTACAATTTTGGAGGTTACAATTTGATACTCTTGCTATGGATGGGGTCAGATGGAGACCCTATTGATATTTCAGATGGGTAGATGATGGTAGGTACTTGAGGAACCTACAATGGAACTATTTTCTAGTAGGTCACTGCAATCACATCATTGTACCATATTACTGGAGTCGGGTCATGCAACAACAAGGTCATGTACAGATGATTCCTCTAGACGTGTCCACATATACTAGGGCCTACAAGACTGTGGCTAGACCCGGGGATCACCCTCACCCCACCATCACCAATTTTTTCCCCTCAGATGATGATGAGCTTGACCACAATCTACTACCTAAAGCGGTAGAAGATAATGTTGGGATTGTTGTAGACTTCAGAGGGTGATGGGATAGCATCGTCCTCCTCCTGTGTTCGACGAGGGTGCCCCTAGAGGGTACCTAGGCCCACAAGGGGACATGCCACCTCCACCTCCATAGGATAGATGGAGAGGGTGATAATAGGTTGGTGAGGAGGAAGAGAGGCCACAGGAGGAGGAGGCAGGGTCGCAGAGGCTGAGGTGGCGAAGGAGGTTAGACCCCCTAGTAGCTACCCCTGTCTCATTGGCACCACCAACACCTACTGTTATAGTGGCAATGGCCTTAGTAGTTTTGGGAGCAGATACCAATGTTGATGAAACAAGCCCCAACATCACTCCTCACCTTAATCCCACATGGCAGCCAGAGGACCTAGGTATATAGAGTATGATGTTTATATTTTAGTATTCTCAGTTTCTTTCATTTATGATTATATACATATGCTATGCGATACTGATTTCTCTCTTTCTTTTTGTGGTTGCAGAGGATGCATAGGGATGGATTGGGATGATGGCTTAGTGCATATCAGAGGTGGCCCCTAATGTGCCCATTTAGGGGACGATCCTTGAGGATTTTCGGCTAGTGTCTACGAGGTGACATGCCCACATCTCTGAGCTAGTAGTGCATCTGAGGACTACCTATGAGGAGTGGGGAGTAGAGATTGTTCAATTGACTATGAGCTAACCACTATTTAGGGACAACATGACCAACTATCAGGGGAGCTGTGGATGACACTTGACGAGTGAGATGCGACAGTGATGAGGGATGACACTACTGAGTAGGCATGTGATGCCCTTCAGAGTTGCCTCAATGACCTTGACAAGTAGTCAATAGTTGTGATCCTGGAAAATGTTTAGTGGCTTTAGCAGGAGCTAACAGAGACACAGATGACTATATGCTCACTACACAAAGAGATCAAGGGGATGTGGGTAGCTCTTTCTACATCACACTCACATTGATCTTGATCCATGACCACCATTCAGCCTCTCCCTAGACCATAGTAGCAGCAGCCAGAGCTAGAGGACTTGGGGAGCCACACGCCACAACCATAGGAGCTCTTGATTTTGTATATCACTTTTTTAGCGAGAGATACATATATATATATATTGTAGATCTTTTGTATAGACATATATTTAGTAGCCACTCATATTTTATTATATATACATATATATATATATTGTAGATCTTTTGTATAGACATATATTCAGTAGCCAGTCATATTTTATAGTAGTGGCTCGATACATGTACATGAAATTTGATACATACATGCATATATATCATGCCATTGTATATTTTGATGTGCATGATTTTTATGTTCACCTATATTGACGCTATGGATATTATATGCTCATATGGATGTATGTTTACATTAGATGCTAATATGATTTAATAAACACACATGGTTGTATGTTAATTAAATATAATGATGATCTAATTTCCCTAAAAGATGTAATGTGATGTATGGATACATAGCATAGCAAGACACATGTATGTATATCATTCACACAGACACACATGGCCATATCATAGCACAAAAAAAATTCATAATGTGTTAATGAATAATGTCAACATATGCAGTGCTACTACCCTTTTAAATAGAGAACACCACACACATGACACATGGGACACTATGCATAGTATCAACGAAGATGCATCGCATTAACGGGCTCTTTTAGAGGAATTCTATCCATAGACGATAACCCATAGGAACCCAAACCATACACAGAGACAACAATGTAAGGGCCTAACCAATTAGGACTAAATTTCCCTCTCTGATCAAGCAGTGCATTCACATTTCTTTTATTCTCACAAAGAACCAGGTCTCTAGGCTTAAAGGTCCTAGGAAGCACATTTTGATTATATTGTCTTGATAATGATCGTTGATAAGATTTAAGATGATCAAGGGCCTATAATCTGTGCTTTTCGAGCATCTCTAGCTAATGCAAATGATTATCTCAATAAGTTTCATCATCAATTAACCCTTTAAGGTAAACCCATAGAGACAAAATTTACAACTCCAAAGGCATGATAGATTCGGCACCATACATGAGGTTGTAAGGTGTTGTTCCCATCGCCATACAAACACTCATGCAGTAGGCCCAAAAAGCATAGGTTAACTAAATATGCCAATCCTTACCATGTTTATTAATTATTTTACAAAGAATGAGTTCAAGATTTTTGTTAGACGCTTCTGCTTGGCCATTAGATTGTGGATAGTATGGCGTAGAAAATCTATGTTGAATATAAATTTTTTCCAAGAATTGCTTTAATTCCTTATTCTTGAATGGCGTACCATTTCTAGAACCAAGTGTAGTAGGTAACCCAAAATGAGAAATAATGTTGTTAAAAAGAAAGCTACATATAGCTTCAGTGTTCATGGATTAGAGTGGAGTAGCTTTGGCCCATTTCGTGAAGTAATCTGTAGCAGTAATGATAAAGGTATGTCCCTTGGAAGAAGGAGGATATTTTTCCAATAATATCCAACTCCCATTTTATGAATGGCCAAGGAGAGATTTGATTTTATAACTCTTGTGCAAGTGCGTGAATAAGACGACTATGTTGTTGACATTGAAGGCACCTCTTAACGAAATCGAAGGAATGTTGTTCCCTCATTTGCTAGTAGTACCCCATGTGTAACAGCTTCCTTACCAAGGATTTACCTCCAAAGTCTCCACCCCCAAAGCCTGAATGGGCTACTTTAAGGGTGAGGGATATTTATACTTTAGTGAGACATCGCAAAAGCAAGCCGTTATAATATTTTTGATAGAGAACATCAGATAAGATGACATAACGTGCTAAAATATTTCATATATGAGTGTGATCATTCTTTGTAGCATCATCAAAAAAGTTTCTAGTCTTTAAGTAGTTATAGATACTAGAGAACCATTCTCTCGAGTCTACATGAGAACACATAAAGACCTCAGATTTAGGTTGATCAGAAACCATTGGGGTTTGCAAGACCTTAACCATGTATTGGTATTCTTTCGTATCCTCTTCTGAAGGTACCAAGGAAACAACGCTTGCCATGGAATCGAAATTTCTATTCTCCCTTCTAAGGATGTTGTCTATCATGAAATAAGAGAACCGATCAAGCAAGGAAAAAGAAAGGTCTCAATATCGAGATAACTTATCTTGTTTAGCTTGATCAGTTCTTGTAATCTAATTCACAATAAACTCAGAATCTCCTAGTATGCAGAGATTTTTTATCTTAAGTGCAATCATGGCACACAAGCTTGTAATGAGCACTTCGCACTCAGTGATGTTATTTGTGTAAGGAAAATCCAATCGGAAGGATAGAGGGACCAGTTTGCCTTTGGGGAATATCAAGACCACACCCACTTTGAAACCATTATGACACCTTGATGCATTGAAATACATCTTCCATTCAAGGTTGTAATTAATTTCAAAAATATTCTCATCAGGAAATAAATCCAACCTTGGGAAGGAGTGAGATGAGGGAGTGTCTGCCAATTGATCAACAACTAGTTGAACCTTTATTGACTTTTGAGTAACAAAATTTCTATTGAAATTAGAAAGCAACATAACTCACTTTGCTAACCTCCCAGCAAGGTTAGCACTTGAGAATAGATGCTTTAAAAGGTCATTCTTTACAATGACACTTTTTTTAGCATGGAGAAGGTAATGCCTCAACTTCTATGCAAAAAAGACAAGAGCGAGGCATTATTTCTCCATGGAGGAATAGTAGGTTTCATAATCAACTAGGATGCAACTAATGTAGTAGACTACTCTCTCTCTCTCTCCCGACATTGTCATACTGAGCCAAAAAATCTACCAAGGCCTATGGTGATGCTACGAGGTAAAGCAAAAAGGGTTTGTCTTGCATAGTCGACATCAATATAAGAGGATTGGCCAAATAGGCTTGATTGACTCAAAGCTTTTTGGAACTCTTCTTCCCATATGAAGCAAACATCTTCTTTAATAAAAGAGTGAAAGGAAGGGTATAGTCAGCCAATTGGGATATAAACCTATGAATTTCCTATGAATTTTCCCTTGTAAGCTCTGCAATTCAGTAATATTTCTAGGTGGAGACATGTTAACAATGGCATCAATTTTATTCATGTTGACTTTGATTCCATGGTGAGAAACTATAAATCCCAAAAGCTTGCTAGCATCCACACTGAAGAAACACTTATGGGGATTTACTCTCATCTTATAGAGTTGAAGCTTTCAAAGATAAGATGAAGGTTCTTTACATGGTCTTGGCGAGTTATTGATTTCGCAAAGATGTTGTCAACATAGTTTTCTAAGATCTTGTGAATAAAATTGTGAAATATCAGGGTCATTTCCTATTAGTAAGTTGCTCCTACATTCTTTAATCCAAAGGGAATAACCACAAAATAGAAGGTACCCCAAGAGGTAGTGAAGGTTGTCTTGTACTGATCTTCTGAGTTAATACAGATTTGGTTATAACCCGAGAAGCCATCATAAAAGATAAAAATGCATGGCATGTAGTCAAATCTACAATCATGTCTATATTAGGCAATGAAAAATCATCCTTAAGAGAACCCTTATTAATATCATGAAATTCAATGCATATGTGAATACGACCATCAGGTTTAATAACATTGACTATATTCGATATCCATGGGGAGTAGTCGATCGGACGGATAAAGCCTACTTTCAATAACCTCTTTATCTCAGTATTAACCATCAATGCCACCCTGGGATTGATCTTTCAGATTTTTTATTTAACCGGCTTAGCATTAGGACATAAGACAATATTGTGAACCACTTTAGACTTGTCAATACTGGGCATATTCTCATACATCCAAGCGAAGATATCAAGATGAGAATGTAAGAGATCAGAATGTTCATTTGCTTCCTCTGAAGAGAGACACTTCCTAATCTTAATTACCTTTTTAGAGGACTTAGGATCCATAGAGATTTCAGTAGTATCCCCTTTAAGGAGAGAACTAATATCTTCAGGATGAGATATCAGAACATCATTATTAACATTAGATAGAGGGTCTTCCTCATCAATACTCAGGAAAGACTCTCTAAAATATGCTTGTTTATACAAGTGATATAGGAACCATCTCTTGTGATGAAAATAAGGCAACAGGGAATAGGCACCTAGAAATTGCTCAAGTGCTTCATCCAAAGAGAAAAAATCTAAAGGGATTTTCTCAACCTACTCCATATCCTCTATTAATTCAAGATGGACCAAACTCAGCGGTTCGGCTAAAATCATGTTAACACTCCACCAAGGTTTCTACTTAGGTTGTTTGATAGAGCATCCCAAACCCACATAGTGCTTTCGTAGCTTAAACTAGATATGGACTTGGATTCCTTACTCAATACACCCTAGGATTTTCTACCCATAGCCATACTGAGAAGTGAGCTCATATCCAAAACCATAACGAGTTTGAAAAACTTTAGGAGGTGGCAGCTCTACGTAGAGTGTTTCATTCCACCAATGAATTTCAAACGTCTCTATGGGAGTGCTCCTACCTCCTTCACTAGGTTCACAAAAATTAACCTCCTTTGTAGGAGTGGGATTACTCTCCTTAGTAGAGGAAGGAGTGATTTCTTGAATAGGGTCACACTTCTCTTCCTTAATGGGAGTATCATCCATCTTTACATCAGAAGTACTTAGAAATTCTATACAAGAGGGGCTCGCCTTGTATTTTGTGATAAAGAATTTAGAGAATTCCAAGGAGCCCCAATCATCACCAAGGAAAGCATTTGATTGAGAGGAAGAAGGGGAAGATGGGGGAGACTTAGGATCTTCTACTTTAGGTGGTTCGTCTTTAACAACATTTGCTCCGGGGACAACTTCCACAGAGGGTATTGACGAAGAACACACAATATAATCAATAGTTAAGGATGGAATACAATTCTTGAGAGTGGATACAATTGAAGCATGACTGGCAGCTACTAGGTCACGAATGTGAACAACTTCTAGATTTGCTATAATCATAACCACCATATTATTTGTGATGAATTTTAAAGAATGGTGCAAAGTAGAGGTTACAACACCCATAACATGAATTTAGGGTCTCCCTAAGTGAATATTGTAAGGTAAAGGGCCAAGCATCACATAAACCAAGGTAGGTAAGGTAACAGGACCCAACTGCAAAGGAAACATTCACTGGTAGATTTTGACCCATTTTTTGAAGACCGTCCGTCGGAATTTCAACGGATGCCCGGTCAGAATTTTGACATTTCAAATGTTGTCAAAATTTTGACGCAATAATAGCGACGAACAACCATCGAAATTCCAATGAACGGTCATCAAAAAATGGGTCAAAATCTACCCATGATTATCGTACCTTGAGCTTGACAACCAACATTATCAAATCCATGAATATACAAGGAAGAAACCACTAAAGAAGATGAATCAACCTTAATCTTAGGTAATAGGTCGATACCACAAACGTTGAGATTTGAACCAATGTCAACGAAAGTACGCCTAATGCCAATATTATTAACATTAATTATAATCATCAAGGGATCCACTTGCTTTTGTACATCCAAAGGCACGTGTTCTTGCCGGTGGAATGTGATATTCAGAAAATCCACCTGAATATGAGCCGACAATGCATTAACATCCATAGGCATAGCGGAGGCAGGAAATAGAATATTTTGTAAGGCTTCTTGAAGCATCTCCTGATAAACCAGAGCGGTCTGAAGCAAATCCCAAAGTGATATCTTAGCTAGAGTGATAAGAAGTTCCTTGACAAGATCATAATCACCTAGTGTTTTGATCACAAGTTTAGGTGTTGAAGGAAGGCTTGGTTGAGAAGGTGGTAAAGAAGTAGGAACTTGAGTGGGTTGAGATGTAGGAACAAAGTGTTTTTGATCCAAATTTTGTTTGTTTCTTCCTGTATTATACGTGTGCCCAACAACATATAGGAAGTGGAGTTTGTAGCTTTCATGAACCTCAAATATAAGTCCAATGAACCATTATGACATGAAATCCCATAGATAGAATAATCCTCCCTAGAAGATGAGTCAGTTGGGGTCACGTAAATGATGGGTTTCTTAGGGCTTAGAGGAGCCATAGAGACCATAACTACATTCATTGACTCTTCGACTAGCAGAGAGGAAGCTTGCTGGGAAGATTCACAAATAGGGGAGAGTGCTTCCAAGAAGTCATCTAGAGCATCTTCCAACATATCAAAATATTTTTTAGAGAAAGTATTATCATAAACATGGAAAGATTATAGAAATAGATCTAACATCTTTATGTCAAGTTCACCAAAATGTGAGATAAGAGGGATTCATTGTACACGGGTCTCTTCATTATCAAGAGATCGCCAGGGAACGAACTTCAATTATCCACCTCAGCATAAAGGAATTGTGAAAGAGATGGGTATACATTAACTCTTATAGGGAACTGCTTTATAATCTAAGAGAGTGAAACTTCTAAATTCCTGCCTTAGATAGAGGAGCTCTTAGCCAAAGGACGAAAGTGCAAATTCAAGACGCCAACATAGCACGTTGTTGTCCAAAGAGCACGATGGCATCCTAAGCAACAAAAAGCTTAGGAGCTCAAGTAGGCAGAACAAGGCTTCACTTACTAACCTAGATTTTCAAAGTATATTGAAAGAAATAACTATTCAGAAAGTAGAAACTCAGAACAAAATACAAGGAGAACTTGGAGAAAACTTACCTTCAACTAGACCTTCGAGTCTTCACTCCAAGTTCCACTTTGCAACCTACACACATAAGAACGAGGGAAAAGGTTGGGCCTATATAGGGTTTTTCCTCAATCAGACCCCTATTTTGGTGTTCCCACCTCCATGGACAACCAAGTTGGAAAGGAGTGTAAACGAAGTAAACAAAGCATGTGGTGAAACAAAAACCCACTTTAGGAGTAGAACCCACACCATGAAGTAGCAAATGAACAAGTAGGAGAAAAGAGTAAGAGAGAGAGAGAGCATTACCCATAGGCCTAGACCCTCTCTGGAGTGCACATATGCACCTTTGAGATCTTTCTTGAGAGTTGTAGTTGTTGGAAGGACCTCGGTCCAGCATGGCTTCGCTTGTGAAAGTGTTGCTATCAAAAGTGAAGAGAACTCAAGCATGAAAGTGTAGAGAGAGAGCTTTACTGAATGGCTTGAACCCCCAAATGAGAGCCAAGGAGGGATTTTTGTTGCATGCAAGGGTGACAAAGAGTCGTTACATCCGAATTTTTATTGCTAGGACATGTGTCAAGAGAGTCAAGATTCACGATTCCCCATTTCAAACTCGAAAAACTACCAAGACACTAGCATGCCACATAGATGTTCGCACACCGCGTAGTCATCCAAGGCCTAGAATTTTTGGAAATGTGTCATTAAGCTTTTGTTACTCTGCTACTAGTCCACATGGAGTCAAAATTGTGAGATTTCGACTCATGGTATTTTTGTCATTAATGCTAGGAAAAAGTACAAAAATGTGGAATTGCCCCTAGGTGCAATTATGCGACATTACACATAGATGATCTTTATAGACTCATGGAATATACAAAAAGGATTTATTATGAACTATGAACTAAAAGTGGGATTGTAAGCATGGAATTGATTTAAATGTAAATATGACGTATATGTTTCAAGACTATGATAGTATGATTATAGAAATAATAGTGGAAATTTTCATTGGACTAAATTGTGGAAGAAAATAAAACATTGGAAGTTTCATTTTCTTGATTTGTTCAAACTTAATTATTGCTAGAATATCCAATTGATTGATAAGTAATATTTTTTCTTAAAGATGTCTAAGATTTTTTACTTTTATGGGATTGTTTAATTGAAGTTCCTAGATAACATAAACCTACAACCTATGAGGAACAATAACTTGGAACACTATGAATATATTATTCCAGCAATCTAGATGAGGATAAATGTAGGAATTTCATGAATACCATGGATTGTATTTTTGCTTCTTGGGGTTCCAACTTAGATGCTTGTTTTAATGAGCTTGTGTGACTAATATTTAAAAAAATATTTTCTATTGAAGAAGAAAATGAATTCAAGTTGTTTATATTGGAACTACACATAGAGATTAAATAAGATCATTCAAATTGAATATATTTTCATTTGATGGATATCTATTGATGCATTAATCAGAGAGACATTGAAAAAGGGCCCCATTTATAAGGTCATTGTCACAAATTTGGTATGGATTAAAAAAGGGACTAGTGTGCTAGTTTTAAATGATGACTAAATTGTTATTTAATTTAATTAAGACTATCCCCTCAAATTTGAAGTCATTTATATTAAAATTTAAAATTTGTATTGAATTTTAGCATTTGACTAAAGGGAAATGAATTAAGCTTCTCCTCCTTGGGAAATCTATAAATTCTCAAAAAATGACATAAAAAACCATAGAAACTATTCATTCACTTATTATTATACCATTATTATATGCTTCTATCTTTTTGTTCCTTCTATAGTTGTCTAATCATGATCTATCATATCTTATAATCTTATCTATAATTCACTTAAGTATTTGATAAATCGTGTTTCATATCACTAATCTATTGTTGGTTGTGAGGCCTTATGTGTGGTCATCCTAGGAATTCAATCAACATGTCATGGAATTTATTTTTCCATTAAGGTCGTGAGGTTTTGGGATTTCAATTTATGCATATAATATGGCAGTTATTTTTACTTCCCATCATAGTTGATTAGTCCCCAGGGGATTACACCATCTTGTATTCCTAACTATGTAAAGGTTGGTCAAGTAAGAGTGGTTTTAAATTGTATTTGTCTAATTGTATAATCAAATTTGAGAATATAATAAAATAGATGTAGTTGTAACGTTTTATTTCTCTCTTGCCTTTTGCATTTTCTTTTTAAAAATATTATATTAGGATTAGATTAGGGTCATATTAGCATTTATTATAATTTTGAACTTGTGTCTTATTTCTAAATTGTCTAAGTTATTTTGGCAATAAGTCCTTATTTGTCCATAATAAAGATAAATAGAATCTTGAGTTTAACATGTTTACATTTATTAATGCCTCATGCTAATTAGAGCATATTTACAATCAATACATTGTGCTTCTTTTTTCTTATTTAGCTTCTATTGGCCCCTTGAATGAAACTACTAACATCTACTTCTAGGTTACATAAACAAGATAAAAACTTATAATAAACAACCTTAGGGTAAGTGATTCCCTTTCAAACAAGGAGCAATTTGTTCCACATTCTTGTGTAAAAATATGCATCAACAAATATCACTAAACACATGCAAACTAAGTGATATTATGATGAATTTGACAACACCTTGAAAGAAAATCAGAAGGTGTGCATCACTAATTATAAGGGCAATTCAATACTCTTCAAAATTAATGGATTATTGTTAGGAATGACTAGAAATAAAGGCAAAAATAAACTTAGTTTAATGAGTTATACAAAAAGGGGTTGGGGCCCTAGCTCGGTTGGCTAAATCTTTCCTGTTGCAGGAGGTTGGTCATGAGGTCTAGTCTCCCCCACCCCCGTGGTACCAGAGGGCGTGTCGCGCCAGCGCCGCCGGTCATGTTAAAAAGTTTACCAGGCGCACTGCAGTTTATAGGGGGTCGTGCTACCCGATTCCTACAGTCTAATAAAAAAATTAAAAAAATGAGTTATACAAAATAAAAAATATTCTCTCAATTTAAATCATGATGAAGGGTTAAAATTAAACCATTTTTTAAAATTATTTATTAATTTAAAAAAATTGACATATACCATTTTTTTTAAATAACAAAAACTATTAAAAAATAAAATAAAAAAAATAATAGAACTTAAATTAAACTTTTAAATAAAATAAATCAAACCTCATTTTTACTGCAATTTTCTCAAAAATCCTCCCCACGTCATTTTCAACGTTTCATAATATTTTTTTTTAGCATTTTAGGGTATTCAATTAAAGTTTCTCAAAAAACCTTAACATGAGATTGTGGGTCTCTGAATAAATAGTTTCTCTTACGAAAATAGTTGAGGTTTTGAGATTATGGGTCCATTAAGATGACCAAATGAAAGATCTTTCAAAGTAATTAGCTTCTTTTAAATGCAGATATTTTGAACACATTTGTGTTTTCTTTCTACTCACAACTCTCAATGGAAGATAGATTTCCTAAAATAGAATCCTAGTACCCTAATTTACCCTAATTTTATGGGTCAACAAAAGTGTTGCCATTTTATATATATATATACTCACATGCAATTCAATTTTAGTATCTATTATTTGTTTACAAAATTTATTGATATGTAGTTAATTAAATCATATTTATTATTATTTTTATTATGTAAATATATTTTATGGGATATGATAATTTTGTAGCATGACGCTATTGAAGATGAATTTTGAAAATGAGGAGCAATGAAGACAATGTCAAAGATGACAAAGAAAACAAATGACAAATGTGGCAAGTGAAGAACAAAGAAATCATCAAAATGATAACAATAGACAATAAAATGCTAGCCTAAGACAAAATGAACATGTAGAGGAGATGAGAAGAAGTCATTCTAAAAAATTTGTAGATGATGAATATGCATTAATAAATGGAATAAAATACAAGTACATTTAGATAAACTCATTGAGTCCAAAAAATAAGAACATCAAGAACAAAATCAACAATTTGTTCAGAGGTACTATCACCAATCAAATAATGATGCATATATATATTATGAAGAAATAAATTTAATTTCAATAGATTGTGTACTTGTTCAGAGGTACTATCACCAATCAAATAATGATGCATATATATATTATGAAGAAATAAATTTAATTTCAATAGATTGTGTACTTGAAACACCAGAGGATGCACATCAAAATGTAATTAATGTGGTTGTTAGAGATATTGTACACAATATATATGTAATCCAAATGAGATGCTTGATAAAAAAATTAATACTTTCCAAATGCTTTTTCAAAATGGTCTTGATAATTTGGTTTCACTGAGTTTATGTTATATTTGTCAAGAATGTTACCTTGTCATTAAAAGTTCTCAAACACCTAAAAGACATGTATGCACTAGTTTTCAATATGAGAAGGGAAATAATCAAATTTTTGACATCAAATAATATGGACACCAGGTCACAACTATTTGAACTTAAAAACTTGACATAGCTAAAGGAAATGTTGATGAAATGTGTCAATCCAATCCTACAAGTAACACATACAACATGATATCAATATAAATATAAGGGACATGTAATAAGTTTTCCATATATGTAAGAGATACTTTTAAGGTTTTTCCACATCAAATATTTAAAATTTTCCAATCACTATTGTTTGGAGGAGGGATCAACATGGTATAAATTGCAACTTTATAATTAATAGAGTGAGTATATAAGGAATTAAAATATAAAATTGATTATGGAAAGTTTTATTCTAATGTTGACATTGACTCTCAATGAACTTGTATAATGAAATTGTATTGAACTCTAATGAAAATATTTGCAACCAACTAAACTCTTTCATATGATGGATTTCAATTCAAATGTAAATTATTTTATTTGTAGATCCATTCATGGAAATGAGTGAAATAAAAACCATTGATCACAAAACATTAATGACCTCTAAACTATCAAATGAACTAAAAAATGAAATTAATCCATGCACAAATAAATAACCCCAATGCAAATCTAGGCACATGGACTAATTGGCCAAGAATTGGGGCATTCCTACCAAGAAGTATTAGACATTATGTTTACTTGATATGATATTTCCAATATTATTTTTTGATGGTAGTTGTGATTGTTTAGAACTAGGGATGAGATGCAAATATCTAAATAGTTTTCTAAACATCTATTTCAATATAGGGATCAGTAATTTAGTTGACACCCATTATTTAGATATTGCATTCAAAAGGTGATCCCACAATACTAGTTATAATTTTTGGTCAAATTAGACATTGAAATAATTTTTTATAACTAAATCTTCACTTTTGGGCACCTATAGCAGCTAAACCATGAGGAATTTGAATATGATGCAAACTAGTGATTTGTGAAATTTTGTCTGTAGATTCTAAATATATTTTTTAAAAAATATTTGGAATCAGATTGCACTTCTTTTTCCATCTCCTTTGAAAACTAGTTTTTTTTAGTAAATAACATTTTTAAGGAGTGACGCTCACCATATAATGACTAATTTTTTTCCCATGAAGGATAAAATTCTAATTCTTTCAAATTTAGATTTTTAAATATGATATCTAGTGCTTCCAATTGGTTTCATAGTATTTTATTGAATTTTTTTCCTTAATCAAGTTTCGAAGTCAAACCAATTACAATTCAGACATAGGCAGACCATATAATGCGTAACTTTTTTTTTGTATGTATCGAAATTCAATTTTATTTTTTGTTGGATCAAGGACTTCAATATCTAGTGCACTCAAATTTTTCAATTTTTTTTTAATAATTTGCTATTTTTCCACATGCGCATAATAGAGAGATTGATTTTCGGTGAAAAACCTATGTTTAATAAAACTAAAAAAACAAATACATAATTAAACCAAAACATATTAAAATTATATTCATTGGATAGCTTGTTCTGAGGACTACCATCATCTAGTTGGGTCTGTAAAGTATCCTCCACTTTCATCTTCAACCCAAGCTTCGAAATGCAAAATTTTGGAGTTTTTTGGTGTCAGAGGGTGAGAAGGTGGGAAAAAGGGGGTTCGAGCGAACCCCCTTTCAAAAAAGGTTTCCTTTGTGTTTTTTGGCGGGAATGGTGGGTCCTTGCATTAAATGGGTTCACTCAAACCAAGGTTCTAGCAAACCCTCTTTTGGTTCATTCGAACCCCAAAAACGATTTTTTTTTGCATGGGGTCATCTTCTGCAAATTTTCCTTCCTCACTCGAATTGTAAACCACTTTTGTGGGTTTACCCATGATAAACATATTCATGAAATAAAAAGCATAAAATTGAGTTATAGTGTTTGTGAAAAAGTATTCAAGAAATGTCAATCAACATCAACTAGCTATATGAGCATATAGAAAATATGATTCTCCCATATAGTGTGAGGCCCAACCCCATATATGACTATTGTGACATTTTAATAGATTCAATTATGCTATAAAAATGAATTTATTTGATACCTTGATCAAAATTACTTAAACATAATATAATATTAAAAATGTTGAAGGATAAAATGATTTAATCTCTACTTTTTACTATCTTAGAATATTATGATTAAGCGAGTTGTGTGTGATTGAGAGAATTATATATGCAAGTTTTGAAGTATAAGAGAACACCAATGATTGCACTCAACTACATGCTTAACGTTTAAATTTTTCCAAGACGTAGTTAAAAGACGATTTTAGTAAATGTGTCCTACTAAATATGATTTAACAATTCATTAGGAAAGTATAAGAAGTATATAAAATTTAGATTTCTTATAAGCATCAGGAAATAAGAATATTTAAATTGATGAGTAAAAGAATGAAATGTATTTTAGTACAAGTGATTCACTAATGTGCTTTAAGTTTTGTGGAAAGGGGTAATACTTGGGAATGAAACAAGAACCTTGTAGATCGAGAAGAAATTCAAAAGGGACAAATTCCTAATATTGTCAAGAGTAAACTAGAACAACTATAGCTGACAATGAAGATATATAAGGTAAGTTAACAAGGTAAGCTATGTGAATTTGTTATTTAATTGCATAATGATATTTGTTCATAAATGATTATTCAAGGATACAATAAAAAGAGCTGTGGAATAATTAAGGTTAGGCTTTCGTCATTGTAGAGATAGGTTTGAATTCTTATTCTACATCAAGGAAGATAAAGATTATACATATGGATATATTTCTATGAACTGATCTATTGAATTGAATCTTATTGAAAATAAGAGTAGGTGATTTTCATTAATTCTGGACCGACCTTGTATTAAGAAAATTCTTAAGAGATGTGTGTCATTAGGAAGAAGGGAGAACCAATTTGAACCCTTTTCAATGTGTCACCTAGTTGAAGTTTTTGAATGTGACCACATGTAATGAAAGGTGAGTATAGTTGGGGTTAGCATTAAGTGTCAAGTGAGTATAGCAGTGGTGGTTTATTTATTTTGAGTTTCTAAATATGACCATTTGGAGAGTTAAGGTATATGGTTAATGTGTAATATGGTGTTTATGTGTGAGATGTGTTTTACATTTTGATTAAATTTAGAGTCATGTCAATTAAGTTGCAAGTGGTGTGTAAAAAAAAAAAAATCGGATGCAAGTTTGGAGGTGATTTTATGAGGGTCAAAAAGGTCATAATTTGGTTATTTATTTCATTTTTAAGGCCCTAGACATAGTACCTATGGGTTGTGGGAGTTTTTTTTACCATACTTTTTCCCATACCTTATCTATGACCATTATGAGGTGACAAATTTTTGGGATGAAAGGATGGACTTGACCCATCCTCATCCCCCATTTGGTCTTCCCTCATTTATTAGAAGGGACTTGGGAAAAAAGAGGGTGTATGTGCACCATGCCTCTTTTATAAAAGAGAGGACTTGGTGGGAAACTTGGGGTATTGTGAGGAAATTGAGATTGGATGAGATGATGAAAAATGTCACCATCTCATCCAAGAGTTTGGAGGCTTAGTTTCTTTAAAGGCTCTTGGGTTATGGGGAAAGGGGGTTCTCTCTCTTTCTTTTGAGAGAGGCCTTAGTTTTTCTTGGATTTTTCTTTTTCTTTTGGTTTGTGGTTTCATACTTGTGATTTGGGAAGAAAGTTGAGAGCTTTGAGAGAAAGGAAGAGTAATAGGCTCAAAAGAGAGTAGTTTGGAGCAGAGGGCTACATCTCTACTATGATGTAGAAAGATAAGTCCTCCTTCCTCTAATTGATTATAGTTTATGAAATAAGTGGAATGAAGGTTTCTTGAGTTGGAATGGTTCTTTGAAAATGATTGTGTTTGTAAATGTTTTAAATAAGTCATTGTTCATTCATTTTGTTTTGTATTGATTTGTGAAAATGATAGAGGTTTGAGATGGTGTTTAGACTTTCATATTTGAGTTGTGTAAAAAGATTAATGTTGCGGTTTCAACTTATTTGTGTGGGTTTGTAAGAGGGTTCTCGGGATGGCTAGGGTCTTACTACGGCCTCATGATGCCATGTTGGTAGGGTGGAGAGCTTTACTTATTTTGGTTGGCATCTCTTAAGGCATTTGAAAGAGATCGTTGGAATTTAATTTCTATGGGTTTCATCGTATAGATATATTGGAACAAAAAGAATTGTAAGTTTCCTTGAAAGAATTTATTGGTATATTGTAAATATGGAAGTTAAAACTTTGAAATGCATAAAAGAGTAGACAAAAGTTGTGTATTGTTCATTTGAAAAAATAATATTTCATTTTAGGGTTGTTAAGGAGGAATGTTGAATATATAAAGTTTTATGATAACTATGTGTAGAGTTGCAGCTCCAACAAATCATTATTGATAAGTTGTGTAAAATTGTAATCTCATACTTAACAAGTTTAACCATGAAGAAATAAGTTTAAATCTACAAAACCTTAACATTAACCACTTGGAAGTTATATATAACCAAAATACTTATTTATGAGATTGTTCTTTATTAACACACTTACACTCCTTGCTTAAATTTAAGCTTTATACTTTATCTATGATGTAGCTAATAGAGCAAGAAAATAAAACTTTCTAAATACATATTTATCCAATAGCCATATGCATACCACTTACAAATTTTAAGTGAAATATATATGCTTTATAAAGAAAAAGAAATTTTGATATATGCTCTTTAAATATAATTTAAAAAATAAATTGATATGGTTGCAACATATATCCATGTGAGAGAGTAGAATAAATTTAATGCAATACCTCTTTAATCTGTCATTCTTTAAAAAGAAGAAAATAAATATTAAATATACAATTTTTTAAAAACTACCTATATATTTGATAGGTATATAATATATAATTATTTAATATTTTAACTATAAATTAATTTATATTTTAAATGTAAAAGCTATTATATTTATATGTTATGACATATATATAATATTATCAAATATATATATTGTGTTTTAAATAAAATAAAATAAACATATATATTAAAACTTAAATAATAAAAAATAAATTTATATATATATATATATAAGTATGCAAAAAATGTGGGCGATTTTTTCAGCCCATGGAGCACAACCCCAAGGGGCCACGACACCCTTGGGAAAGCCACAACCTCCACAAGGGGAGTCGTGGGCTCCTTTGAGGGCCCACAACCCCATGGAGCCACCATGGGGTGTGATAGAGAGGAGGGGATAAAACTCCCTCCCAAATGATTTTTTTTCTTTTCATGTTTAATGCAAACAAAAATAAAAAATGGCAGGGTGGGTGGTTGGGTGGGCTCCCTGCCACATTCGTGAAGGGATGATGGCAAGGATTTCTTTAGCTTCTTCGGGGTGCATTAACTTGCTAGGGCATCATCGGTGTTTAGGGTGGATAAGGTGGCGACAGGTGGGAAGGTGCCAGAGTATATCGTTTACGGAGTTCTCATACAGTGAATTTAGTTGGCACAGAAGTATCATTTCAAGGCATGCTCAAATTTTAAGATCATTTTTGGAGGATGTCATTCCTTGCAAGGACAAATTGCCTTGCTCATCTATTATTCTCCGCTAATGTGAGGTGAGCTAAGTTTATTGGTCATGGGCTCTATTTATGGTTGTTGGTTTTGGAATTTTGTTTGTGGTTAGTTTGAAATGTTTGTTGGGTGCCTCTGTTGGTGAAGTTTTATTTGGCGATAGTCAGTTTTTGGTTGCTTCCCGAATGGAAAAACTGAGTCACTCTAAGTTTATCATCTTTGTGCCGGTGGAGGGGTTGGAATCTTTTGGGGCAAACACCCCCATTTCTTTGAGAGGGATAGAGAGGAAAGCTTCCTTCATGGCTATCACCGATCAACAACTCAAGCGAATTTTGCTTGATAGCGACCCTTTGGTCTTGGTGGTTGTTAAGATGGTGCTTGGGAAAGGTCATTTGGAAAGGAAAGAGTATGCATGAGACAATGCATACATCTCTTCACGGTTTTTGGTTGTGCTATTGGATGGGGATGTTCCTAAGTTGGAGGCCAAAGAGCTATTCGTGTGCTTGTTTTGTGAGGATTTGTTGGGTGGTTTAGAGGAAACTCTACAGCGGCCTTTGTTGGTAAGGGGATCCTACATCCTTCTGATTTGGCACTACTTTGGGATACATATGAAGAGGTGATAATCTTCCCCTTCCTGTTGGATTTGAAAGGTGTTGAGCTTATGCATCATAGGTTGGTTTTGGCAGTGGTTGTGGAGTTTCTGAAGTGAAAGTTTGGGTTGGTGGTAGAGGAAGGTCTAGAGTGGGTGGTAGATTTTGAAACTTTTGCTAATTTAAATGGTTTTTTGTAAGGCATGGCCTCCTTTTGCTTAAAATTTTTCTTGGTTAGCTATGTAGTCTAGTTTTTTGGCTCGGTTGTAGCCTTTTTGGCTGATTTCAGCAAGGTTGTTGAATTGTATAGGGTTTCTTGGTTTTATTCCTTGCTTCTAGTTAGATGTTGATCTCCTACTTTGTAGATGTAATGTATGCAATTTCTATATTAATAAAATACCCAATCTTATGTATCAAAAATAAAAAATAAAAAAAATGGTAGTTCAACTTCTCTAGAGAGCAAAAAATGCAAAATAAGGTTTTTAAATAATAAAAAATTCTACTGTCTGATTTAAAAGAAATAAGTAAAGAATAGGAAAATATAATAGAGCCCAATAAATAGAGGGCTTCCAATCCACCTCAAATAATAATAGATTTAAAGCAACAACAAATGAATGATATATAGGCGGGGGTGTATGAATCCGTGAGAACCAGGGGGTTTGAATGCAGGCCACAAATTGTTGCAATCTTTGTGATCTACAACAAAATAAAGGTAAATAAAATAGAAAAAAAAAGAAGAAGAAGAAGAATGGATTCAATGAAACAAATGAAACTTTATAATAAAGATATGAATCACCATTAAATAATCAAGAGTATGTATCAAGAAACTGGTAAGAGCTCCCATCTTCAACCCTCTTCTCTTCAACCTACAAACAAACAAAAGAAAAATAGAAGAATGAGAAAGAAAAACATTTTAATAGCTCATCCTTATGAATTAGGGTTGCTTTTGGGATGCCCTAAGATCTAAGGGTTGAGAATCAATCTCATCCAATAGATGAGATTGAGTGCTCACCTTTTCACCTTAATGTTGATTTTAACAATTTGGTTAATTTAATTTAATGAAGTTTAACTTCATGGTGGGGGTCTGTGAGGTTAGAACCCTCCATTAAGTCACAACTTAAAATCACTTTTGAAACTTTAATAAATAAATTTATATTATTTTCTAGCAAATTGAAATTTCAAAAGTTGTTAAATTTAATTTTAGTCTTTAAATAAGGGGAGACTATATTTTAGAGTTTAATTTAACCCAATTTCAAATAAAATTACTTTGAAAAAAAAAAACTATGGTAATTTTTAATATTACATCTTAGCCATTTTAAATGTCAATCAGGTGGACCTTAAATAAAATAACTTAAAGATGAATAAATGATGATGATCTAAAGAATTACATTTTAAATATTAATGTAAATTGGAGATTAATTGGTAGTATTAATTTGAGTTAGATGAGGTTAATCTCATTAATGCTAGGCTTAGATATAAATATTATTGTTTAGTTGTATGAATCTAAATAAGGATTGAAGTATGGACTAAATAACAATAGTGTTTTTTTTTTAGAAAAAATTTAAGGACAACAAAATAATAATAATAATATCATTAAATGCAATTAACCAATGATATGGATATTTGGGTGGAGTAAGTCATAATATTATATTATTGCAAGGAATAATAATATTATTATAAATAGTAATGATATAGGTGAATTGGAGAATTAAATAGTAATATTATTTGTAATGCCCTAATATTCTACCAAAATACAGTTAAGGATAAAACATAAATTTCAAATTTCAATCACAGACATTTGTATAATTTGCAAAAGGTTGTTTCCTATATATACACATCATGAAAGCATAATAACATATAATAAATAAAATTATAAGGACTTGGTCAGATTAAACTGTTGTTGTGATAATCATGGTTAGGTTCAAGTGGAGACATGGTATCCACACCACCAAGATAGACATAATTAGTTCTACTAACTAATTAGTAATTTGAAACATAATTCCAAGTCACATGTCATGCAATAAAATATATCAATAGTAATATCAAGGTAAAAATAAGAGAGAAAGACCTAGGGGCCAGACCTATTCCTTAAGGGCTCATCTATAACGGCTTTTCCTTCGTATTGTGCAGAGGATTCGTAGTTTGAAAAATTGAGTTCATGCAACTCATATATTGATTGACCAACAATCACATATTTCACCTAGGTTTAAATCACCACTAACTCACAACGGTAGTAAATACAAAGAATGATCAACAACGGTTAATCTATAAGGGCTCCTTTTACTATAAGGAGTAATGGTTAACAATCCCAATTACAATGCTCCTCAAGGCCACTTGATAAAATAGATAACCAAGAATGATCTAGGATGAAGGTAACTATATTATATCTTGAATAGATGATTATAATTGAAGCTATGGTTTTAATCCAAACCATATAAAGGTCACCATATAAAATTATTGAGATTATGGAGTGAAAGGTTAGTAATACAAGGGTGCCCCCACAATACCGGTTTACAATTTTTGGCCAAACTAGACATTGGACTGATTTTTTCTAACTAAATCTTCACTTTCGGGCACCTATAGCTGCTAAACCATGAGGAATTTGAAGATGATGCAAACTAGTGATTTGTGACATTTTTTCTGTAGATTCTAAATATATATTTTTTAAAAAAATGGAAACATATGCACTTCTTTTTCCATCTCCTTCGAAAACTTGTTTTTCAGTAAACACCATTTTTAAGGAGTGATGCTCACTATATAACACAACTTTTTTTCTATGAAGGATAAAATTCCATTTTTTTCAAATTTAGATTTGTAACTATGATATCTAGTGCTTACAAGGGTATGTGTAGGATCATCATGGAAAAAACAGGCCCTTAAGTGGCAAAAAATTCAGAAAAATCAGAGTTAGGCAACTTGACGTAAAAATTTTAATAAGTTATCTATATTATTTCAAAAATATGTAAGAATAGAATTTGTAGAAAATTCAATGTAGTTTCTAAACTACTAGGTTTGTTTAAAAAAAAAAAGTATTTGGTGAAAATTTGAAATTTCAATGTAGTGGTACTTAAATTTCAGGGAAAAAATAAGAAGTAGGTGTTTGTCTGACCACCCTAACCACAATAAAATGATAATATTTTTTTTATAATATTTTAGATATAAGTAGAGGACTCATGCTCCAATGTGATGCATATTTTTTTGTAATTTTTTTCCATGTACATAATTAATTATGATTTTTTTATTACAAATTTTTAGAAAATAGAAAAACTCGTATGTCTGACCATCTTAACTTGGTCAAAAATTCATGAATTCAATTTTTCATTTCTTAATCCTATAGTATGAGAAGTATAGAATGTGACACATGTTTTGGATTCAAAAAATGTGATACCATTTGAAATCTGTAGATATTTTTCAATCAGCCTATCAATCAAGATTTTAGTCGTAATTTGAATAGAAAATGACTAATAATTACTTATTAAATTCAAAGTTAAACATAATTTATATCGATGGAAAGCTGAGAAAATATTTTAAAAACCCTTTTCATTTCATCAATTTTGGGTTAAAAAATAGTCGCCACATACCCATCATATTGCCACTTTTTGGCCCATCAGGATCTTGCACATACCCACAATTGGTTTCATAGTGTTTTATTGAATATTTTTTCCTTAATCAAGTTTTGAAGTCAAACCAATTACAATTAGAAATAGGGGACTATATAACACAACTTTTTTGGTATGTATCGAAATTCAATTTATTTATTTTGTTGGATCAAGGACTTCAATATCTAGTGCACTCATATTTTTCTTTTTTTTTGAAAATCTTCTATTTTTCCACATGTGCAAAACAAAGAGCTTGATTTTTGGTGAAAAACCTACATTCACAAGAAATAAAAATAAATGTAATAATTAATTAAATTATTTAAAATTATACTTTTGGGAAGCTTATAATAAGGACTATACTTACAAAAATAAATGAATTCATTTGATCCCCCAAAAGGTAAATCAAAAGTGGTTTTTTATCAGCATTCTGATAGGTGTAAAGGAGACTCTGTTATAGGTATGGTTTAAAACTAGCAGGGTTCTATCCAATGGGGTTTGATCTAAGGTAGTTTGATCAAACCCTCTTCAATTGGAATGCTTTAAATGGAAATTTTTAAGGCTTAAATCATTATATTTTCTAAAAATATGTGATTTTAGCAAAAATCATAATCTCCTAGAAATTGTAACCCAGCTTTGTGGGATCACCCACAATTCACATATTGAATCTTTCTAGGCAATTCAACCATCATACACTTGGTTGACTAACACAAGGGGTATAACCCTTAGGTTCAAAGATAACTTTACTTCAATCACTCTCATAGCCCAATGACACTGACATATACTAAACTCATCTCTCTACTCCAATTCATCCTATGCCTTTGTTCTTTTATTTTTAAACTAAATGAGTGGGTACACAAACCTTTTTAGGGTCCTTTTTCCCTAGATAGTTCCACAGTTGGCTGCCACCCACCTAGGTGAATTCAGGGATCGAAAAACTCATTAAGGATATCTTAACAACATAAGAGTATAGAATTAATCCTTGATATTTTGACAAAACTCCATCTTGCATAATACGAGTTAACTTTGTGTGTTAACATAAGAATGTATTATAGGGATCTTGGCCATAATATCTTATATTTCCCTTCTCAAAATTTTGTTGATTGATAAGTGGTTGAAGGATATTCAGGGGCATCTTGCATTAATATTCCCTTACTAAATCCAAATATCTTGAGTATTAAGGTTAGACAAATTTAATACTAGAGTTAAAATTTCATTTTTCTTACTTTCCAAGGATCATGTTCCATCCTAAGAATCCTTTCAAGATATGCAATTTTTTTATAAAGATAGTTTATTCATAAATAATTCTCATCACACATACACAACAATTTAATGTTTTGACTAAATATATATTTCCTTTCAAGGAAACAATCTTAGTTAAGTGAAATTTTCAAAGACCATCTCTAACCATGAGATTAGTAACAATAATGATATAACTCAAGAGAATCAAACTTGCTCTCCACCTGACCATATTGGCATCATGAAGCCTCATGAGCTCTAGCCAAACCCTTGAGTAAGAAATTTTTTAGCCCCATGATGATGAAATGGAGTCTTCCATTTAGATAATATAAAATGGTATTTCAAGAAAAGATTTATCTAAGTAACTGTCAAATAGTGCCATGGGTGTGATACTCCAATTTTGATGAATAAAGCATTCCACCACCCATTGTTCTTACCAGTTATTATGTATAAAAACATGTATATAAAGTATTGTTACTATAATTTGAAGACCAAGAAGGATGTAGAAACCCAAGATCTATTTGTTTAGGAATAACATTAAAATCTCTATATGACGTCTTATGAACAAGGGGTTCGCTTGAGACCAATGGAATGGTCGATGGAAGCCAAAATTCTAAAAACAGTCCTAAAACACTCATAGATACGATCTGGGTACAACAAACACTGCCAAATATTTTCCCCACTACAAGCAATACACGAGAAGCACAACCAATGCACCCAATACACATGATAGGGTCCAACATGCTAATGTATCTACACGTACTAAATACTAGGTGGGTATCCTTACAACCTACTAAAGATAGACCCCCATACCTATGTAGATATTATCCAAGAGCTTGAGATGGTGTCTTGAGCCTTTTCTTTTGCTTCACCATTCTTTTTCCTCCATGAAAACCCATAAAGGGACTTCAATCATACAATAAATCTAAAATGGCGGTGTGATTCTGTGCCTTCCAATCTCCATTGCTTCTAGAAAAAGTTTCATGCCTAATCCCTGCTTTCTCTATTTCCTTTAGCTTCTTCTCTCTCATTTTCCCCAAGCTCTTGTCATCCTTCCTACATCAATAAAAATAGCTCCACCCTCTTTTCTTCATCGACAAGCTACCTCGTCTTGAGACGTGCACCCCTAACCAAATTCATTACACCCGTAAATTCTGGCATATCCCAATCTAGGGTTTGTTTTGAATTAAATGCCATCCCCTCATTTGCTCAACCCAAAATATCTTTATTTTATTTATTTTTCCTTTTTTTCAAATTTTGGCTTGTTTTTATATTACAGGCTTGATTTTAATCTCTTTTCATCTTTCTTCAACAAGCTTTGAAGATACTTTTATTCATATATTTTATTTTCCTAAAATTCAAGTGAATTAGAAAGGCATTTGGTGTAATTTCACATTACACAAGTAAAAGGAAATCCCACACCCCAGTTGCAAAATCCATTTTTTATTTTTTGTAACTCCTAGGAAGAATCAAATGATTTTTAATAAAATATTTTCCATGATGTAGGGTTCTTGGCGAGTGGAGTTGTCAGATGAGGAATTGGATGGCAATTTTTGGAAAAAGTTGAATTTGTCTAGAAAAAGACATTGAAGAGGCCAATTGCATGAATTACCATGCCAGAATGGAGGAGGTTGAGGTTTGATTGACACTTTTGGGGAGAGGGAGATTGCCTAGGCCGTAATTATGAGACCTATTATTAGTAAATGAGGCATAACTTTCTCATTTCTTAACAAAATAGAGAAATTTAAAATGCTCAAGAAAGTTGGGAAGGAGATGCAAAAAACACATAAACAGTTTTAAAAAATTCACAAGAATGAGGTAGTAGTAAAAGGTAAAAAGTGATAGGTTTTGGAAGCTCTAGGATGGAAGAAGAGAGGAAAAAACAAGTAGAAGTGTGAAGGAGAGCCTTTGGGCACCCCAATCTCCATGTTCAAAAGTTTGAGAAGATGTTTTTGTTGCCTGTAGCATGCAATTTTTTGAGATTTGTATCAGATTTTTTGTTCTTTTCCAGAATTTTCTTGTAGGTGTTTTGCAATCTAGCTTGTAATCTTTCCTACAGATGCTTGTAGTTGTAGATGGAGCTTCCAATATGGATTGAAGTGTTGATTTTTTTGATATTGTAGACTTCTAGTATTTCATTGAATGCAATAAAATATTCTATGGTGAAAATTTTATTTAAAAATTGTTTTAAGTGTTGATTTTGTGAAGGAAGGCTACAACAATTGAAAAACCTCTTTAGTTTCTCAATTGTTGAATTGCATCAAATGGTATCAAAGTTGGTTGTTTTAATGTTGATGAAATCTAGCTATTGAAAGTAAGGAAATATGGACTTTTCATTAATTTTGGCATCAAATAAAGTAAGGAAAAAATGAATGTGTATTCCTATAGATGAAGGTGGGAGCTTTCATTGTGCAAGTTTTTAGAGCAATTGAATGAGTTTTGCATATTAAAAGTAAATTTTGAAAAGTGTTTTGCTGGTAGTTTTTAGTGCATTTCTAGAGAAAAACTTATAGAAGTTTGAAAGGGAAATGACACAAAGAGGATGAGGTAGAGGAAGATCCCTATGAGGAGAAGAAAATCCAACCCTTATGGAGATGATAAGGGGAATTTCAGTGAGGATGGAAACCATAGAAACTTCTCAAAGAAGAGGGGTTCTTGTTGAAGACATTAAGGAAGATGAGGAAGAAGTTCTAGAGGTTGCAACAATGCAAGGAGAGGATGCAAGTGAAGGGAGATTCTTACAAGTGTTGGCTAATATTGGGAGTAAACCAAGGATAGACTTATCGAGTTACAGTGGGATTATGAATCCAAAAGAGCTTATTGACTATTTTATATAAATGGACAAGTATTTTGATGTGGAATCCATTGAAGAGAAGAAGAAGGTGAAATATGCTAGCATGAGGTTGAAGGGACATGCATCCCTATGGTGGGATCAAGTGAAAATTGAAAGACATAGGAAAGGTAAAGATAAGATAAAATCATGGGAGAAGATGGTTGCAAAACTGAAAAAAAAATTCTTGTCTATGGATTATCACATTAGCTTAATTAAAAGGTTGTAGAACCTTAAACAAAAGGGTTTAAGTGTCATAGAATACATAGAGGAGTTCTACAGATTGAGCATACATGTTGGACCTATTGAAGATGATGAGGAGCAAGAAGCAAGATACATAAATGGTTTGAGGATCAATATCCAAGATGAGATTAGCATGGTCATGATAAGGATCATAGAAGAAGCTTACCAATATGCTCTCAAGGCAGAGGAAAAGTTGGCAAGAAGGCAACAAAGTAACTCTAGAAGCAGAGGAGAAGCTTTAATAGGTAGAGAAAAAACAAATAGTGGAAGAGGGGAGCAAATAAAAGAAGAGGAAGCAAGTTGGTCACAAACAAATTATGGGACAAATGCAAGAGGAAGAGGTGAAACTTCAAGAGGGAGAGGAGAATATGGCAAACGAAGGGGATTTTCAAGAGTGTGTTTCAATTGTGGGGAAGTGGGTCATCGAGCCTTTGAGTGCCCACAAATACAAGAGATTGGAAAGAAAAACACTAGAAGAGCATGCACTACAAAAGCTATAGATCTTGAAGATGGGGAAGCTCTTATGTTGAGAAGAGTACTTTTAAAGCTTGAGAAAAAGCGTCAAGAACCAGTACAAAGAAGAAGCTTGTTCAAGAAAATTTGCAAATCACAAGAAAAATATTGCACTATAATTGTGGACAGCGAAAGCATAGATAACTTGGTGTCCCAAGACATGGTGGAGAAGTTGAATTTGGAAAGAATAAAGCACTCAAATCCACACTGAGTCACTTGGTTGCAACAAGGGCATCGACTTTTGGTAAGTGAATAGTGTTTGGTGAATTTTTAGATTGGTAATTATAGGGATGAGATTGTATGTGATGTGATGACAATGGATGCATGCCCAGCCTTTTGGGTAGGCCATGGCAGTATGATTGGAAGGCCATATATGATGGTGAAGCAAACAATTACACAATAACCAAAGCTGCAAGAAAACATGTTATGACATCAGTGAAGAAAAATATAAGGAAGTGGGCAGTGATGCTAGAGTACGTGTAATTCCAAGGAAACAATTTTTAAAGGATATACAAGCAAAAGGGAGGTGTTATTCCTTGGTTTCTCATCCAAAATAATTTGGAATAGTAGAAGAAGAGCAAGAAATACCCATGGATATCAAAGGTATGGTGGAGGATGAAGCACAAAAGCCACTCATTGGTAAGTTTGAAATTATTTTAGAAGAAATTTTATATCATTTGAAACATGTTAGAGATATTTTACAACTATTAAAAGAAGATAATTTTCTAGAGAACTTTAATAAAATGAATTTTATGGTAGAGAAGTCACAAGAAAGCACCAAGAGACACAAAGAGCATGTTGATTTCATAAGGAGAAGACAAGAATTTAAGGGGAAAGACCTAATTTTAGCTCATCAACGAAAGGAAATATTTTTGAAAGGAAAAAAGTGGAAAAAGTGTGAGTGTTTCATATTTATTTGGCACAACATGAAGGGTGCAACAATTACCTAAAAGGAAGAATAAGGAGATTGAGGAATTGATGAATTCAAGGACAATCAAGAGGACACTGAGCAAAGAAATCAAGGAGAATTTGAACAAATGGAAGGGGGGGAATATGGAAGGGGGAAATGGGTTTGGAAACCCAAAATATGATGAACGTTCATGAGTCCACACTCATGAATAATTCTTCCTTACCCTAGATGTTTGATGCAAGAGCATAAGGGGTGAAGTGCAATCCTGCACAACCAAAAAGATCTTTGTTTTATTTGTTTTTCCTTTTTTTCAAATTTTGGCTTGTTTTTATGTTGCAAGATTGATTTTAATCTCCTTTCATATTTATTCAGCAAGATTTGAAGATACTTTTATTCATATATTTTATTGGCCTAAAATTCAAGTGAATTAGCATGGAATTTGGTGTAATTTCACATTACACAGGTAAAAGGAAATCCCACGCCCTAACTGGGAAATGAATTTTTTATTATTTTTGTAACTCCTAGGAAGAATTAAATTATTTGGAATAAAATATTTACCATGATGTTGGGTTCCTGGAGTGGAGTTGTCGAATGATGAATTGGATGGCAATTTTTGGAAAAAGTTTGAATTTGTGTGGAAAAAACATAGAAGAGGCCAATTGCATGAATTACCACACTAGAATGGAGGAGGTTGAGGTTTGACTGAAATTTTTGGGGAAAGGGAGATTGCCTGGGTTGCAACTGTGAGACACAATAATGAGGCATAACTTTCTCATTTCTTAATGAAATTGAGAAATTCAAAATGTTCTTGAAAGTTGGCATGCATAGCATATTTTCACATTCTGATGAGCATCTCCAAATTGTTGCAAAGAAAATTGTTGTTGCACTAAAATATTGGCATGTCAATGCCCAATGCAACTGCTAGAGTTAATGAATCCACAAGAGGTGGTTAAACCATGTCACGAACACAAGCGTTGCACTACACAAAACAAGGAGACCAAGGGTGCCCACCTTGCAACAATCCCCCCAACACAAGTGATGGGTTCGAACCCGTGACCTAGGATCTAATACCAATTTTTGCCAATATTATTTTCATTGCACCAAAAGATCGACCTGTTAATGCCTGATCTACAACTGCTTGAGTTAATGAATCCATGGGAGGTGGTTAAACCATGTCACGAACTTGAGTGTTATGCTACATAGCACAAGGATACCAAGGGCGCACACCTTGCAACACAAACAAGGTATTCCAATAATAACTTGGTCTCATTATCTAATGAGTTGTTGATTTAGCAAATCCATTTCTTGTTTTGAACTTGTCATGAAACTCTAATAAGACTTGGGTGACTTATTGTCCAAGCATCTCAAATAAATTCTCTCATAATTTCTTCTATAAATAACTCCATCTTTGATCATGTATAAGATACTTTTCATCCTTAGTGCCCTTATTTTTGTTGCATTCAAGCCGTCAAGACATTTATTTTGGAGCAAGTAGTATATTATTTCTTCATACCAATCATCATATGTGATGACCTCAAGTGAGTATTACTAACATACCAACTTCCCATCAACTCCTTCCAAGGTCTTTGAAAGACCTTTAACTCTCACTAGATTCAAAGGTTGTATTTCTAAGTCAATTTTTTGTATAATGGTCATCTATTTATCTCTTCTCTCACCTATCTCATTTTGCATAAACATTGATTCAACTATTGGGTTAGAAACTGTTGCATTTAATTTAATCCTCAAGATGTAGTGCCTAAAGTTCTTTACTACCTTCGCCAAGGTGAATGCTTTCTTATTTATATTAGGATGTCTCACTTATACATTATTAAAAGGAGAACTCATAAAATAAATAGGCTTCTCATTTCCATCTTCTCCTTTCTATTTTCTCCTTTCTAAGTCAATACACTAACACATGAATATTTAGATGCAAAGGTGTAAAATGTTGAATGGTTTTGCATAGTCTAGGTTTGATAACATAGGTGCACTAGCAATAACTTCTTTAATCTATTTGAAGGATTGTTTAGCTTATGAATTCCATTCAATATTAACATCCCTTTTCAACATATCATTTAAAGGATGCATGATCTTTGCAAAACTATTGACTTCAATTCTTTCTTACTATTTGACAAAGATAATTCCAAGATTCCCTCTACTCTTTTGGTGTGAATTGAGATACCTTTTTATGAAATAACATGGCCCAGGATTTTACCTTTTGTCACTCCAAAAAAAAATTTCTTGGGATTCAAGGAGATGTCTAATTCATTACATCTTCAGAGAATTCTTCATAGATCTCCAACATGATCAGATATACTTTTAGATATAACAATTAGATCATCCATGTAGATAATAATGCACTTATCAATAAAATCCTAAAATGTCATGTCCATGGCCCTTTAAAAAGTAGCTCTAACATTGATGAGGCCAAAGGGCATCCTTCTGTAAGAAAATGTGTCTCACCTTGTGGTGAAAGTAATTTTTAATATATCTTCTTCTTTTAGCATCACTTGATTGTACCCTGCGTATCCATATAAGAAATACATCATCAAAGATCCATTCACAATTTGTAATACTTAATCAAGTGATGAAAAAGGATAATTACCCTTCTTAGACACTTGGTAAAGATTTTTGAAGTCAACACAAAACTTGATTTCTTTCTTCTTCTTTCTAACTAACACCAAGTTGGCCGCCCACATTGAGTGTCTCATAGGATAGATAATTCTAGTGAACAACAATTTCTATACCTCTTTCCAAATTATAGGTTCTAATAAAGAATTCATTGGATGTTTTTTCTATCTAAAAGGCTTCACGCCAGATTTTAAAGGAATGGCATGGATAATTACTAAGGTGTCATACATCTTTAATTATTCATAACCCAAGGAAATGACTTCTATATAATATTTTAATGCTTTTATGATTGCTTCCTTTTCTTTAGGAATAAACTATTTCTCAATCAAAACCTCTATTTTTCCACTCTCATCTCCTAAGTTGTGAGGATCACACTTACCCCCTTCTAAAATAGGGGTGACTTTTCTCTATTTGGCTACATTGTCCTAATCAAATATCCTCTCTAGAGATACCATTCCTTTAGGTATATTTTTTATTTTTAAATTGATGATAACTTCATCATTCATCTCAAAAGGATCTCTTTCATTTCTATCTATAATATGATTTTTTAAAATTCCTCTTTCATTTTCATCTATATTATGATTTTCAAAAATTCCTATACTAGTCATAAATTCTAGAATATGTTTATCATAATCAAATAATTGGAAATATGTGATATTGTCTATTATTTTTAGCACTAGTATCAACTCTATTGAAAACTTCTTTAGTCAAGAACTAGTCATGGGATCCAAAGTGCTTGCAACTGTTGCCAAGAAAGATCTAATTTCTTCTCTCGGTAATGAATGGATATTAAAAGCATCAAAATATTCTATTAGATCCCGAACTCTATTTTTATAGGAAATCAATATTTTGTCATGGAAAGCATATAGCTTCAAACCTATCTAAGAATTAATTGGGAATATCCTTCAAAACACAAGTATTTCACCATCTTTTGATGAGCTAAGATTAGACCTCAAATCAAAGTCTCATAATCAACCATATTATTCATACAAGTGAACTACATTATATAGGATGCAAATAAGGATTTCTCTTGAGGATTAATCAATTCAATTCTAGCACCGCAACCTATTTACACTTGGATCCATCAAACTATAGTCTCCACATTGGTATTTTCTCAAGGTTTTTGGGTATTGATGCACTAATGACTTTAGAACATTTATATGTTGGGGTACACCTAGTTTTGTCTCTCTTCTCCAATTTAACAAGTTCATCCATTATGGGAGGATCTTCTTTCAATTTAGGTACTTCTAAGGGTGAATTAACTTCATCTTGTAGTGGAGTTACCTCAATACATTTTTTTTCAGTTTGTTGTAATCTCAATTATGAGTCATTTACAAGTGGTTCAAGTATGCATGTCCTTGATTCTTTAGGAAGTGTATCAACATCTTGTGGTTGGGGTATTCTTACTACATATTTTTTAGGTTCACTAAATTCTTTCCTTCAAAGGTTAATTTACATGTTCTCAACAACCTTTCCCTAACTTTTGTTATCACATCTTGACATGTGGAGCAAGATAACTCAAAATGATTCTCATTGTGAATTCTACACCAACATAGAAGAGGATGAATGAATCGATGTATTCTCCCAAATTAGATAAATTTATGGCCATTTATTTGTATAAACTAATGGATTCTTTCATCCATAGGAGAAAATTCATCATGAACCTACACAAGGAATTTGGTGCATCACTTTCAGTCAACAAGAAAGTTTCCATGACATCATTCATCTTGTAAATGCCTAAGTCTATATAAAAAAATAAAACTCATTGGGATTATTGTATTCAATAATCATATGTTTCAATTTGGGCTCTACTTCAATTTCATTTTGATTATCGAGGTCTCTCCATGACAATCACAATTGTGTGAAGTTAGTAGAAAACCAATCTCTAAGACACTTTTTCCCTTCTTTTCTCATCAACATACCAAACACCTTGGGTATTTCAACCACCTATATGCCAATATATTATTGAAAATAAGGATCTAAAAATAATTAGATTTGTACAATTCTTAAATTCACCAACACTCTTCAATTTTATCCAATTGTACAACCAACCCACTAGAGGGTTTTGAAACTATCCCCAACTTTTGAAAAATGGAATAGAGGGTAACATTACATAATGCTCCATAATCTACAAGATAATTATGTAAATTCTTACCAAAAATCTTGACACTTAATAGGAAAGGTGGAACACCAATATTACCTTTCAAGAGCGTAGCTAATGCATATGATGTATTGATTGTTGTCTTTGTCTTTCTACATGATTTTATTTTCACCCTTTTTCCCATCCAATGATCTCATCAATTCCTCCTTTTGGATAGGACAAATTTGCAACAATAAATTATACATGGAAATATTGGCTTTGGTTTTCTTTAGTTCGTTTGTTGTATTGTATCTCTCGTCATAAGATGCAACATTCTTGTTGAAGGAAGGATTTATTTATTTGACAACTCCTACTAAAATACCATTCAATGCTTTAGGATTTCTATTAACATTAGGATTAGGAGAGGTAGGATCATTCTTAGGAGGTATTATGTCAGTAAGAGGCTCTTTCCTATTCCTAATAGTGTAGTTATTTCTTGAATATTGAAAGAAATTTACCTCTACAACTTAAGGTTCATTATCCTCCTCAAAAGGAAAGGTAAATTCTTCCTCCTCTGACTCTTGTTCAAAAATTTAATTTTCCTACAAAATCATAGGAATCTACCATCATAGTTTTCATGTGAGTTGAAACAAAATTTTAATCAATCTATATTATTCTAATCATCCTCTACATCTCTAGATAGTTGGCTTCAAGATGATCCATGGTTTTGTGAAATCGACATCCATTTGTCACTAAATTCACATTAAAATAGTTAGTCATATTTGCTTATTCATACCATCCAACAAGTTAGTAACACCTCCATTATTTAGCCTTGTATTCCAATGTCTATTAGGCCTTTGTTGTTTAATTATTTTTTTTGAAGTTTTCATTGCTTTGATTGTGGGTCTAAGAGCTAATACTTTGATTATGATTATAATTTGTACCTTGTGAAGGATTTTCTCTCAAATAGGTAAGTTCATTGGTGACCTAATACAATATATTTTTCATGGCTTCCAACTCAAATGTTAGTTGAGAAATGAGATTTGAGTTGGATGAAGACATTTGGTTTTGTTGTTCAAAGAAATGAATTGCCATTGTATTTACACCATTAGTAGCTTGTACTTCATGTCCTCCTCCAAGGTAATCATAGGAGAAGGATAGATCTAATTCAAAGGATGTGAGTATATTTTATTGATTTTTTCCTAAATGAACCACACTTGGAATAGGATTTATCAATGGTGTGTGATTAAGTAGGGCATTATTGAGAGCAAGGGTCTAACTACTCATGCTAGGTAAAACTAGAGATGTTAAATATATCAATGCTCCTCCAACTATCAGTGAGAAATTTATTTCTTCAAAGTAGACTCTCTAAACTATCTATGTTATTAGCTAGCATCCTTCTAAAAAATAGACTAGTTAAAGGATTCAATGATTTGAAATAAGTTTGTATAGTTGTTGCCTAGTCTATGTATACAAATTTACAAATTTATTATACATGATGTGGAATATAGTGATAAATTATTAGAGGTTCATTAGCTTCTCTTTTATATATGAAAAATTGATGATAATGGACAATAAGATTTGCATAGACCTTGAATTAGTTTAAAAACTTGGTTTGTAGTTGATTCCATGTAGTGATATATCCATGAGCCAAGTTTAAGTACAAATTATATGTAAATTCTCCTAAAGAGTAAGGTAATAACCTATATTCCACATCTTTATTTTCAATTTGATCTTGATTACATATTTATTTAAAAAGTTTTAATGTGATCTTTAGCTGTCTTGGATTCTCCCTAGAAACCTAGGGAAATTTTTTTATGGGTTTTTAGGTAATTCATGTAAATATCTTGGAATGTTGAAAGAAAAAATCTTATTTTCTCTAAAAAATGCCATATTTGGTGATGGGGGAGTAACAATAGCTGAAACACTAAATCTAATTGAATTTATGATCTAGGTTATTGAACTAGAAATTTGTGGTTGAACAAGGGTTCCCGTTGATTTCTTTCTTTCTCCTATACAACTTAGTGGAAGATTGTTTATCTAGGTCTAACTTGAAAAGACCCTCCTTGTAGTACCAAATTTGTTAATGGCAGTTTTAGCACAACCAATTATAAGTAGAATGAAAAATCACTCTAATCCTCCTGAAAAATAGAAAATTTAGCTCCAAGATTCCTTTCTAGTTAGGTCTTGATCATGTTGGATAGCTAAGTGGCCTATCTGATTCATCTACAAGGGGGAATTTGTTGGTAAATAAAATCTAGATGTAGATAATCCTTTGATACATTAATATCTACGTCAAAAATGAGCAATCTAGATCTTTTCTAACTTATTGGTAAAATAAATATCAAAACATTTTAAGGTTGAGAAAATGAATCTAAATTAAATTCCAGACAATGATAACATTCATTCAACTTCTTGAGTCTAAAAAAATTAGATGAGATCAATGAAACAATATTGTAATGGTCAATATTTCTTACAACTATTCACCATATTGATATAATCATCTAAGGAAATCACAACAAAAAATATTTTAAATTGCATGCAATCAAACTATCATATTCAATGTGCATATTTGAGATAATTTATGAAAAGATTAATCAATATCACACTCACCAAGTTATTCACTTTTACATAAATTAAATGAAAGATATCCCTACCATGATCAAAACTTTAAGAAGAACAACATGCATGATCCTCTAATTTATATCTAAATTTGTAAAATTACAAACTCAATGTAAAATCCACATTAAATTTTTATAAGAATTGTAATTTTTCAATGTCTAACCACTAAAATCGACCCAAAAGAAGCTATATATAACACCTTAGTCACCCTAAAATCTAGGGTTGAAAAATAACTTAGCTAAAAATCTAAAATTAGTGACTAGATCTAAGATCAAATAATTGACAATTACAATCTAAGTGGGAAATTGTAACTATAGATGGAGGAAACAAAATAGATTAGAGATATTATGGATTAAGATTCAAATCATTCCAACATCCAAATAATAGAGAACCTACAAGAAGATTATTCAAACATGCAAATGAAAATACAAAACTCTAATCTACTTGTGAGGAAATAAACTAATTATCTCTATTACACTCCTCAAATCAAGATCTTGTGTAAACAAAATGGCTCTCAAAAGCACACACACAAGAGGCTATGATTTATTGGAGATTCAAATGCAAGATATAAATGTAAGGAAAAAGTCAGGGCATCTTAGAGTAACCTCCAAGAACAGTAGTGCCTTCGGTAACGTTAACTTCGATTAGGTTGCCTTAAAGACACATACAAATATGTCCTAAAGTGGAAATGGAAACAGTTCATTTCCCATGCATTGATCCTTCTGAGAGAAGCACATGTAAATTCAATAGCATGCATTAACAGATTCTACTACAAGAACTAGTAGACATGGAAGATGAGACAAAAACCAGAACAAATAGATTTACATGGGGAAAATCCTTTCGGATAAAAAACCCAACACTCCAAAGATCGAGCCATTATATTATTCAGCAAAAAATGGTTACAATACAATTTCAGGCTCATAGCCTTTACAGAGATTACATCTTGTTCATTCTAGATATCAATTTGGTAGCAAACTCTCCCTGAGAGATCAACCATGGCATTCATGATTAGGAGAGATTCCAGCATAACCCTACCTCTCTCTTCCTCTGCTTTGGCCTCATGGCTTTGGCCTTTCAGCTAGCCACTTGGCCCTCTCTCTTCGCTTCTCTTGTTCTCTCTTACTCTCTCTCCTGTTAGAACGTCTAATGCATACATATATACATTTGTTCTCTACAACCTCTGTGAATCAGTTTGTTTCCAACTTTCAGATCACAACTATCAAATCATCCAGCTCAGCATCGTAGATGTTTCCACTTTCTTGCATAGAAGATAATACGTCCAGGTCACACCACGTAGGACAGTCTTCAAATGGTCAAGGGCGTTCAACCTGTGTTGGCATGTTGGTGAGACACTAACCATGTTTCCCTGATGCCAACATAGCCAGCATTCGATATCGGCGTAGGTTCCAACAGTAGGAAAGACGATATAGCGAATGCCACAAGTCATACCAAAACCATTGACATCCATTGCATTCCTATCGACAAGATTTTCCTCATCTACAAAACTCATACCGATGTTCACAAGTCACATCAACCTCAACATTTCCATCAACAAGACTACCGCAGTTCGCCAAGACTTCATACCAAAGTCTTCAAGTCATGTAGATGTGAGTATTCCATTCGGTGAGACAATTGTCTTTCGGCAAGACATCACACCGAGCTCTTCATGTTATACTGAGTACCGAACAATCACCAAGAGTCATACTGACAAGAGATTACCTCATCGGTGAGACAATCACTCTTTTCCAAGACATCATATTGATGCCTTCAAGTCATATCGAAGAGTCCAACCGTCGGCCAGACATTCCACATTCATTGAGACTTCATACCGAAGTCCTTGTGTTTCTCCGATGACCCCATTTGCTAGGAGTCTCACCAAAAACACCCAATCACATGTAGCTTTGTCGGCTAGACTTACCACTGTCACCAAGAGGTCATAGTGAACCCCTTTTGTTACCCTAATGACTCCATATGTATATAGCTATCAGCGAGACATCTCCCTATTGCCAAGACTTCACGCCAAATTCTTTGTGTTACTGCGAAGACTCCAAATGTATACCCATCAATGAGACTTACCGCTATCGATGAGATATCACATCAAAGCAAGCCTTTCAGCCAAGTGTCTCCCTGAAAACATCAGTCACCATGAGTCTCCCCAACAACTGCTAGGAATCAAAACTGTTGGCTAGACATCTCCCAGTCACCAAGACTTCATATCAATAGGAGCAAGTCATACTGATTACCACATCGGCCAGACAGACCAAAGGTCACACTGATATCAGCAAGACTTCCTATCATTTCCAAAACACATTCTGATAGTCCAAGGTTACGCCAAATGTTTCAGATGTCGATCGCCAAGACATTCAGGAGGTCATAGTGACAGTCCAGGATCAACTAGTAGATCAGCCAGACATCTCCTCAGTCTCACCAAAATTGCTCACAAGAAGTTTCAGCCTGTGGGATTGAGGCACATAATTCCAACAATCTCCCACTTGACGAAGATCACATAGGAACCTCTAAAGCAACCAGAAACTAAGATCACACTAGCTCCACCAGTTCAGACCCCGCAATACTCAAAACACCCAATCAACAAGATTCCATAGATAGCAATCCACCAGACAATTTGCAACAAAGACCAGGCATCCAACTGCAACTCACTGTCCAACAAAGCAACCAAAATGCAACCGATCATAGCCTTCTAGGAAACCACATAGATCTAAATAACATGCTCTCATGCTCCATCAAGAATTCTGCACCAACATCCAAGATGTCCACCATTTAGGAAACAATCCTTGTCATCTTCCAACATGCTACCTATGGAAGAAAGATACAAGCCAAGGCGAATAAGTACCATTCCAACGAACATAAGCAAAATATCTTAGTGATATCACCAACAAGATACTGCTACCACTTCACTGTGCTCAACTGCTATACAAAAGTAATATCAACTTCAAAGCCTCAAACATAACACAACCGTGAAGTCATTCTCTAGAAACAAGACAAAAACACCAGCTAGAACAACAATCAAAATGACTACTTGCATCCAACTGATAAACCCACGCGACTAAAAATAACACCCACAACTCGTGCTATTCCATCCAATCTCTCATACCTCAAAGGTATCAGTATTAGTAAACTCATGCCGCATCATAACCAACTCATTAACAACAAATACAAGCTCCAAGTGCCAACCAGACTAAGAAGACAAAACACAATAGGAACTCACACTGCCCGAGTAATCTAAATTTGAAAGATCAAAGGCGTCACAAGTCTACCAATAACAACACATAGAAAATGTAACCATGTAGTACTAAGGAAAAAATCCACAATGATATGCACAACCTGCAACAACCTGTTACAAGAAACATTTCTCATGACAATTCTTCACAGTTCTCCCAAGATCTTCACACACAACAAATAATTGTAATGTGAAAGCAAACGTCCAGGAAGTAAACCAAGACTAAGGAGAGAAACTCTGCACATCATATTCCTATAGAACATCCTCCTACAGACACTTCTAACTCCAGCTATGTCAAGAAAGATCTCCTTCTCATCCCAAAAAAAAATCAAGATATTTCATTCCCCATTTCAGGAAAGCAACCCATACATTATCTCCCACCAATTCTCATCAGCAAAACACAAAATCTCAAGGAGATAAACAAGCTATACAACTTCCACTATGAATCCTCCAGAACCCATAAACAACAATTCAAGATCCATATCATGAAAGTGAACATAAAACACATCTGAAAAATATAATGGACCAAATACCTATTAGATAGACTATCGAGCAGACCAAGAGTGGGAACGAGACTACTTCTTCAAGATATGCAAGTCATCATGACTAATCCAAGAGCAATCTCCTCATAGGTCTCTTATTGAACTCACGTTCAACCAAGGTGTAGGCTTCTCAGACTTTCTGCTAAAAGACTCCATCAAGAGTAACAATCAACAACACTTCTCTAATAAGAGAAAAATAGCCTCACCTTATTCTTCATGTATCCATGAGTACTAGCAACTGATCATCTCATACTAAACTTCAACTGCGTTACTGCACTATCACAAAGTATCAAGCAAATAATCAAAGCACCCAATACATAAAGAATTACCAGACCACTGTCAAAGCTCCAATCATCTGAATCAAGAACTTATCATGACACCATGATCTACAAATCCCCTTAGGAGATACCATGCTTTAGGTTACTTCACCATAGTCTCAAGTACAATGCACAATGCCAAAACTCCAGTACACAAACAAGAGTATACCATGACAAAGCAAACAGACTCAAAACCAACATCACCTGTCAAGCACCACCAACACCTCAGCCAAAGACTCCAAGCATCCTCCATGGATCCAAGATGTTGCACATCTTCAAATAATGTCCATGCAAATGCAAAAGAACCCTTCTGCAGCAACAGGATCTAAGGGTTTCCCCAAGAAACATCTGCAACACTAAAGGAGACCATTCACCACCATGTGATGAACCCACAGTCACTGCTAAAGCTCCCACTAAAACATGACATATGAGCTCTCCAAGCATCATGACCACCTGCTTCAGGTTCCTATAACCGACTATTCAGGTACTCAATAGTATCCATCCTCTCATCTCAAAGCAATCACACCAATGCACAAGTGACCACAGACAAGGCCAGCTAACAAGTCTGCACCAACAATGAATCAACCTCGTGGATAAAGACAATCCACATCCAAGTTATATCACTGCATCCAATGGGTAGCTAATCCACCAACCGCATAACTCGTAGATCACAAACATCGAACATGCAAACTCATCATCACATTGGAAACTACAACACTAAGATTTCAAAAAGAATAACCACGTAGACAACATGACTCAAACACCAGATCATGCCAAACCTGATTTTCCAATCATGTCCACAACAAGCACCATAATCAAGGAACCCACAAGCACCACCATAGGAATGCTAAGTGAAAAATCACGTACCAACACTCCCATGCAGAGAAGAAAACACACCTCCTTAAACCATGCACAAAGCATGCATGCAGAACTGCAACTATCTCATCTAGCAACACCCCAAAAGCTAGGCTCTAGAAAATAGCTTATCAGCAACTCCACATAATCACAAGTTTTGCTTAACCATGTAAAACCTGCAAAAGCACAGAGCCATGCAAATACAAAACATCCTTAAAAAGAAAACAACAGTTCAAGAAATCCAAGCCCTTTTCAGGCCAAATCTAAACCACCAACATGTACATGCATCCAAGAAAAAGAAAATGGCTATTTCAGAAGCTTGCAAATCATGTAATGATTAACTTCATAGCCTTTATGTATTCGAGGTTAACAAGAAACAGTGCCTTCCAACACCAGGAAACACCACCTAGCATAAGCACTCTCTTCCATGGCTGAGAAACAAACTAGGCTTCTCCATATCACTAAGGATCCTCTCACATAGACTTCCAATATGAAAGCTTTATTGCTACATAGCCACGGAGCAAGAAAGTACACCTCATACACCAATTTTATACCACTACCAACCAGGAGACACAAATCACAACAAAACAACATGATCAACTCCCTCTTCCAACTTCACCATCCTTCAAGCTGCATGTTGTCTCTGAATATCACAAGACTTCCACTCACCAAAGGATCAATAAAATAGACGATTCCTCCAGATTTCCTCCAGCCTAACAAACTGAGAAATCTTCACATGAGAAATACCCAGAACCAACAACCAGAAGAAGGCTCTGATACCACTTGTAAGGAAAAATTCAGGGCATCTCAGAGTAACCTCCAAGAACAGTAGTTCCTTCGGTAACTTTAACTTCAATTAGGTTTCCTCAAAGACACATACAACTATGTCCTAAAGCAGAAATAGACACAATTCATTTCCCATGCATTGATCCTTCTGAGAGAAGCAAATGTAACTTCAACAACATGCATTAGCAAATTCTACTACAAGAACCAACAAACATGAAAGATGAGACATAAACTAGAACAAACAAATTTACGTGGGGAAAATCCTTTCGAATAAAAAAACCCACACTCCAAAGATTGAGCCATTGTATTATTCAGCAACAAATAGTTACAATACAATTTCAGGCTCATAGCCTTTACAGAGATTACATCTTGTTCATTCTAGATATCAATCTGGTAGCAAACTCTCCCTGAGAGATCAACCATGGATTCCAGCATAACCCTGCCTCTCTCTTCCTCTGCTTCGACCTTTCAGCTAGCCACTCGACCCTCTCTCTTTGCCTCTCTTGTTCTCTCTTACTCTCTCTCCTGTCAGAATGTCTAATGCATACATATATACATTCGTTCTCTACAGCCTCTGTGAATCGGTTTTTTTCCAACTATTGGATCACAACTATCGAATCATCCAGCTCAGCATCATAGATGTTTCCACTTTCTTGCATAGAAGATAATACGTCCAGGTCACACCACATAGGACAATCTTCAAATGGTCAAGGGTGTTCAACCTATGTTGGCATGTTGGTGAGACACTAACTGTGTCTCCCCGATGCCAACATAGCCAGCATTCGATATCGGCATAGGTTCCAACAATCGGCAAGATGATATAGCGAATGCGACAAGTCATACCGAAACCACTAACATCCATTGCATTCCTATCGGCAAGAGTTTCCTCATCGGCAAGACTCATACCGATGTTCACAAGTCACATCGACCTCAACATTTCCATCGGAAAGACTATCGTAGTTTTCCAAGACTTCATACTGAAGTCTTCAAGTCATGTAGATGTGAGTATTCCATTCGGTGAGACAATCGTCTTTCGCCAAGGCATCACACTAAGCTCTTCATGTTATACCAAGTACCAAACAGTCACCAAGAGTCATACTGACAAGTGACTACCTCATCAGTGAGACAATCACTCTTCGCCAAGACATCATACCGATGCCTTCAAGTCATACCAAAGCGTCCAACCGTCGGCCAGACGTTCCACATTCGCTGAGACTTCATACCAAAGTCCTTGTGTTTCTCCGATGACCCCATTCGCTAGGAGTCTCATCGAAAACACCTGATCACATGTAGCTTTGTCGGCCAGACTTACCATTGTCACCAAGAGGTCATAGCGAACCCCTTTCGTTACCCCGATGACTCCATATGTATATAGCTGTCGGTGAGACATCTCCCTATCACCAAGAATTCATGCCGAAGTCTTTGTGTTACCGTGAAGACTCCAAATGTATACCTATTCGTGAGACTTACCACTATCGATGAGACATCACATCGAAGCAAGCCTTTCGGCCAAGGGTCTCCCCGAAAACATTAGTTGCCATGAGTCTCCCCGACAATCGCTAGGAATCAAAACCGTTGGCCAGACATCTCCTAGTCGCCAGGACTTCGTACCGATAGGAGCAAGTCATACCAATTACCACATCGGCCAGATAGACCAAAGGTCACACCGATATCGGCAAGACTTCCTATCGTCGCCGAAACACATTCTGACAATCTAAGGTTACGCCGAAGGTTTCAGATGTTGATCGCCAAGACATTCATGAGGTCATAGCGACAGTCTAGGATCAACTAGCAGATCGGCCAGACATCTCCTCAGTCTTACTAAAATTGCTCACAAGAAGTTTCAGCCCGTGGGATTGAGGCACACAATTCCAACAATAAAGATTATTGCAAAATCTAAGAAATTAAAACTATAACTTGAGAAGAAATTAGCATGCAAGATGAAAATGATAGCTAGATTGCGAGTGATATTGATAGAGATTCAATGCACATATTAGATGATCTCAAAATGAGGTAGAGGGGTTGTTTAAATAGATATGCTCAAGAGAAATTCAAGCATCAAGGTAAATATGGGATAAATGGGAGATTAATGGTATAGGAGGAATAAGTGGTAAATGGTAAATGGTAAGAGGTAGGAGGGAATACTAGAGGGATTTTATTTAATAAATGGACAAAATGGATATAAGGTGCATGTGTTAAAGATAGAATAATATTTATTGGATTAATTCAATGGAAGATATGAAAAGAAGAATGGAATGAGATGAATAATAGATAAAAATGAAATGATATGACATATTAAGGATATAGCCAATGCCTAAAGAAGTTAAAGTTAAACAAGGATAAATTTAACAGACAATTTTATGTGTCTACATTTTTCCCCTCTTTGAGACAATGCAACTTGTCACGTTGTTTCAAAGAAAAATTGATCAACTAATATATATGCCCCAAAGATATCCTAGTAAGGATGATGACGAATATGATATTCCCCCTTGAGAGATTAATCAAACAGATTGCAAGAAGATTGATCTCTCGATTGATTACAGGAAAACTATTAAATTATTAAATGATTGACATTGCGCAAGTGATTAAGCAAAGATGTACATTTGATAGAAATGCATAGTTGATGGGTGTAACTGAACAATTGATGGAAATGATCAGTATAGCTGGGTTGACAAGTTGATTAAGCTGATTGTGTTGATGCTTACAAAAGACAAATTGATACAATGAGTGATTGATTGATTAAGGGGACATGAGATTTTGAGAATAAAGTTGATTGATTTGAGATTTGATTCAAGCAACATATATCAGTTGGATAAAGTAATTAATTAATTTCTCTATGACAAGAAAGATGAAGAAAATGAAATGCTAGAAACAAAAGATGGAAGAAATGCAAGATGGAAGAAAATGAAGGTGATGACGCCTCTTGTTCCTTTTAAGTGCTTATATCATCATCAAGCTTATTATGTCACAAATTAGTATAAGTGTCTAGATAACATGAACATCTAGACAACCTGAATACTGTTTTCATTTTTATTTAGCAATAAAGTATAAGCATCTAGGTATAAGGACCTTAGATAACTTGAATACTTATTGCATAGAAGACACTATCAGACAAGGAATGCTCTCATCCACACTAGACTCATAGGTCCTTGATGGTTTTGGATAACCATGTCTTAAGATGAGTCCTCCTATAAATGAGAAACAATCCACATACAACAAATAAGTGAACATGCCCCATCCTCACCTCTCTAGTGCAAGACATCCTCGAGAAGCTAAAAGAAACGCCACCAAAGATAAAAATCATAAATCAATCAAAGATAAACAAGCAAACATGAATCATGTGTTTATGTGTTTGGTTGGATTTGAAAGATGGGTTGATATGTATGTTATAATGTTTGCTTGATTGTCAATCATGGGTTGATATGTATGTTATAATGTCTGCTTGATTGTCAATCCTAGTGCGATTTGATTTTGTTGAAGTGCAAAGTGGTGTGATGATCTGAAAGTGTCACTATTTAGGGATTTTTGAAGTTATGTGATTTTTTTTTGGATTTTTAGAATTTTTTTTTTTTTGAATTTTTGGAAATGTGATTTTTTTGGATTTTTTTTTCAAGACATTTTATGATTTTTTTGGATTTTTTCAGGACATTTTACGATGGAAAGAGACAAATCACAAGCTAGCAGAAAAACAAAGAGGGTAGTTTCTCTGACTGTGAGATGTTCAATATCCTAAACCATAGCTAAGGTTGAGGAAATGCCCTAGTGAGGGATAGGACCAACCTAATACACATGGCAAAGTGAGAAAGCAAGGGGAATGTCGAACAATTCACAAGCAATGGTGAGTGTGAAAAGGACATTATGAAGTGGAGGATGAATGAAAATGGGATGGAAAGATCAAGTAGAGCTCCAAAGGAAAGAGGAGCAAAGCCTTTACACATGGTGCCAATTTCTCAGTTTTCACCATGGTACTTTCTCAAGGCATCATCGAAGTGGTTTTCACCATTGAATGAATTGATTTCTCTTTACTTTTTTCATTTTTTCATTTTTTTCTTTTTCTTTTTTTTTGAGGACTTTTTTCCATTTTTTTAAAGGACTTTTTCCATTTTTTTTTGTATTTTTTTTAGGACTTTTTTCCATTTTTTTGTATTTTTTAGGACTTTTTCCTAGCTTTCTAAAGCTAGGTATAGAATTGATAAGCGTTGGATCCATAAACTACCTTGACGATGCCCCGATCCTGTGTGGATGACCATGCTAGATGAAAGGACCTGATCGGGATGAGGAGTACGAGTGGAAAATATGAAGGATGATAGATGTGGCAGATGAAAGAGGCTATGGTATGATCCCTAATATGTACACTATGTGGGCCATTAGGTTTCAAATGAAAAAGGAGCTTAGGTGACAGATGAGTTATAATACGTGAAGGGGTCGTCGTCAAAGGCACATTGAAAGACATCACCAATGGAGGTGGAATGATATTCAACAAATATGTGAACATGGATGGGTGGAATGGAATATATGGTATGAGTGAGAGTGGCATGGATGGAAACCTTGGATCGACAAGTTCTTTTATTGACCTTTTTCCTTGATAGATGCCCCTAGTGATTTTTGATGGAGAGGCATACTTGGAGATCAACTTTTGCTCGTTTTCACTTTTGACTTTTATTTTTGATTTGTCTAATAGCTTTTGATTTTGGCTAGGGTACTTGTCTTGATATTCTTCTTTTTTTAATTTTTCCAATAGCTTTTTATTTTGGCTAGAGGACTTGTCTTGATCTTCTTTTCTTTGCATGCTTTCTTTTGCTTCTAGATCTCCATTTGAAAAAAGGCACTTTTACCTTTGATTCTTGAATTACATCCTTTTTAATTTCTTTGGGTGATACTTGTTGATCCATTTCTATGAGGTGGATAGATGTGGGTGAGATGGATGAAATAGGTGAGGTGAAAGGAATGTTTAGTGGGTGAATGGGAGTAGCAATGCCATCATTAGAGTCTTTAGGACTATCCTTTTCGGTAATGCTAACATCAAAGGAAGCTTGCACATCCTTAATGACTTGGAAAGATGGCTTAGTAGAGACAAAAATAGGAGATTCATATCCTAGCCCAGGGCAAGCGGGATAGAAGGATGATGATTCAGAAGATGTGGAAGGATAATCTTGGATATCTTCAGTAAGGTCATGATCAAAAAGTGGATTATCATAGATATCATGATCAAACATGGGATTATTATAGACATGAAAAGCTTGAGTGGAAGTAGATATAGCAAAGGTAGGTGTATCATCAGGATCCCAAAAGGTTTCAATCCAAGCACAACCATCATTTTGTGTTCCTTCTACAACTATCTTGGTATCCTTGTTGGAAGTCTGACCCTTCTCGATGACATTAGCAGTTTCTTTTGCTAGTAAATTATCCATACGGTATTCTCCACATCCCATATCATGGATTTGGACTTTAGGGTTTGATAGTGCAATAAATGAAGTGGATGCTTTTAAGGATTCAGGATCAACATATGCTTGAGAAGGAGGTGCTTCACAATTGCTAGGGATTGTGATTTCAGTTTTAGGGCTTAGATTATGGCAATACATGAAAGGGTCTGGATCTCCTTGTATTGTGATTTCAACACCATTGTGTGGGAATTTAATTCACTAATGGTATGTAGAAGGTACTGCTTGCATTGCATGAATCCAAGGTCTTCCAAGGAGGATATTATAGGTTAGGGGGAGATCAAGGACTTGACAAACCACATCCTTTACCATAGGGCCAACTCTGATTGGTAGAGTAACTGATCCTTTAGATGAGCGTTCCTCTTCATCATATGACTTTATGGTAATATTTTTCCTTGGATCAACTACATTTTTAGAGAACCCTAATTTTGTGATCAATTCTTGAGTACAAATATTAAGGCTTGCTCCTCTATCTATCAGAACTCACTTGATCTTAACATTATGGACAAGGACGTCAACATGTAAAGCTGCATTATGTGATTTTCAAAGAGATGAATCATCATTTTCAGTAAAGGTGAGAGTATGAGAAGAGGTGATGTGTCCCACCATAGCTTGGCATTGATCTACATGTAGGTTTGTAGGCACTGTAGCAGTAGAAAGTGCTTTATCTAAGATAGCTTTATGCTTAGGAGATAGGCATAGCAGCTCAAGTATAGAAATTTGTGTGGGCATTTTTCCTAAATGTTCTATGAGGTTATATTGTGAAGCTGGTGTAGCAGGTTTTGCATTAGGACCTCTAAGGGTGACTATGCCTTTATAGGTAGCCACCTTGAAATTAGGTTCTTTGCCTTTTATAATGAAAGTGTTTACATGATTATCAAACTCATTGATGTTATTGTAGCAGTAGTCTAGTTTACACCATCACTAGATTCAAGTTCCTTTCCTTTATCCTTTTCATGCTTAGGGAAAGGGTTTTTAAACACCTCGCGATCAGAGTTACCAGAAGGAGTGTGTCTGCCAACTGCTATCTTACCGTCATCAATAAGGTCTTGTATGAGATGCCAAAGTTTATTGCAACTATTAGTCTTATGTCCTTTATGTCTATGATAGTCACAAAAGTGATCCTCATTCCACCATGGGGGTTTGACTTGTGGATTATATTCCTTCATTTCGGGTAACATTATAATATTGTTTTCAAGAAGTTCTTTTAATGTAGATTCAAGCAATTGTCCCAATGGTGTAAAGTGTTGTTTAGGGAAGCTTCTTTGTTTTTCTTTTCCTTTATCTGAAGATGAACCTTTAAGGTTATAGATAGGTGATGATGTTTTAGTTATTTTTGCATCAACAACTCCATCATTGACTACATTCTTGTTCTTTGTCCAAAAAGGTGTCTTGTTGCTTGAACCTAATTTTTGATCTTTGTCATTATTAAGTTTAATAATTCCATCGTCAATGAGAGTTTGTTCAATTTGAAATCCCTTTTCTATAGCTTCATTAAAGGAATCCAAGAATTTAATGTGAAGTTTTGTTGCAACTTCTTTGTTCAAATTTCGACAAAAGAGGTCAAACAATTCTTTGTCCAGAATGGTATAAGGTAATTGTTTTGTTAAATGTCTCCATCTTTGTAAAAATGACACAAAAGATTCTCCTTGTTTTTGTTTGGTGTTGAAAAGGTTTGTCAGAGTCACTAAGGTCACAATTGAAACTATAATTGGAGACAAAATTATCAACGAGTTCTTGAAAAGATTTGATAGTCGGGGGTAATCATGAAAACCATTCCATAGATTCTCCTCCCAGACTGCGAGGGAATAATCTCATAAGGTATGTTTCATCAACTACAAATTCCATGGTAGTAGCACAAAATTCCCTTAAGTGGTCTTTAAGATCTCCTTTTCCCTTTTATTTATCCAATTTTGGTATGTCCTAGTGGTTAGGAAAAGGTGGCATTGGTATGCTCGGATCAAAGGTATAAGGACATATATCTTCAATGGAGAACTTGTGAGATGATGTTTTACTATTCTTGAGAGTATCCAACTCTTGTCTCAATGTTCTAAGCTCATCCAAAATAGGATTGTTTGTAGGTGCAGGTTTTGATGTCTTTGAAGATCTCTTGTAACTAGGTTGTATATAAAAGGGTCTATGATCTTTGAATCTATCATCGTTGTTTGTTTTGGGATGTTTAGATTCACTAGATTAATGTTTATCATTCATCATGAGTAAGGACATGTCAAAATCAGAAGCTAGTTTGATTCCATCATCAACAAGGGCCTTGAAATATTGTTGTGGATTATGTTTGACTACCTTTGTAAGTAGTTTAGTGAATCTATGATCATGAAGTGCTTTGTCTATAGTAGATTGGGTTATTTCTTTGTCATCAGTTTCACTTGTATCACTAGTTGCAACACTAATGTGATCTTCCCCATCAAAGTCTTTTCCCCAAGGGTTCCCTTCCTCTTGAAATTTTTTTGCTCTTGTTCTAGGGGTCATAGGTGATTGTTCTAATTTTCAACCCAAGATAATGTATGAGACCTAAGACTAGGATGCAATGAAAAGTATATGATTCTAAAATGGGATATGAAAATGGTAAGGTATGATATGACAAGCTAAGAATGCAAGAGCTCAAAGGAAACTCTAGGTCCAAAGTTGGTTATGATGTAAAGGCTTTACTTGTGTTATGATGGATAGACACAAGGACCAATGATCAAGAGAGGGTATGTAGGAGATGATGGAATCCAAAAGGATTTCCCTACTCAAGGATAATGGTATGTTCCCTAACTCAAGGATGATAAACCTCAAGTGATGTAGGTGATAGATAGCTAATGGATTGATTTCAAGACCTAGGAAGAATAGCCTAAGTGCAAGATGTGGAGGATAAAGGTTTATTTGAGCAATAATGGATATGCAAGGGTGGATGATATGCAAGGGCTAGGTGGAATGCAAGGATTGAAAAATTAGAACTAAAGGATGATGACCCCAAGAGATTTAAGTTATAGGTTCATTTTGGATGATTTTGTTGTTTGAATTTTTGGGGTTTACAAGGTTGAGATGTTGCAAATTACTAGGTGTGATGTTTTTTTGAGATTTATGCTTGAACACACATGCAAGACATAACAGATAAAATGTTTGATTTTAACAATACAAACAAATCCTAAGGTTGGCAAGGACTATATTCACTTGATTCCACATGGGTTTCCCCAGCCACACTTATTCTTAGCGGGTGACTTAGAAGCTTGGCCACATTGGCTCCCCTCCACAACACTCACTTCTCGGGTCAACCAAGCTTTAATCCCTTATGAATCTCCCATGATAGACTCTTCACCTCTACTAAGAATTGCAAGAATGTGGATGCCTTGGCAACGACTGTTGTTGCACTAGCAAATAGAAGGGTTTTTAGCAAACTACACAAGAGGGTTCTAGTGAATACTCAGGGACATGCAACCTCACGAGCATACAACAAGCCACTTAAGGCTTTAAGCACTTTACTAGGGGCTCTTATACCTTTAAAAGAAAAGGTAGGTACCTATTTTCAAATGGCACTGCATGGCTAAGGCCTACATACCATGAGGACTTGACAGTTTAGTCTCATCTTTTTATATATTGGCTTGAACGAAAAATCAGTTGGAGTCGTTCCCTCTTGTGAGGTAGGCCCCTCTAAGGTATAAACACAAAAAAAAATGGGTACGACTTTCTGATCACCGCTTTTGCACAAGGTGAGAGCATAATACCTACCATCCTTCAAACACTAAGACATGGTGTTCTTTACCCTCCTAGTTAAATCTAGGTGAGAGAAGACAATTGTTCATTTTAAAGCACCAATTGAAATATTTTCTAATCTAAAAGACAATTAGTTTCAAGAACACCCTCCTAGTTAAATCTAGGTGAGAGAAGACAATTGTTCATTTTAAAGCACCAATTCAAATATTTTCTAATCTAAAAGACAACCGGTTTCAAAATCAAGTCTTCAACGAACGTCTTGCATCAAAATCTCATTAGTAATTTTATGCCTCCCTTCTTTGACAAGCGTAGTTTGACCTGCAAAGGAAACCCACTTAACTAAATTAGCCTCAAAATTAAAAAGAAACTAAACTAAAAGAAAAATTAACATTTATGTAAGATCTAATTAATCTAATTTTTAAAACTAAATTAATTTCTTCTAATTTTAAAAACTAAATTAATTAAGAAATTGAACTAAATTAGGAATTTAAAAGTTAACTTAATTAGAAAATTTAAAAGTTAAACTAATTAGAAATTTAAAAACTAACTAAATTAGAAACTAACTAATTAGAAATTGGAAACTAACTAAATTAGAAAAATTAGAAACTAATTAATTAGAAATTGGAAACTAACTAAATAAAAAAAATTAGAAATTAACTAATTAGAAATTGGAAACCAACTAAATTAGAAAAATTAAAAACTAACTAATTAGAAAATTTAAAAACTAAACTAATTTAAACTAATTTAAAAATTAGAAACTAAAACTACATTAGAAAAAAAAAAACTTAAAATCGAAACTAAATTAGAAAAAAAAACTTAAAATCTAAACTAAAAATTTAAATTAAATCTAATTACATCTAACTTAAAATCTGATTTAAAACTTATTAACAATCTAATTAAAAACTAATTAAAACTACCTCACATTTAAAACTTAAAAAAAATCTAATGTTTAAAAACTATTTTAAAAATCTAATGCTAAGATTTTAAAAAAATGCTTTCCAAAATATCTTCTTTCTCTTTTTTATGTTGTTAGTTAACATATGATATCTTGATCTAATGTTTAAAAACTATTTTAAAAATCTAATGCTAAGATTTAAAAAAAATGCTTTCCAAAAGATTTTTTATTTTTATTATAGAAAAATTAAAGTGATCATGCCATGCAAAATTGGTTATGTCACTTATTTTGAGTCGGTTGGAAGGATAAAGCCCACAAATAGATAAATTGCTCATTTTAACTAATTTTGACAAACTTCAACAAACAACTTGGGTTATTTTTTGATACTCTTTCTATCCATTTTGGAATTTTGACGATTTAGAAAATGAATTTTGAAATCTAAAGAACTTGGATGAACTTGTCAACACTACATGACAGACAAGGCCAAAGCAGAAGAGGGGGATCCTCAATTTTCCAAAATCAAAATGGGGCATGTTGTGCAAAGGCACACCAATTATGACATATACTTGATTATAATTGGAGTTCTTATAGACATGATTATAATGTCCCACTCTTTAATTGTCTTGATGATAATGGAATATCAATTACTCTTCAAGAATATCATGGGGGCATATGTGGTGGATATGTTAGTATCAAATCATCGATTTTAAATCTCTTACACATGGGTTATTGTTTGAGGAAAATAGAAAAAGGTTCATGTGATTTTATCTAAAGTGGTGTAACATGCCAAATGCATAGCAACCTAAAGCATGCATTTATCCATGATGTTGTTGATAGGCACTAAGAGAAATTTTTGAAATACATATGTGAAGCAAATTTCTTCTTTCCTTTTTCCTTAACCAAACCCTTGGATTGATCTAATGGCTTTTGCTCACATTAGAAGACATGTCAAACAAAATATGCATAGATCATGATATCATATGTTGTCAAGAATGAATTAGGATATGTCCTTTAATACAACACCCAATTATGTAAAGTTAGATATTATTTGAGGAAAATGGAGAAAGGTTCATGTGATTGATCTAAAATGATGTAACATGCCAAATGCATAGCAACCTAAAACCATACATTTGCCCATGTGATGTTGTTGGTAAGCACCAATAGAGCTTTTTGTGTTACACATGGGAAGTGACTTCCTTCCTTTTGCCTTAATAAATCCTTGGATTATCTAATGACTTTTGCCCACATAGAATACATGCCACACAAAATGTAATTGCCTAGATCAAGATATCATATGTTAACTAACAACATAAAGTTTCCACAGGCCATGATAATCAAGTGCTAGTTATTTCTAGATTGTAACTGTGTAAATGATGGTTATTTTTGGATATCATATGTTGTTAAGAATAAATTAGGATATGTCTTTTTATGCAACACCCGATTGTGTAAATTTAGATATATCACACTCATTGGATTGATCATCGATTAGTAGTTATCTTGGGCCAAGGTTTAAATTTGATTTTGACAATTTGAGGCTCTAAACCAAATTATAGTTCTAAAGTAGGTTTAAATCTACACTTATGAGTTTGAGCTAGGATAAAGAATAAAAATCTAAAGACTAGACCCTGATCCTTGAGATGTGTGAAGTTGGATCTAATTAAGACTCAAATGAATTTTTCAATTTTGACAAAAACATACGTCATATACACTAAAACAATCAATCAAAATAAATCCATAACTTATAATAAAAGATAATAAAAATGTACTTTTCACCCTTAATTATATACCAAAATCTTCCCTTAATCATTTTGTTTTTAACTTTTTAATTTATTTATTTGATTCCATCCATGCCATAACAATTTCCAATACCCTTGACTTGACAATATCACCAAAGTAGATCCAAATCTTCACCAAACTGCTTTGATAATTCTGTTCACGGTTACCCCGCCCGAAAAGGAAGGTACAAACATAACCCTAAGAGGTTAATTGCTTTCCAGCTAACTCTCATTGGAACCTGCCAAAAAAGCCTTTAATATGACCCCAACCTGAAACACTTTTCCCTGAAAAAAATAATTTCACCTCCTCCTATGGTGCGGGCCCCAATATCACGATAAAATATCCTTTCAAACGGTCCTCTCATGACATCCTTCATGCTGCCTTGCTCTTTTAAAAACCCCCCACCTATGCCCATTAAAATAAGCCACAGTGAGCATAATCCATGCAATATAACTTGTCAGATTCCACCCATAAAATCTCATACCCACTCCAAACATAGTACTGGGTGTTCTGCATTGATGCGATGCCGATGCTGAGATTTACCTTCTGTTGGCTTCTGCTGGCCTTCTTAGGATGTTTCTCAGATGTTTGTTGTAAGTATTCTATTTTACTATTGCTCAGATGTGTTCTGGATTTCCTGTGTTTTTTAAAGTCTTGCAGTTTCTTGCAACGATCCTATGGTCTTCACACGATGTTCTCATGTGTAGCTGCATCTAATTTTTTTGGGTTTCCCTGGTTTTCAAAAAATGGTGCCGCAGAGGAACGCTAGCAGTTTAAATCCCCTGGATTTCTCTTATTTTTCTGAAGTAGTCATCCATAATGCTTCTGATATTCAAGTGGTGAACATTGTTATTAACGACCACTGCACGGGAACTGACTTGCATAATGAAATCTATGTTCTGATGCCTTTCTACCAGTGTTTCTGTATGAGTAAATAATTTTTGTTGGGTTACCCTTTGTTGCAAAATCCATACTTCACTCATAGTACAATATCCTATGATTTTCTTAGGCCCTTTTACGGAATTTGTTGCGTTTTTCGCTGGACAAATGGGTTCTCATTACAGTTTACAGTGTGTTTGTTATAGTATATGATACATCTTTATCTAAAGAGCATGCCACTGGGCAGAGCGTCCTTGGTTGGTTCATGGATGTTGCATTGACACAGAGACCACTCATTCTGTAGTTGTGGATTCGATCATTGTCATATATTTGACCGTAGCTCTGGGTGTGTTGCCATCGTTGGGATAATGTGTTGCTGAGTTCCAACCTGTGATACCATGTACCATCATTATTTCTTACTATAAGTTTGACCCTTCCATCTAGATGTCCTGCCATCATCACCATAATTTTGACCCCTTCATGTGTTGGTATCATTACCAAAGTAATGACTTCTATCTCAACTCAAGACCTGAGCCATCAATTGCAGCAGACATGTGTAGGCCCAGGCCTCTAATACGGTCATACGTCATGGGTTCTTTCTGGTTACATGTTTGCAAAAGTCTTGTGCATACTGCATAGCTATCTACCTTAATGGATCTTTGATTTAGGGTGTAAAACTCTCAATTCCTTGCAACTTTACATCACAGCTACTGGGTTTTGTTTCAGATGTTTATGGTTGTCTTGTTTTGAATAAAAAATGTACTAAACAGAGCTTAAAGAGCATAACCCATGACTTACTATCGATTTCCGTCCCAAAATTTTTATCTAATACTCATTGGCTATCACTTTGTTGAGATCATTGCTATATTAGAGCAAACTTACATGGTAAGCTTCAATGGTTTTCTTATCGCTCTACAAGCCATTGTTTACAGTTTATCTTATATGTATTCTACTGTAAATTCACTACTTAAAGAGTTACCCCCGCTTCTCCTTGGTGTTGTGCAGATACAATGAAGTATTCAATTGGGGTCAACTATGGGCAGCTTGGCAACAACCTGCCCTCCCCACAGGAGGTAATCCCCATGCTCCAGAAAATGAAGGTCGGCATGGTGAAACTCTATGACGCAAATCCAGAAATTCTTAAGGCCCTCTCTAATACTGGTATCAAGGTCTCTGTGATGGTTAGAAATGAGGACATAGCCAATGTCTCAATGAATCAGTCATTTGCAAACAACTGGGTTAAGCGCAACGTTATTTACTTCTACCCTGGAACCAGAATTATTACCGTACTGGTAGGGAATGAGATTTTATCGGACTATTCCCACAATCAGACATGGTATCAGCTACTCCCTGCGATGCGCAAAATCAGGCAAGCCCTGCTTAGGTATGATCTGCACCATATCAGGGTAGGTACCCCTTCAGCTATGGATGTGCTCAACACTTCATTTCCTCCATCATCTGGGGCTTTTAGGAATGATATTGCTGAAACTATTATGAAACCAATGCTGAAGTTTCTGAATCGAACCAAATCCTCATTTTTTATTGATGTATATCCTTATTTTCCCTGGTCTTCTAACCCCAAAAACATTACCCTTGATTATGCAAGCTTTGGGGATGATGTGACGAATTACACCGATCCCAATGGTCTTGTGTATACCAACTTGTTGGATCAGCAACTTGATGCTTTAATAGCTGCAATGAGCAAGCTGGGCTATGGAAACATTAGGTTGACAATAGCTGAAACTGGGTGGCCTAATGCTGGCGACCTTAACCAGTTGGGGGCCAACATTTTTAATGCAGCTCATTATAACCGGAGACTTGTGAGAAGAATGCTTGCAGATCCTCCCCTTGGAACCCCTAGCAGGCCAAATCAATTCATCCCAGTGTTTATTTTTTCAGTTTTTAATGAAAATCAGAAGCCTGGTCCAGGGACTGAGAGGCATTGGGGTTTAGTGTACCCAAATGGATCAAGGGTTTATGAAATTGATCTCACAGGGAAGCTTAAGGATTCTCAGTACATGGCTCTTCCTCCTCCACCTCCACCTTATAAGGGTAAATTGTGGTGTGTGGCTGATCTTAAAGCAAATATTTCGGCTTTGCCAGACGCCATTCAATATGCTTGTACTCAGGGTAACAACACCTGCCTTGACATCCAACCAGGAAAGCCTTGTTATGCACCTAATTCGGTTGTTAGACATGCATCCTATGCATTCAACAGCTATTGGCAGCAATTCAAGAACGCAGGGGCCAGCTGTTACTTTGATGGAGCCGCAACAATGGTCACAACGAACCCTAGTAAGTAAATTTAGTTCTTAGGCATGACCTGTTTGTGTTTGGCATGGATCTGCTTCACTTTATATGCAGTGAATGTTCGTTTTTTGGTCAAATCTTCCTTAATTTTTAGGATAAGCTTATTTTCTGCCAAAGCCTTGCTTCACCTTGTAGGATGTCTGGTTTTGGCAGAGTCTCAGTCATTATACAAAGATATATATGTTCTCTGCTAACAAATTCCTTTAAATTTTTCGTATTGGCAGGTTATGGTTCTTGCAGATACCCATATAACAACTAACTCACTATAATGGGACATGGATGAAGACATTCTCATCTCAGATTTCGGTTTTTGGCCGGCAGATCTAATTAATGGCTTAGTTGTTTGAAGTTCCATCTGTTATATTACATTTGTTATAGAGGTGTTGCTGTTTCCTATTTTTTTGGTTTTAAAGCCAGCTGCGCTCTGCTTTGGTGGATGATGTTTGGCATCGTTGTAATAGTGAATTGGGAATATATAAATAATTTTGTTACAATATTAATAATCTGTGTATTTCATTTGAAAGCATTTTTGTCTTTTTCATCATATCAAAACTCCATTACACTGCATAGTTCTGATTCCTGAAGCCATAGATGAAAATCTAAAAACATATGTAAAACCATCCACATATTTTTCCCCCTCCCATTTACTTCTAAAAGAATCCAGAATAATAATTTTGTTGCTCTTCCAGACTGTTTTGAGCTTTCACGATTTCCAAATAGTTTTGATTAGATTAAAATCGGAAGGGCCCGCAACCATTTCCAACTAGTTGTGGCATATCTATGTGAAGACTTTTAGTTCCACCGGCATATCTATGTGAAGACCTTTAGTTCCACCTCAATATCTCTTATTGTGTTTAATGGAATCTTGTACCAGATCTCTTCTGAACAAAATCTGCCTAGAAGTTTTCGTCCAACGTTTATGGTGAGCTGCCTCACTTTCATAAGGAGTTATAGACCAACGGTTGGAAATAAACATTTTAAGAAGGAATGTTAATACCACAAATATATAAATTACAAAGATACGAGACTTCCAGAAAACTTATCAATCATCCAACCACCTTCACACAACCAAATGATTTAGGATTTGATTAATAATTTAATTTTGTTAACAATCTTAATTGTAATTTGAAGTCTACAAGGGCTATCATTCTCTATGAATTGACATGACGCAAATGGTGAGCTCAAACTTTTAAAGCCAAATATAATGGAATCAATTAAATGATCATGTTCCAAAAAAGCAAATAAGTAATCTGAAACCTTACAAAATTATGGTCCACACCTTGTGGACATATCAAAGTCGTACTACACAAAGCCTTAAATGTCTGAAAGAGAAAGTTCATGCGTGACGGTAGAAAAACAATTGATATGGCCATCACAATTCAAAATGTTTGTAAAAGTTCCATCCCATACAAAGCCTTCAATCTCGAAAAGAGAAGGCACACATGTTGACAAACAGAATAGTTCTTCGTTGGTAGAAAAACACTTAAGACATGGTTCTCAAAACCCAAAATGATTGCAAAAGTTAAACTATGCAATAAAATGGTGCAATAGGCTCTATGATGCACTCTTTGTGCACATATCAAAGGCATACAACATAAAACCTAAAATGGTAGTAAAAGTTGAACTATGCAATAAGATGGTGTGTTAGTCCTTCTAATGCACTCCTTGCGGACTCGCCAAAGTCATCATAGTAAACCTTCAATCTTTAAATGAGAAGGTGCATGTTGACAAATAAAAAATTGTTGTAATAGTAGAAAAGCATTGGCATTGCCATCAAAAATCCAAAAATGGTTGTAGAAGTTCAACTATGCAATAAAATAGTGTGTTAGTCTTTGTGATGCACTCCTTGTTGCTTACTCAATATTTAAAATTTGAGTCCAAAATGATTGGGATCTATGCATGGAATCATGAGACCCAATGGTGTCTCATCCTTAAGATAGATGATTGATCATAGTCATGAAAAATCAATCATGAATGTATTGACCACTCATCAATCAATTGTAATCTCTCTGCAAAAGATGCAACTAATGTGCCTATTAGTGGTGATTATGGGACAATGGCATTGCTCATTGAACTATCAATAAAATGGTCAATCCTCAATGTGGTTTTGTAGGAGTGTTATGCATTAATCATCTTTAGAACAACCTCTCATCATCATTTGAAATCTATAGCCACTCATCATACTTAATCTCCAAAACATCAACATGAACTAACACCAACATTGCTCAAGTGTGGTCCCAATTCACAAGTACACATTGAATGCAATACAAATGCACAAGTACACATTGAATGTAATACAAACAACTATTAACATTAGTAACATTAAATACACCCACAACTAGAGTACAAAAATGAGTGGCACAACACCAATATGTAGGATCATGTAGACAATCATTAATTGATCTCCAACCATCAATATTTGATAACCAACATAAGGTACATCAAAATCTTTTGTCAACAAAAAAAATGACTAGTGATTTTTCCATAAAATCATCTAAATGGATGTAATATGTCTAAACAAGTTGATACAAGAGTTAGGTCCATAAGTGATCTAGTGTCACTAACAACAATAGTAGATTATGTTTTAAATGAACAGTCAATCTTCTTTAGTTTTGGTTGGTTTATCTAGAAGGTTTTCATTAAACACGATTTTTTGGAATGTTGCTATAAGAATGTTTCAAGCTTCCCTTAGGTTATAGACCTACTTATTGTTGTACTATAGGTCATCTACAAAATGCTACAGATGTATACGAAAATACTATAGGTATTCTATAGTGTGTTGCAAGTATCTTGGAGACTAAGTATTTTTTGAGTGTGCTACAAGTGTTTTAGGAACTACTACAAGAATATGAAAAACTACTATAAGCATGTTGGAAGCTACAACAAGTAATATTTATATAGCTATAGGGGACATGCCAACATGCTACAAACCTTTGGAGATGACTTATAAGATAGGTTGATTCGTTCATCCAATTGCCAATTTTTTCAAAAATATTATCATGTCAAATGAATGCGCAACAACCTCATGTGACATGCAGGTGATTTTTTTTATTCTTAAATGGGTTTGTGCCTTCATCTTTATATCATTGGTGGCACTAGGTAAGCAAATCATAATGATTTGGTTGTGCTTACTTGACTTCTATTGTGTATCACTTTTCTTTGAAGTGACAAACATTCTTGTTCTTTTGGGTAGATGTTTTCTTGTTTCATTGTTTTCTAGCAATCATGGGGATTGGATGGTGGTGTTTGGAGTCCAAGATGACATCTTGGTTTGTTTGGACAATTATTTGGAAGTTGACAATGGACTTACCAATCAATTAAGTTTCCTTTGTTAGCACCCAAGGAGAAGTAAATGGGAGTTTCAATTAAGAAAATAAGGTAATATTTGTGAAATTGAAGAAAGAACATGGAAGGAACAAGAAGAATAAATTGAGAATGTTGAGCAAGGAGGCTGTAGATAGAACCTAGTAGAACAAAGAGAACATGGGAGAGTTTTCAATATGTAGTTTATCCATCAAAGGCATATATAATTATTTGCTTAGTTATGAGTTGTGTAATCATTATTACATCTTTTTAGCATGTTTGTAAGTTTTTGGACAAATCATTTTTTTGAGTTTAATGCAAATAGAAATAATTGTGTTTTCAATTAGTTTGTGCAATTGTTTGAGAGAGTAAACAACTAGGTTTCAACAATATTTTTGCTAGACCCCCTACCTAAACTATATCAATTGGTATTAGAGAAAGTTTTCTTGTTGGGTTGTGTCTTGAGAAGCAACAAAATATTTGTTGTAGGCATGTGAGTCTTGTAACTACAAAGAGTAGCAAGAAGAAGACATGGTGCATACACGAAGACCAAAGATGCCTAGTGTTATAGATATAATGAACATATTAATAAGAGGTATTATAGCTAGATTAGACGCTATGAAGACAATACAAATAAAAATACATGTTGAGGATGTAAGTGATGATAAAGAAATATAAGGTCTAGAACTTGAAGTAGAAAACCCAATGGATGAACTTGAAGTAGAAGACCCAATGGATGAACATGAAAGCAATTTTTTAAATACAATTTCAAAGATGGGTAGTAAATCAAAGTTGGACACCTCTTGTGATAATTGAAGTCTACGCCTTAAGGAGCTTATAGATTGAATTATGGACATGGAAAAATATTTTGACTATAAGTGGAAGATCCTAAGAAAGTGAAGAGGTAAGGAGAATATCAAATTGGGATTGGATGGTTATGAAGTTGAAGGTCAAGTTTCTATCAATAGACTATTAGATAAGTTCAAGAAGTTGTAAAACCTAAAACCAAAGGAGATGAATGTTAAATACATGAAGAATTCTACAAGCTCGTCATTCACTTGTTTGACATGTAGAGGATAATGAAGAAAATATTTCAAGGTATGTTAATAAAATTTGTATCTCCATTCAAGATGAGTTTGGTATGATTAAACTGAAGCTAGTAAAAGAAGCTTATGAATGTGCATTACGAGCAGATAAAAAGTTGTCTAAGAGGTAGCAAAATAATTTTAAAAGATATGACAAATTTTTAGAGGAAGAGGACAATCAAACAACAATAGAGGATAACATGCAAATTTAGAAGAGTCAAACACTAATCAAAATAACATTTTTTATTAAAACACAAGAGGAAGAGGGAATCCCTCAAGAAGAAGAGGCTATAGTGGTATAGGTAGAGGATTCAATGGAATATGTTAGAGGCATGGAGAAGTTGGCCATGAGACATTTGACTTTTGACAAGTATAACAAAATAATGGTAAGAAAAATGGGTTATGGAACCATATTGTGCAAGTAAATGAGGAGAGTGTTACCTCATGCAAGCACATGAAGGCATTTGAGTCTTGACCTCTTGGAACATGCTCTCTATATAAAACAACCAAACCAATCCTGCTACTTGAGATATATACTTTTGAACAGAGAAGTGCAAATAAGAACAGCATATTGAGGCAAGAATTAATACCAAAAGTTGGTTTCATTGTTACCTTTCTCGATTCTCCATGAAGCAGATCTGCAAATCCTCTTTTCTCACCCTTGAGAAAAATACTCTTTTTCAAAGATATATGAACTCCCACATTGTCCTGAAGCTCTAGGGGTGCTTCACCAGGCCTTCATTTGCCACCATGACTACAACTGTGCGATTTAAGCCCAAGAAACCCAAGCCTAAACAGGGTCCTGATAATAATTCCAACTCCACTGTGCCTGGTAAACATACCATCTACATTATAATTCTGGCTGCTCTCATAACCAGATTAATAATGAGTAGATAATGGGTCAACTCTGAACAGATGATTATACAGTAACAGATAAGCATGAAGCCTCAGATCCATGGATGGTTAATAGATGAACTGTAAATTCACCTAGTTGATCTGCCATGAACAGTAAAGCTGCAAATAAGCCACTGGGTGTGGTGGGTTGTGTTCCTCAAGAAAGTAAAGTTCAAAGAGCTCGGCTGGTGTAGAGTCTTATTTGCACATTAGCGATGCCAGTGACAAAGAGGCCCTAATACAATGGCGACTTCTTCTAAATGGGGGTTTTGCACTGTTGCCCGTACATATGCTGCTGTTCAATCCAACAGTGATGCAGATGATGCAAGGATCACTTTCAGTTCCTCAATACCTGAATCAGTTATAACGGTTTTCAGTTAACAATTCTCAATCGAGAGAAATGATACAAAGTCCATAATTTCTTTAGGTTATGCTACAATCACCAACTTCCTTTAACTACCACCTCTCCATTTCCTACCCTCGCTCTTATTTATCATAATGACATAATCTTCTTTATTAATCATACATATATAATTGTAATGGGGAAAATTGTTTCTATTATGTTATGTTTCACGTTCGTTTTGGTTAGAGTATTTTAAATGTAATAATTAGTGGATAAATGATGTAGTCATGTATATAATGGATTCATGACATCACTTTAACTTAATGGTATCCCAAGTTTTTAGGACGGGGACAACAGGGGACAGAGGGATGAATTTCAGGAACAATTTTTTTTGGATCATTTTTGGAGACGACAACAGAATAGCAAAGGGGACTTATATACATATATATATAATTTTAAACATTTATATGTTAATATTGATAAAGAATTCATCATATACATCATAGATACTTAATACATAATGTTTGTGTTGATTGAGAGTTCACATGATCTAGTCAAACAAATTAGCAAATGTAAAAACTTAATTGCTTTCATAATTCATTGTTAATATGCATGTGATTTTAAAACATAGTAAACAAGTTACAACAAAATGCTCAAAGGTTGCAAGTTTCACTTTCAAATACAATATGAAAATACAAAAACAAAGAAAGTTTCATTTGATTTCCTCCTGATTTAGGGAAAGTTGGGGTGTGGGGGTTGTTGGCATGTGAAGTCAATATTTTTATCCAACTTTGATAAAAGAAATTTAGGACTTACTATTTTTTTTAAAAAATTTTATGGAGACCACCAGTTGTCTTTGGGATGGTTGGAGGATGTTACAGATACATCCTTTCCCATATTGGGGATGACTAGTTGTCCCCTTCTGTTTTTGGGACGTATCCAAGTTTCTAAGACGTCCCCTATGTTTTTCTAAAAAAATAGGATGACTCAAGGATGTCCCCTAGGCATCCTCTCATCCCTGAAACATTTCAGAAATGAGGACACCCCAAAAGATGTTGGGGACACATTCTTGGGTTTCCTTTCTTTAACTTGATCCCATTATCACTTGTCTTCAAATATTTGATTATGATCATCAAATCCTCCATCTAGGGTTTTATATATGAATTTTCTAATTGCATCTTATTTTTTAAATTTGATTAGAGCTTATATTCCCTTTGCTTGTGCCTCATTTGTTACACCTCCCTTTTCAATTTTGTGCTTCATTGTGTGACCTTATTTTACCTCGTCCTACCCATTCTTATTTCACTTTTAGGGTTTCATTTGCTTATTATTTAAGAATAATATTTGTTAATTTTTCTAATTTTATAATAGATATTACATCCTTCTTATATTATTTATCCTTTATGGTTTTGTTTAAGTTGTTTTGCATGTCAAGGTCTCATCCCCACCCTCACATTCCTTTAGAAGTTCTAGTTTGAATCTTTGCATGGCCCAATCTACTAAAAATTCTATCTCTAATCATGTTCTAGAAGCACTTCTATTGTTACTCCTATTGTTGAGAATGAGGTTGAAGATAACAATCATGAAACACATTTGGAGCAACAATAATTTACCCATGAGATTGCTAGTTTAGGAAAATCAAATAGTCCTAAAAATTTAGCCTATCCTTTTCATTATTTATTACTCTCAAATCCATTTGGTCTTTAAGTGCTTCAATGTATTAAAGCTAAAATGACTCCTAGTTCTTTGAATGGTGAATCCTCTTCATAGCTCCCTTTTGGCATTATTATTAACCATGGTATACCTCTTGATTTCATTACTTCACTCATCATGAGAGAGCCTCTTAATATACCTAATTCCCATATTGAGTTTTATACATTTTCACCTCCTTCCTATTATTTTACCATTTTCACTACTTTTAATGCCATCCCCACTAGTGATATAACTTCACATGGCCCTACTATTGCTTCTACCATCTCCACTTGCATCCATAGTGTTACCTTTTCTAATGCCATATCTACATCCATGATTAATTGTGAGTTCCAAATGTCAAAGTTCCATATTCCATTCCATATCTTTGTTCATACCTCATTCCATACCATATTCAAGTCCTCCTATTATGACCATTTTCATGCCATATCATTATGTTTCCTACCATCCCATCTATATAACCAATATTTTGTGTCCCCTATTCCTACTACCACCATTCCTAACTCTACCTTGGATGCACTTATTCAAAAGTTATATATAGTTGAGTGCAAAGTTGATGGCCAAGATAAAGGTAAATATTTGGAATCTCAAGATACACCACTTACATTCGAGATTGCTACTTATTTTTATATTGTGGCTTTGTGGCACCTTGATTTGTAATGTAGAATAAAAAGGTGACCCTAATATGCATTTGAGATCTTTCACTACTACATGTTTAGATCATGTGTATGAAGATAATGTATTGGCTAAGTTGTTTTGATGTACCTTAAAAAATCATACTATTAAATGGTTCTTCTCTTTGTGTTTCCTTTTTGGAGTAGCCAAAGCATCCCTTCAACACTTCAAAGTTGATCACATGAGTTTGAAGATTAATATTATTGATTTATTTAAGTTTACCCAAGGACATGATGTAACATGCCCATTGTTCTACCCAATAATCTTACTATGTTTTACCCACAAGTGAATACTTTATGCATCTAACCCTTAAGAACAATAAAAAAAATTATTTTCCTTTAAATAATAAATGCACATATTTGAAACAATCTCATTCCAAACTTTCCCATGCATTACATCGAAACATTACAAAAATCCATGTAATGATTCCATATTACATAATTTCATGATAACATTACAATTTCCATAGAGATGGATACATGAATATATAGCTTCTAAGAGCTTACCAAAATAGATATATAAATGGTCCAAATGTCCCTACCTGGGAATACATCCTTGATGTCCCTGCATTGGTGCATACATTCTAGATGTTCTCGTTGCTGGTGCATACATTCTAGTTGTCCCCAATACTAGCATGCACATCCCAAATCGTGGCCGCCAACTGCATGAGGAGAAGCATCACTCAAGTGATTTTCCACCAACCATGGACTTACTACGGTCCCCCACACATCTACTAAACTTGGTGAGATGACCCTCCCTTTGACGAAGAGATTGGTTTGGTAACCTCATAATTTTTTTAGCCTTTTTTGAGCGTTGTGATGTATCCTACATATCTAGAGCTACCATAATGTGGCTACAAATACATGTATGATATTCCAAGCCTATCTAATGTAAATTAGATCACAGTGAATTAACAGTGTAAACAGTGGCTACTTACACTACTTTGGCCAAAGATTCATCACCCAGTACTTTGAGTGAGGGTCATCCATTTCACCACAATAATTGCTTGATTTTGTTTTGACCATTCATACTCTATTCATAGGTTACCCCCTTTCCCATGGATTATCCTAACCCCAGGAATAACCTAATTAGCCATACGATATTCATAATGTCACAACATCAAATGAATCTATTTCAAAGTACAATCTCAACAATAAATGATCCCATTCAAGAGTACATCTCAACAATAAACAACTCCCATCAAAGGTATAATCTCATCAATAGATGACTTCAATCAAAAGTATAATCTCCAACAATAAATGACTTCAATCAAAGATATAATCAACAATCAAATGATCAATCAAATCATATAGGTTAATCCCAATCTATTTGCTTCAATTAATAAACAAGTAAACATCCCGACCAAATATGCTATTCTCAACCTAAGGTTTCAATCAAAGTAAAGTAATGATCAAGTGATCATAAAAAAATCACAAAACCTCTCTTTCCATATACCTAAAATATTCTCACATTCACAATGTTCACTATATTTGAATATAATCTAGAGGACATTAACCTGAGAAGGTTTGTGCTTTTGTACCTTCAAGTCCACTTCTCAATATGGCTTCAGGTTTCCAAAATGTATGTCCTCTTGAATTTTGTGAATAGGAATAGACTCTAAACCAAAATAAGAAAATAACATAATCATAAAATACATTTTATTAACCCTGTTGTTGAATGTTGATATAATGATCAAGTTTATACCCTAACCCTAGGGATAAGACTCTATGCCTACTTTCAAGGAGATTCAAGTAATCAATCAAGTGTAGATTAACAATAAGGTTTGGATAACTTCTCAACCTATCAATGATGTCATGTCCATCATGCCATCATCCCTGTAGTATTTCTAAACTCATTTTTCACAAAGGTTTACCTAGCAGGGTGATCCCATAATAGTGGTTTACAATTTTTGGCCAAACTAGACACTGAAATTATTATTTTTAACTAAATCTTCACATTCAGGCACCTATAGCGGCTAAATTGTGAGAAATTTGAATATGGTGCAAACTAGAGTCTCATCAAATTTTGTCTGTAGATTCTAAAAATATATTTTTTAAAATTTTTGGAATCAAATTGCACTTCTTTTTCCATCTCCCACAAAAATAGATTTTTTTTCAGAAAACAACATTTTTAAAAAGTGACGCACACCGTATAATGCATAACTTTTTTTCCATGAAGGATAAAATTCTAATTCTTTCAAATTTAGATTTGTAACTCTGATATCTAGTGCTTCCACTTCATTATATAGTTTTTTATTGAATATTTTTCCTTAATCAAGTTTCAAAGTCAAATGAATTACAATTCATTCGTATAACGTGTAACTTTTTTTGTTTATGTCAAAATTTAATTTAATTTTCTTTGTTGGATCAAGCACTTCAATATCTGGTGCACTCATATTTTTCAATTTTTTTTGATAATCTTCTATTTTTCCACATGTGAAGAACAAAGAAATTCATTTTTGATGAAAAACCTATGTTTAATAAAACTTAAAAACAAATACATAACAAAACCAAAACATATTAAAATTATATTCATTGGATAGCTTGTTCTGAGGAATACCATAATCATTTGAAATAAATTTTAAATGAATTCATTTGATCCCCAAAATCTAAATCAAAAGTGATTTTTTATCAGCATTTTGATAGGTGTAAAGGAGACGCATTTATAGGTATGGTTTAAAACTAGCGAGGTTCTATCTAAGGGGGTTTGATCTAAGGTGATTTAATCAAACCCTCTTCAATTGGAATCCTTAAAATGGAACTTTTTAAGGCTTAAATCATTATATTTTCTAAAAATATGTGATTTCAGCTAAAATTCGTTCCTCTCAGGAATTGTAAACCACTATTATGACAACACCCAGCACCATAAGCTAACAAATTCAATTACCTCAAGACATTGACATATTCCATGTTTCACATTCCATGCTACATATGAATAGTATTGACAATCTACATATAGTATTTGAAAAACTACGTAAAATATAAATAGAAGCACAATGATATAAATTCTCATATAGGGTATATAAAATTATTAAATCAATAGATAGGTTCCTCCAAAGAAAGAAACAACTAAGAACATGAAAGCTTATCCAAAGTATTATAACACATATTTAAATAAATCCTTTCAAATCAAGACAACCCTAAATAAATAACCTTCCAAATGTAAATAACAAGGGAATAGCAATCAACATTCCTGTACAAAAGCTCCAATTGACAAATCCAATTCCCTAGCTTAACCTCCACAAAGTAGCTTGCAACTCCTTCTATATTCAGCCTATCACAATCTCTAGCTTCTCACTACAAACTCTTAACACTTGCAGATGCTCAACCTATCCTCTCTCTTTCTCAAAGCTCTCACAAAATATCACATAAAATACAACAATATAGCAACATAGAAATCACAAGGATAAGTGTAGCAAATGGTAGAATGAGCACCTCCATATATACTAAAATGTGAACAACCAAAGGTTAAAAACAAGCTAATACTTTTGCCACCTTTGTAACCACATGCAACGAATCATCAAACTAACTTACATATTTGCAACACATAACATTCCTCACCTTTCAAATGGTTGAGTAGACTTATTTCAAGAGACAACAAGACTCTTTTACTGAGTCAAGGGACAACGACGCTTAACAACAAGTTTCCTTCTTAGTTTATAAATCAAATTCCTTCTTATATTTCTACCAAGTTCACTTTGAATGAGTCTAATGGCTAAGATATTTCTTTTCCAGACTTGTGCATAGTAAAGAGACTTCTTATGCATTCCATTTACTTCTGCATTGGCACCACATTTCATATATTGGCGCCCCTTTAAAATAGCGCAATTTAGACTATTTCCACAGTGTTAAAAATTTCATTAACTTCCCTTTTACAACATATACACAACACCTCTAATTTCATGTGTGCCTCTTAGACTTGGTTGACTTGGTCGTTGGTTTGCTTTATACAAAAGTTTCTACTTTGCAATGCATTTACAAGGAAATGCCTATATGTGCAACATACAAGGATTACATTGCTGGCCTTTTACTCGGGCTTGAACAACAATATAAGGTTTGCTATATATGCGCCCTACTCTTATTCATAGTTCTCATTTACATTTATTACGTATTCTAAAAGGAGACTAAAACATCATTGCCTCATTTGTACTTAATGTACCTTGATAAATAATTTCCACACAACCTTTATGGAAGCCTATGCATTGTTCTTAAAACTCTCAACACTCTTAAATTTAAATGCTCTTAATGATGGCGCCACAATTATGATTATTTTGTTGGCATTAAGTCCTTCATTATACCAAGACTGTGTATTACTTATGTGTTGTAATATTTCCAAAGGCTTAAGGTTATAGTCTTGGTAAGTTGAGGCTTAGTATTAGCCTCTCCCTATATTTCCCACACTTCATATCAACACTATATTTACTTATGAACATTTCAAAATACTTTCAAATATATATATATATTATTAATTTATATGTTTATAACATCCATTTTCAAAGGGAGAGATTGTGTAGTGATGTCCTTGGTTGGTGTAGTCAAGGGGAGCATGTCTTGTTCCCCTAAGGGGGGAGAGAGAAGAAAATTTAAAATAGAGTAGAGAGTGCTAAGAGAAATGTGAGAGAGAGTTGCTTGCAGGTGTTGCCTAAAGTGAAGTTTACAAGTGATGTAAAAGGGAGAGATTGTTTCCCTTTACCATTGATGTCAAAGGGGGAGAGATAATGAAGTATGAAAAATTGCTCAAGAAAGGGGAGAGAGTGTTATTTGAGAGACAAATGTAAAGGGAGAGAGAGTGAAGTGTAAAAGTGTCCTAGTAAGGGGTAGAGCTAAGTGAGTATTGCTTGGTGCAAAGTTACTTTTGTTATTTATGGTTTTTTGGAGAGTTGGTGTTGCCATCAATGATAAAGGGGGAGATTGTTGGAGATTGCTAGTGTTGTTATCGATGCCAACCCCTAGTGTGTGGAGATTGTTGGAGTTGTTGAAGAGTGTTACATGAGAAAGAGTTATGGTGTGTAGATATTGGTGTCAACCCCTAGTGTGGTTGTGATGAGAAGGTATTGAGTAGGTTTTTTAGATGTTGTGGATGTGTGGTGTTGTTGATGCAATAGGTTCACTTGGTTTCCAAGTGCTTTTGAGAAAATTTGAATAAAAGAGTGTGCAGGGTAACAAAGGTGTGTTCTGTGTTGTGCTCCACATTTATTCATGGTTGAAGATATGATTGTGTGGTTTGGATGTGATGTTAAGAGTTGTTCAAAGGTGCTAAATCTAGAGTTTTAGGTTCTGGATCATGGTGTAGTGAAAGTTGTGTTTAACAGTGTATTGCCTATGGAGAAGGTTGTCTAGGAGAAATGAAATTGCTATGCATTTCTCCACATTATTATTTCCTGTCTTGCAGATTTTGGAACATGCTAATATTTTTTGTAACTTCCTTCCCTTGAAGTTTCTAGTGTTTAGTTATTCCGCAAGTCTAGATTCATAATTTGTGTTTTGCGGCAATGTTTCTAGTTGCACATAATGAAAGTGTTCTTCGGTTGCAAGTGGTTGTGTCAATGGTTTTGAATATTCTTGGATGTTGTGGAGTGTTGCTATGTGGTTAGCATGTTGTTTCTGGACCTAGAAAGGCATGTATGTGGTCACTTGTTAGTGTTAGTGTAAGTTTTGCTGACTTGGCATGCTAGCGCTAATTACAAAGGTTGTTTGTTGTTTGTGGAAGTGTGGTGAAGCGTGTTGGTGTAGATTTAGGTCTTATTTAACCCTTTGCATGGTATGCCTTCACTTATTTCCACTAAAAAAATGTTTGGTGTTGACCTATTTATTGGATGCACATTTGAGGTGCATATGTTTCATTCACTACAACAAATCCATGTGATTAGCTCCCTCTTTTGTTCTGTTTTTTATTTCCACCCACTGTTTTAATGTATTTTCTCCATTTTTTGGGAAAAGTGAGTGCTATTTTTGGGATGGCGCTATTTCTGGAATTTTTTGTGCCGACTAGAACAAGCAGGTGCTATATCCGACACAAATTTTTGCCGGCATTAGCGCCAATATTAGCACTGCTATTAACGCTCATTGTAATGCCCTTATGAATGCCTAGATTAACGCCAAGATTGGCGCCAAAAAACTATGCCCACTATAATGCCCAGATTAGTGCCTAAATTAGCAACTAGATTAGTGCCTATGTTAGCGCCCATATTAGGGCCTTTAGTAGCGCCTTTTTTTATGCCCACTTTAGAGCCTTTTTGGCGCCTAGTTTATTGCCTGATGTAGCACCTAATTTAGTGCCTAATTGTTCTGATCTAGCAGGGATTAAGGGTGTTAGAACAAAAAATCCTTCCCCAATATTCACTAGCCTTCACTTGCTTGCCTACATTTCACTTGCATCAAAAGATCTACTACCTTTGATTTTTCATTGTATTTAACATGAAATGAAGAAAATTTCACCTTTACCACAATACTTTGTGCAAATTGAGGGTTGTGTGTTGAGGGATTAAGGGTTGAGGGTTGAGAATTGAGGGTTAAGGGAAGTTTAATGTATAGGGTACTAGAGGGTGTAAGGGTTTAGGGTTTACGGGTTGAGGGTAGAAGGTTGAGGGTATATGGTTCAAGGATTAGGTTTGAGGGTCCAATGTATAGGGTAGAGGGTATAGGGGTTGATGGATTAGGGTTTAAGGGTACTTGAGGCTGGTTGAGGGTAGAGGGCAGAGGGTACCTGAGGGTTTAAGGGTTTAAGGGTTTAGGGTTTAATGTTTAGGGTTGAGGTTGGTAGAGGGTTTAGGGTATAGCTAGGACATTTGAGGGTATAATATGGTTGAAGGTCGATTAGGGTTGAGGTTCCAATGTAGAGGGTACGTAGAGGGTATAGGGGTTGAGGGTTTAAGGGTTGAGGGTTGAGGGATTATCTAGGGTTGAGGGTTGAGAATTGAGGGTTGAGGGTTTAATGTATAGGGTAGATCAGAGGGTATATATGATTAGGGTTGAGGGTCCAATGTATAGGGTATATAGAGGGTATAGGGGTTGAGGCCGGATTAGGGTTTAACTAGGGTAGAGGGTAGAGGGTAGAGGGATTAGGGTAGAGAGTTTAGTAATTGGGTTTAAGGGTTTAACTAGGGTTGAGGGATTAGGGTCAAGGGTAGATGGTATACTATGGTTCAAGGATTAGGGTTAATTAGGGTCCAATGCATATATAGGGTAGAGGGTAGAGGGACGTAGAGGGTGTAAGGGTACTTTAGGGTTTAAGGGTTGAGGGTTTAAGGTTGAGAGTAGAGGGTTGAGGGTATAATATGGTTCAAGGAATATTAGGGTTACGTTGAGGTTCCATTAATGTATAGGGTAGAGGGACGTATAGGGGTTGAGGGATTAGGGTTTAAGGGTACTTGTAGAGGGTCGAGGGTTCAAGGGTCAAGGGCTTAAGGGTTGAGGGTTGAGGGATTAGGGTAGATAGTAATTTACTTGGGTTTAAGGGTGTAAGGGTTGAGGGATTACTAGGGTTGAGGGATTAGGGTCGAGGGTATTGGGTTGAGGGTAGAGGGATGTAGAGGGTTTAACATCATTTTAGGGTTTAGGGTATAAGAGGGTAGAAGGTTTAAGGACGGTTTAGGGTACTTAAGGGTTTAGGGTTGAGGGATGTTATTAAGGGTTGAGGGTTGAGGGTTTAGGGTATAGCTAGGATGTTTGAGGGTATAATATGGTTGAAGGTCGATTAGGGTTGAGGTTCCAATGTAGAGGGTAGAGGGTATAGGGGTTAAGGGTTGAGGGATTAAGGCCGCTGGTTGAGGGTTGAGAATTGAGGGTTAAGGGTTTAATGTATAGGGTAGATCAGAGGGTAGAGGGTTTAAGGGTTGAGGCTTGAGGGTTTAAGCTGGTTGAGGTTAGAGGGTTGAGGGTATATATGGTTGATGGATTGGGGTTGAGGGTCTAATATTGTATAGGTCGGTTGAGGGTATAGGGGTTGAGGGTACACATATGGTTGAGGGATATTTAGGGTTGAGGATCTAATGTATAGGGTATAGGGTATAGGGGTTATGAGGGATTAGGGTTTAACTAGGGTTGAGGGTAGATGGTAGAGGGTTAATGAGGGTTAATTAAGGGTTTAATAATGTATTTTCTCCAATTTTTTAAAAAAGTTGGTGCTATTTATCGAGATGGTGCTATATATTTTATGTTGAAGGCGTATCCTATTTGAAGAAGACAAACCTGAAACTACCAATTGATGGTTGATATTAGACTGTCAACCCTTCAAACTATTTGGTCCATTGATACCATTTTCTTGATTTTCACATTATAATAATACTTTACCTGCAAAAGTCTGCCTTGCGCTGCATAATATCTTATACGGATTGTATATAATTTATTTCTGCCCCATGCTGCATAATATCTACTACCGTGTGTGGTTAAAGTATTTTTTATTCTACTTTTTTACAAGCATGTAAATATTATTTGTTTTGTGAGCCCTAAATTACCAAGCGCTAGACGAAATTACTTTTTATTCTACTAAATTGACTATTCTATCGTTTTACTCCTTGCTTGGTAATTTACAAACCACTTGGTTAACAAAATACTCTATACATATACATATACATATTGATTTTTAAAGTATTTAATTATAAGGATTGTACTATTTTTTTGGTATTTAATTTTAAGGATTTGTCTTCTTTTTATTTTCTTTTCCATTTTAAACTTTTGAACAGGTAAACTGAACATTTAGTAATTATAATTTTTTTAGATAATATTAGTTGAGTTTTTTTAAAATTTTAAAACTATTTAAATAATGAGAATTCATTATAATGTACATTCTTTTTGCATATATATATTGTTTTTGTTTAGTATTTAATTAATTATAAGGATTTGTATTATTTTTATTTTCTTTTCCATTTTAAACTTTAGAATTAGTAAGTATATATAATTTTTATTTATATATTTTTTTGATACGTAAGGCTATATTTAAACAAAAAGCAATAGATATTAAACAATATTTATTTATTAAAAAAAAAGCAACACAAAAATTATTTTAAAAAATCCACAGCGATAGTCTTATCTTTATCAAAAATAAAAGAATAACATATATTTATTTAAAAAAAAAACAAAATACATGAAATATTTATTTAAAAAAATCCTCCATCACATGATATATATACTAGTTATATGTTAGATTTAATAAAAATCATGCAAGTGTCAGCAAGGCAGGAATTTCTTTCACTTCGAACCAGGCCCAAAAAACCATCCCATACATTCGACCAGCACAAAAAGGAGATAAAATTTCAATTTCAATAGAGCATTGACCAAACCCAAAAAAACTCTAGAAATTTACTACCACCACCCAACTAACACATTTAACAGACAAAATGGGAACCCACCCAACCTTAGATTACAGAAAACCATTTGATTTTGTGAAGGAATCAAAGACCTCTACCCACTTGTCATCATCACTAGCTTCCATTAAACCGAGCAACTTCTTGAGGTACTCCACAGCCACGACCGTGATCATCATGTGTCGCATTAGAGCCATCCCTCTCAAATCCAAAAGAAAAGGATAGAATTTCATGGCTTCATCGTCCGTTTTTGACCAAAGGTGCTCCAGGTTTGAAGGCCATGGAATTCCAGTGCCAATTAATGCCAACTTTAGTGCCACCTCCAGCCCCCTAACAGGTCCTTCCTGAACAAGCGAACCATTAGCTCCTTCGCCACCCACTTTGGGACTTGATTATTGAGCAAGGAGGCCAAAAAATGCGAAGAGATATGCGCATTATCTCAACCGTACTCATTCCTCTCAAGATGTCCCCTACCCAGAACCATTTTAGCTGCAACCACAGTGAGGGAATCATTATCGATCAAAATTATTTTCAGTCTTTGGTTCGTTACCTCCCTGAAGGCTGCTTGCCACTCTGTCACAATCAGAGAAACTGAGGTTTCCGTTCCAAACCAAACCAGGCCCTCCGCCGAGACCGGAATAACAACCTTTTATCGCCCAACCATTGATCGCTCTACCATTGGAGACTGTCGACGAATCTAGAAACCTTGCAAATGAAACTAACCAGCCTGACCATAAACAAAACCACGAGCCAAAATGAATTTTAAGATGCTTCACATACACCACTTGCTCGTTTAAATAAAGACCACAAGCTCCAAGCCTGTTTGCTGCCACACGAACGAAGCATCCTTTCTTGGTTTATCAAGCTATCCTTCTTCCAACGTTTTCGTCTTGCAACTATGACTCCAAGAGTGAGGCATTAATTATGGGAATTTTTTTTCCTGCAATTGGGAATTATAATGTACATTATTTATTTAGTACAATCATCATCACCGTATCGGAAAGAATGTGTTCCTTCTTCCACCGATAGCCACCTTCTCCACCAATGAACAACTTTCCTTCGATCTATCAGTGGGATGCCAAAATATATTACCCCGATACACATTAATTCCCCCGATATTTTTTAATTCTTGATAATCTGTGATTATATTAGGCCATCAGGGGAAAGCAAACATTCGTTCCACCGATGTTTGTGAGTTACAACGATGTGCTTACTTTTGTTGACTCTATCGGTCTATCAGGGAGAATGCCTTAGGATGCAACCCAATAGGGTATTGTTACATCTATACTAGGTTATGAACTGCTTTCATTGGGCCATCAGTGAGGCTATGATAGGGGCTCCACCGATGAGGCATTGTTAGGTCGATAGTGCTAATTTTTATTTAGGAACATGGAAAGATTATGGAGTCTCAAACTCATTTATGGGTGTGTCAATTTGGCAATGTGGGCTACAAAATGGATATTGTCACACAAATTTCAACAATTTGTGTTGATCATAAAATTAAAATGTGATGATTTTTTGTGAAATGTGGAGTATAGGTGGGTGGAGGATATTGAAAAATGTGAGATTTTTCAGTTCTAGCAGGATTAAGGGTTGAGGGTTGAGGGATTAGGGTAGAGAGTTTACTTGGGTTTAAGGGTTGAGGGATTAGGGTTGAGGGATTACTAGGAACATGGAAAGATTATGGAGTCTCAAACTCATTTATGGGTGTGTCAATTTGGCAATGTGGGCTACAAAATGGATATTGTCACACAAATTTCAACAATTTGTGTTGATCATAAAATTAAAATGTGATGATTTTTTGTGAAATGTGGAGTATAGGTGGGTGGAGGATATTGAAAAATGTGAGATTTTTCAGTTCTAGCAGGATTAAGGGTTGAGGGTTGAGGGATTAGGGTAGAGAGTTTACTTGGGTTTAAGGGTTGAGGGATTAGGGTTGAGGGATTACTAGGATCGACTAGGGTAGAGGGTATAGGGTATTGGGACGTTGAGGGTAGAGGGACGTGGGGGTTTACTAATGGTTTAGGGTTTAGGGTATTGGGTTGAGGTATAGGGTTGAGGGTATAGGGTTGAGGGATTAGGGTAGAGAGGGAGGAGGGATGGATTAAGGGTTGAGGGTACAAGGTAGGGGTAGAGGGGGTTTTACTAGGTTTAGGGTTTAAGCATTGAGGGATTAAGGGTTGAGGGTTTAATGTATAGGGTAGATCAGGAGGGTTTAGGGTTGAGGCTTGAGGGTTTAAGGTATAGAATTAAATCGAGAGGGTTTAGGTAAGGTATTAAGGGTTGAGGTGATATATGGTTGAGGATGGGAGGGTAGAGAGAGGAGGATGGATTAAGGGTTGAGGTTGAGGGATTAAGGGTTGAGCGTTGAGAATTGAGGTTTGAGGGTTTAATGTATAGGGTAGATCACAGGGTAGAGGGTAGAGGGTTTAAGGGTTGAGGCTTGAGGGTTTAAGGTATAGGGTAGATTAGAGGGTAGAAATTGAGGGTTAAAGTGGTTTAATGTATACTAGGGTAGAGGGTAGAGCTGGTAGAGGGTGTAAAGGTTTAGGGTTTAATTACGGTTGAGGTTTGAGGGTCCAATATTGTATAGGGTAGAGGGTATAGGGGTTGAGGGATTAGGGTTAATTAAGGGTATTTGAGGGTTGAGGGTAGAGGGTTGAGAGTTGAGGATTTAAGGGTTGAGGGATTAAGGGTTAAGGGTTGAGGGATTAGGGTGAAATAATTTACTTTGGATTTGGGAGTTTAGGGTTGAGGGATTAGGGCCAAGAATTTATAGAGGTATATATTAGCCGGTTGATGGATGAGGGTAGAGAGCATTAGGGTTTAGGTTTAGGGTTTAGGAGTATTGAGTTGAGGTATAGGTAGGTTGAGGGATTAGGGTTGAGGTATTAGAGGGTAGAAGGTTTAGGAGCCAGGTTTAGGATTTAAGGTTTTAAGTTTGGGGATGTTAAGGAGTTGAGGGTAGAGGAGGTTTAGTGTATAAGCTAGGATGTTTGAGGGTATATGGTTGAAGGTCAATTAGGGTTGAGGTTCCAATGTAGAGGGTAGAGGGTATAGGGGTTTACTAGGGTTTAGGGTTTAAGGGTTGAGGGTTGAGGGATTAAGGGTTGAGGCTTGAGGCTTGAGGCTTGAGGGTTTAAGGTTGAGGGTAGAGGGTTGAGGCCGATATATGGTTGAGGGATTAGGGTTGAGGGTCCAATCATGTATAGGGTAGAGGGTACAACTATAGGGGTTGAGGGTCCAATATTGTATAGGGTCGAGGGTATAGGGGTTGAGGGATTAGGGTTTGACTAGGGTTGAGGGTTGAGGGTTAACTAAGGGTTGAGGGATTAGGGTAGAGAATTTAGTAATTGGGTTTAAGGGTTTAACTAGGGTTGAGGGATTAGGGTTGAGGGTACTAGAGGGTATATGGTTCAAGGATTAGGGTTTAGGGTCCAAAGTACATATAGGGTTTAAGGTTTTAGGGTCTTGGCCTCTGGTGAGGCTCAAAATTAGGGTTTCATGAATATTCCTGCATTGGAAAACGATATGTAATTTTTTGAATTTTGATTAATACAATCTCCTACTGATTTTGGTGGCTGTAAGTGACTGTATTGCTGGATGTTAGCTTGGTTGTAATCTTTTTCTCTCTTTTGGCAACCTTTGTTGCCTCCTTTTTGTATTATTTGTATTGTTTCAATTAAAAAAAATACTAAACAAAAACAATATGTATATGCAAAAAGAATGTACATTATAATTCCCATTCTCATATATTAGTTGAGTTTTTAATTTTATTTTTAAACTGTTTAATTATGAAATTTTTTTTTCCCATAATTGGGAATTATAATGTACATTATTTGTTTTACATTATAATTTTATTTGAAAATAATATATATGAGATTATTTGAAATTATTTTTTACAAATTACAAATGAATTAAATAAAATAAAGTAAGGGATTTTTTATAAGTTCGAGCATTAATGAAGGGTAGTTTGAGCTCAAATTTTAATGATGGCCTAGCATACGAAGCCGGGTATGCAGGACGACATCACTAGAGCCTTAGGAGATAAAATTTCCATAGCAATTACAATGAAGTGAAGTCCCTACAATAATTTCGTGTTGACCTACTACATCCGGTTATGGTTGTTTAAGTCATGAGTTGAGCCATTAAAATCATTCTTTGTACCGGCCCTGAGTTCTAAGTTAGTCGGTCATCACGTATGGTTAATCATTTAAATGCTCCCTATAGTCAGGCGATAATATTTTTCAATTGACTTACATTTAAGTCATCCCGCATAAGGTGATTCAAAGGAGTGCGGTAAGGTGGTAAACAATAAGAAGATAAAGCATAAACCGCTATACTATCGGGAGGGTGAGCAACATATGCGGTAGAGTGGTGTACACCAAAACCCCACAACAAGAAGTCTTGAGCAAGGCGGTAGAGCGGTAAGCATGGAAGATAAGTGGGCACCACAGTACTGCATAAGGCAATTCAAAGGAGTGTGGTAAGGTGATAAACAAAAAGAAGATAAAGCATACACTGCTATACCATTGGGAGGGTGAGAAACATATGCGGTAGAGCGGTGTACACCGCAACCCTGTAGCAAGAAGTCTTGAGCAAGGCAGTAGTGCGGTAAACATCATAATGGAAGGGAAAACACCACCATACTGCAATGGGTATAATAAGAGATTGTGGTAGTACGATAATCATGGCATCATTACAATTTACAACAATAAATTCCCTCACACATGCTTCAAAATTAATGTCAAGGATTTGAGCTTGTTGGGAAACTATCTGGCAAAGAATTGGCATTAATACTAATATGACTAAATACCGTGCCCTCAAAAGCAAGTGAATTTTCCTAAGACTGTGCTTAGTTGAAATGCATTGTTGTGGACAGAGCCGAGGATGCCAAGAAAAGGAGCTTTGCGAAAGACAAGCACTCGGGTAAGTGCACGAATAACCTTTTGAAGAAGCTTGATTGGTGTAGTATTTGGTAGTGCTCTATTATTTGAAGTCATAGTAGGAAAAAATGAAATATGCCTCCTAAAAGAAAACAATCGAAAGTAAAACAAAGTAAGGAAAAAATTAAGGAAGAAGAACCTAAGGTAAAGAAGAGACTACTCCACTAGTCTATATTAGATATACTTCTAGGATCAACCAAGGAGGGAAATAAGAAGTTTCTCATAGAAACTGCAAAAGGTTGTAGGGATGCTCTCATTCCCAAATCCGGGTGGGACTTATTTTGGTATTTTTACAATAAGAGAAATGAGAAGATTCCAGTGTCAAACCCTTGGATGTTGGATTTAGCAAAGTTTATTGTCCCAAATGTGTTTATTGATGTGGATTTTATTAGATTACTAGCCAAGCATCATCACTCTGCAACCAAGACAATAAGGTTTCCAAATGGCTCAATATTGGTAGAGGTAACCAGAGCTACTATCATTGAGTGTTTTGGCTTAAACAAGCAGGATTTGACCAAAATAAACCTATAGAAGAGAAAGGAATATTATAAGAGGTTAAGAATAACTTATAGAAGTGATGAGCTACCCCTATATATGAAAAGAGGCATTAGTAACATAACGATTCCCATTTCTACTTCCAATATTGAACCATTCACTGTGACATATTTTCAATATTATTTTGTGAATACATATCTAGCTCTATGCCAAGTACTAGGGGTGGATGCTCAAGATAAAATGCCAATAAGCCTGGTGATGATGGCCATGGGAATTCAAAACCCTAAGACTAATATTGAGTATGACTTTGCTTCGTACCTTGAGAGGGCGTTGGATGATGAATTCTCACAAGTCATAGAGGATGGAGCACCGATTACATTTAGACACTATTCCTTACTGTGCCATTTGATACTATACTAGAATCGAGACCATTGGACTAAACGCTTGGACTTGGTTATAGTGGATAAGCAAAGGAATGCCACACCTATCCAGAAGTGGTGCTATATTTGGGATAGTTGGTGCAAGAATTCAAGCTTTGTTATATTCTATGAATAATTTGTGCAAAAAATCCTTCAAGTTCTTGGTTATTCAATGCCAAGATTGCCAAACAAAATGCAACAATTGTTAAGACCTTTGGCCCTGAGACAGGAATAGGGTCACAAACATAATTTTGGTGATTGGTTCTTTTTCCTAGAAGTTACAATAATAAGAATCTATGGCTGCCCTACTGCTCCACACATACTGCCAAAGTTTGTGCCCCTCATATTAGCATTTCTTGAATTTATGTGGAAAATGATGTGGATGGAAAAGGATGTAATGCACACAAAAAAGAAGAGCACATTTCTACCAAACTTAACCAAATGTGGAGACTGGACAGTAGGCTCAGATACATTGGAGGAGTTGCAATATTACTTGAAGAAAAGATATGCGTTGGGTTTTGGAAAAGCAAGAGCCTTTGACCCTGAAAATCATATGAATAACATAAGGCATAATCTTCTTACCAAAATGACAGTGGCACACCAAGTAGATTATGACAAAGATGTGATAAGAAACTGCCTTACTTTTCAAGAGGCGTCCCTTAGACAGAAGAAATGGCAAGTTATAATGAAGCTTGAAGGAAGGAAGAAGCAAAATGATACAAGTTTCCCTAGATATTTCATTGAAGAAAAAGACCCCATCAAGAGGATCAATCGAATAATTGATAAATTTGAGGATTTATATGCTAAAAAATAAGTGTATCTTTAGGAACATGGTGGTAAGATAACTACAAAGCACACCCCAGACACAACATCAAAGTCTCCCATGGAGCAATTGCCTCCCAAGAGACAAAAGAAATAGAGCATTGAGCCATTGGTACCTTATGAGGAGAGTGAAGGGGTGGGAGATACTGAAGATGTGGCCACTGTATTGCAATCATTAAAGGGTGATATTGAGGTTGATCAACCCATCCATGCGACTAGTGCCCATAGGCATGAGGAAAGGATGGATGATGTAGAAAAAATAAGTGCAGATATACATGAAGATGAGAGAGAAATTGTTGCCAGGAGGTTTATAGAGGATGATGATTTCATCAAGACTCTAGAGTTTAGGGATTTTTGGACAAAGCTGAAAATAAAAGAAATTGAAGAGAAAATGAAGTCAGATGAAGTGGGAATTGAAGAACTAGAAAATAATCAAATGGTGGCATGAACCTTCAATGAATTGAGGGTTGACCACATTGACATTAGCCCTCATAAGGCTAGAGAGATTATTTTGAAGAGAAAGATGCTCATTTTTCCTGTGTTGGAATTAAAGAAAATGTTTTTGCTTGATCAAGTACAGGCTCAAGAAGATCCAATGTTAGTTGCAAATTTCAATCTGATGAAGGAGTAAGTGGAACTGGGTATAACCCCAAAATTGAAACCTTGGCCATTTGGATCAAGCAGAAAAACACATAGAAGCCTAAACTATTGGATGTAATACAGGGAATGAAAGGGGCAGCAATGGTAAGAACAATATAGGACACCACCCCTTTGGAGGCAGCCACAATGACAATGCACTCAACCATGTTAACTCGTGCTACTGTTAAGGGATTGGAGGATAGATTAACAGAGTATGAAAGGGAACAAAAGTTCTTAAATGATGAAGTTAATAAACTATTTATGGAGAATGTCAAATTGAAAGAACAGTTAAAAGGAACAGGAACTTCACAAAGCTAGGAGATAGTGGTATATAAGCCTCATAGTGCTCCATTAAATATTGTACAAAGCATTCCAGTTGAGCAAGAAAAGGCTCCTGAGAAGGAAGTGGATGAAATGAAGGAGGCTCGAGATGAAGTAAAAAGGAAAGTTTCTAAAGTTATGGAAAAGATTCTTGAGTACAAAATAAAGTTGGTTATTGATAAACTAGATAGTGTGCATGACAGTTATAAATCACTTCAATGAGAAATTGATCAAATAAAAGAACACATGCTTGTATTGGACCCCCTATTTCAAAGGCGACAGCCTATTCACCACACTCTATCTAAGTTATGCAGAGTTATACAAAGGAGTCTTGATACTCCTACAACATTAAACTGACTGAGCAAATAGTAAAAATGATTGTTGATGAATTTTAGTATATACAAGGGGAGGATAAGAGGATTGTGGCATGAATGGATTCCTTCCATACCTTAAAACAATGGTATACACCAGAAATTGTGAAAGATGATAGTCAACTAAAAGACTTGGATGAATGGAAGAGGGAATTTGGTCAAGTTATTCATAAGTGTTTAACCCATGTTCAGGGGGATAGTGACACCGGTCTTCACATGCTCAATTTGATCATGTATGGATTGATTACTCTTGATGCTGGATATCTGAAATTTGTCAATGATACAAAGGCACTACTGGATAGTCGATGGTAGACACATCTTGCAAACATACCAAAGATCCAGGAATATCAGTGGCCATCAGATTTTATGGTGTATCAATGGGAAGAGAAGTATTTGGATTCAGATGAGTAGGCCACTAAGTTGAGGGAATTTGGACGTCTATCATGGAGAGGAAAGCTTTTTCAGATCGATGATCACAGGCTTTCTACATTGATTAAAGGAAAAATACGTCTAAAGTGTCTTAAGCCTTGTTATTTCTTCAATTATGCAAATTAATTAGTTGTTAGTGAAAGAAGTAGTTTTGAAGGGTCATCTCTTTTTGTAAAAGGCCTGAAGCTTGTTGCTTCCTATATAAATAGGAAACCAAGACCAATTTTGAGAGGATCATCATCATATTCCATTTTAATTTCCATTATAGTAGGAATTAGTGAGAAGATAGATTGCACATTCTACCCATCCATATCATATCTAATAATTTTTCTATAAATGTATATATATTTGAAACAACATAATGGAGAAGATTGCTCATAATTTGTAATCTATTTTGGTGTTCAATTGTTGTGTTAAATTGCATGCTTATCTATTACTGTATTGTCTCCAAAGTGGTTTCTTCAAGTTATTTAAATTCATAAGATTTATTAGGGCACATTTGTTGTTACTGTGTGATTATTTTGAGCTTATGAATGAAATAGAACATCTTATTATCAGAGATTCTCCATGACTGTGTTATCATTCTGTATTTTTTCTTATGTTTTCTATACTTATTTCTTCTTATATTTGAATGAATATTAGTTATTGAGCCTCAATACTGTGCTTATGTGAATGAATATGCTAATATAGTAAAGCTTTTACTGTGGATCTTTTCAGTTACATGTTCAAAATTATGTTCAACATAAAAATGGAAACTGTTTAAAAATAATAAAGTTAACAAAGTTGCTTATTTAAATAATTTGAGTTACGTGCATTAATATTTTATTAACTTTTGTGTCTTCACGAACATATGTTGATACAAAATGAATGGAAGAAGCATCCAAGTAATCATAATTTTTTCTGGAAACAATTCATACCAAAAATTGAACAATTTAAGGATATTGCAATAGGTAATTTGTATCGACACAAATAATATTACTAAAGCATTTCAAAGTTTGGGCCATAAGAATCATCATTTTTTAAACATGGATTACAAATAATTCTGAGAATTTAGAAGTCTCGGTCATTAACATTATTGTCTGCTACAATGGCATCCAGTGTATCATTGTCAATGTTCATATGTTCTTTCAAGTATTAATATTATCATCATCCTCATCTTGACCTGCATCATCTTCATCATCATTGAAATTTGACTGTACACCATCTATATTGTTAGCATATTTATTTGGATCATCAATCTCTATACCATCCATATTGTTGTCTTCCATAACATCATCTAACTCTGGATTGTTGTCTTCTTGTGCCTGAACATAACCATCTTCAACATCATCATGGATGTCAATTTCTTCAATGTTCTCTAATCCCTCTCTCTCATTTTGTTTGCCATCATTGTTTTGCTTAGTATCCACTAATGTTTCATCAAATACATGCCTTAATCTTGGATCATGATGTATGAAAACCATCCATTTCGGGTCCAAAATATCTTCATAGAAAAATACCTGCACATGAACGAAATACATATATTAGACGTATGTTATAAAAATTTTATTGATTAATAAACACATGTATTTATTCACAATAAACTATGAATTAATAGATTAATGATCACTACGGTTTCTTGTTTGATTTAAAGAAATACCTACTCACAATGAATTGGTAGAACATAAGGCACCTTATCCTCTGATAAGAAGCATGAGGAATCTATTAAAAAAATCCACTATGGGTATCATGTCTTCGTGTCCTCTCAAATGCTTCATACCATCTACACTTAAAAATACAACATTTAAAAGAGCGGTAATCCAACTCAATAATTTCTTGTATTTTCCCAACATATTGTAGATTCCCTTCAATTATATTCTTATCTTTTGAGCTTGATCGACTGGATTGATTGAAGTCAACCATGATGCTACAATCGAAGGATTGTCTCTTTACATCTACACTTTCTACACGATAATGTCGACCATATGCCCACATTGCTGGATATTTCCTCGCCTGTGAAAGACCATTTATTTTAGTGAAAACAAATATAATGGCAGATATTAAAATAGTTAATAGTGTCAAAACTGCAAGGAAACAACATTTTGTAAAATTCCAACTGTACCTTTCTTTCACATCCTCTAGACATGTTGATTTCATCTTCTGTTATGTTTGAATTTGTACCTGCATCTTCTATTTGATTTTGAATTTTTCTAGTAACCCATTCTAGTGTGAAATCTTTTCCCCACTCCCCAAGTAGAACAATGGGAAGTGGAGTATTCTTTGGGTTCGATCTCTTAGACTGTCTTGTTGCTTCTAACACTTCTCTTTTTATCATACAGATCAATCCATTTGTTCATAAAGTCCATGTGGTACAAAATGAACTTGTCGAGTATAGAAATTTTGTCTACACCTATTACATGTCAACATGTTTATTTCAAACTCCAAATGTCATGCTGTTAATTTGACAAATAAATTATAGAGTAAATTAATGATTGCAAGAAAAACAACCACACTGATCGTGAATTTACTTACTAATTTCTACTTCAACACCATTAGATTGTGTTTTTTATCCATCAATAATATCTGATGCTCGTTCTCATCCCAGACGCATGGCCCATCTTCAAAATCCTTACCAAGGAATTCACACAAGAAGAAAAATGCATCATTAAATACATACCCTTCAGCCATGCAAACCTCTGGATGTGCCTTTTGTCGGACATATCTTTTAAGAGTTTTCATATACCTCTCAAAGAAAAACATCCACCTCATTGATACGACACCCACCAATTCAATGCCATCGACTAGGTGTATAAGTAAATGGACTTGTAGGTCCATGAAACTTGTAGGGAGCTCCTTCTCAAATACACATACAATTTCTGCAATTTCCTTCTTCCACTTTGGCACTTCCAGCTTCGTAAATTAAAATGCAATATACTATCTCTATGTCTCTCACACATGAACATTTCATATAACCACATACCTTGTAAATATTGACAATCGACTTATGGCATTCCTTAAGTCAACTGTAAGATAGGAATCCCCCCTAATTCCAATGGCATGATATGCTATCAAACACATTTATGCAAAGGTCATTAGTAATTTTTTCTCACACAACAAAATATCAAAATATATTTAGTACTTAATCAATGTTACCAGTAAATGTTAAATGATGATATATAATACCTTCATTAAATTATGAAAATCATGTGTTCTAAATCCTGTGATATGTCCATCAACTGTAAAAGCTTTAGCCAATGATGATCCATAGCCAGTAGGTGTCCTTATTGAATGGATGAAATTTTTCAGTTGGTCTAGCTCTTTTTTTTTCAAAATCCATGGAGCTTCTGCATATGTTTCATTTTCCCTACTTGGACACAAATGTTTTCTATCAAATTTGGTATGCAAAAGAGCAATATCTCTCCTCAAAGGCAAGGTGTCCTTCTCTTTTCCTGATATATGTCGAAATCTACAATCTGGGACATTTTTGAAGATTTACACAAGATCTAATAGGTGATATATTAATAGATCCTTCTAGTAAGGGAGCTCATAAAATATGGATTTCCTTTTCATTCCTTCTAGCATATGAACTACAACTTGTTCTAGTTCTTCAATTGAATCACCCTAATAAAAAAATCCCTCCCAAGCTTTCAATTCAGCATCTTCATACTTCTTAAGCCAATCACTTGGACCCATAATCATGGGAGGGCCTCTATTTTCAACTTTTCCATCAAATTGATTCTGCTGGCGATTTCTAAACCTATGATCTAGTGGTAGAAAAACCTTGTTGTTTGCGTAAATAAATTTATGTAGATCTTTAGAATACTTCCCTTGAAATTGTTCTGCACATCTTGGAAATGCAAATATCCCCTTTGTTTGAAGCCCTGCAATTCAACAAGTAATGTATATAACATCAAAAAAATATTATAAAACTAAGTATGAAAGTTGTGATGAAAATAAATTATGAGTGTAAATACGCAAATATTTATCTTACCAGAACAAACACCAAGTCCTGGGAAATCATGAATAGTCCAACATAGCACACCACACAACATGAAGGACCTATTTGATTAAGGATGTGATATGCCATACATTCTTATGCCTTTCCATAGTAGTTGCATCTCATCAATAAAAGGCGCAAGATAAACATCCATGTTTTTAACTTGATGTTTTCCTGGAACATTGAGAGTCAACAAAAGGTGCTCCTTTCTAACACTCATCCATGGGGGAATATTGTATACTATTAATCTGACTGGCCAAACACTATAATTTGAGCTCAGGAAAGAGAATGGGCACACTACATCAATTGCAAGACCAAACCTGATACTACGGGGTTCATCTTTGAATTTTCTTGGCCATTTTTCCTCTATGTGTTTCATTGCTTTGGAGTTGGCTAAAATTCACATGAATCCATCTTTACTCCTGTTCTTTGCATTCCAGTCCATCAATTGTGCAAGTGACTTGCAATGAAACATTTGTTGAAGTCTAGGTATAATTGGCATGTGACGTAAAACCTTCTTTGGAACTGTCAGACCTTATACATCTGTATGATATCTCTTCTCTTTGCATACAGGACATTCTACCTTGTTCTAATAATCATCTTTGTATAAAATGAAATCATTTTTACATGAATTAATTTTCTTATATTCAATCCCCAACTCAACCAACAACAAAGGCGCCTCTTTGCAAGTTGATGGCAACACATTCTCTTCAGGGAATATTTTAGTTTTTAGTGCCTTGTAAGATTTCCAGAGATTAAATCAATTGAATGTTTGACTTATGATGAACATGTTTGATATGCCAATCTATACTAGGACTGTTTATATATAGTATATGGTTTTAAAACCCCCTTAAAGAAATATAAACAAAGTCGATGAATGTTTACGAATTGTGTACACCAATTGACAATGCAAAGTAAGAAATAGATTTCAACTCACTTTAGTAGGGTAGTGAATCCTTTGTCTAACCAACCAAATAGTGACTTGATTCTAATAATATTAATGTGCATGCCAATTGTGAGGTTCTACCTACACCCGATTTGAACATGGGTGTCTTCGCTGCTTGCTTGATGGAGTCTTTCAGGTTGTTATCATCAACATTACGTTGGTGGTAATTACGCCTACTATCATCGTTACTGTTAGCCATATGATCATTATTGGCATCATTGTTTCCATCCCCAAAGAAACCTGTAAGCATTTCTTTCAATCCTTCTTCATGCACTGCATTTTCCCTATCATGATCATCATCATTAAGGCTAGGTGGCATCTCTTCAGTTTATGCATATCTCATCAGCTCTTCAAATTTCTCAAGTGGTAGAAATCTCTTCAAACTTGCTCTTTTCGCCTTGGTATTGTTTAAAGGATGGTTTGAATCATCCCATCCAAATATTAATAACCCAGTTGGATCATGTGTATTAGTATGTGTTTCATCAACATCTTCTACCTATCAACAAACACAAGCATTATTTAATGTTTGCCAATAATTGGATAAATCATAAATGTATCAATTTCAAAGAAATATAATTAAATATGGCTTAAAAAATAAAAATAAAAATTATATGAACATATATACATCAATTGAATAATGGAACATTATTTTATAGACTACCTTTTTTATGCAATAATTTAAATAAAACACCAGTCCACACTCATTTATTATTCTTTGGTTTTCTGCCCTTAAGAACATCCTTAGGGAGACCTTGTTCTTCCCTTTTCTTTCGTGTATAAGTGCATTTTAAGAAGGGGTAATCAATCAATAACTCATCCCCAATGGTAAGGTCCTTAATAGCCCCAACCATTATCAATCTATCAACCTCTCTTTCCATATCTCCATCTTTATCATTTATAACCTCAACAAATTGGTAGTTTAGTCTTACATTAGGGTCCCTTCCCTTACTACTATTTATAAATCCTGCGATATTTTTGTGTGTATGCACGCCCATCTATATACATAAGATGACCTCTATTAACTTCTTTTCCACTTTCCAATTGGAGACGATGTGTATACATATTCAAATTTAGACCATATGTTGACATGCTAGGCTTATATTCTGCTAGCCTTCTCCATTCACCACTATAATATGATGGACCATAATATGGCATTAATGTCCTAGTGGTTTTTTCTAATTTTTTTCTATGTTTAGATACCACATGTACATTTTGGACAATAAAGATTCCTAGATTCATTCCATGAATATTGGAGGGTCGTATCATGCAGCTATATCCCCAAAATTGAAACACCTCGTACACTCTAGGTAATTGTTGATCACTAGGCCAAGCACAATATAGTCGACGATCAAATGTCTCTTTGTAAATTGATCTCAAACTTAGGGGCAAGCCATAATCTCCATCACATTCATTCTCATAGGGTATGTATTCCACCTTCCCCCTGTCTTTAAGAAAATTATGCATCTTTAAATCGGTTCTTGTTCTGTGAATTATTTTCATCAATTCCTCATCTTTCGAGTTGGTATATTGGCATATATTTTTGTTAGATGTATCATCTGATAAATGATAATTTCCCTCTAGGCTAGAAGTTGGTGATCCAAGAAAATGTAAACCAAGAACTTTATCCTACAAGTATCCATTGAGAAAAAAATTAGCTATTTAAATAATATAAAACAATGTTTAAACAAAGTATACATGTTATTTATATCAAATTGGAAAATTCCTTACCACAATTCCTATTGGATTTGAATCGATTGTAGGAGGCATACTACCGACTGGAAGCTCATCATATATGTAATGTCTTTGTACAATTGGTCATTTTAATTGTTTCTTTCCACAACATTCATAACATCCACAAACAACAATTTTATCAAAGTATTCATCCCATGTACTATAGTCCTGACCAACCTCTTGTTTAGTACAATCATCTATTTTGTTTGGAAGATCCATTGTCATATCCTCTTCCACCCACTGTCGTCTATGTGATTTAATAGTTTTAGGTCCACGTCCACGTACATATCTTCTTATTTTGGTAGTTGAATGCTTAGGCTCCACATTTACTCCAATCCCCATCTAAAACAATCAACAACATGCATTAATTTATGTCAAGATTGGATAATACATTATAAATTTCAATAATAATGTGAAAAAATATGTATGCATCACAAAATTCCATCAAATCATTTTTTCCTAAGTTAAGTCAAAATTTGAGTACCTGATGTCCCGCTTCATCCGTTCTATCCTCATTTGATATGACACGATCTATTGCCATGGCCTCGTCTCGCCCCTATAATACACAACATAGTAAATAATGTTTACTACACCAATTATATCATTTCAACGAATATGCTATCCAACACAAAACCTCACTTTAGTCATATATTTTCTCAAAGTATTCATCCCATGTACTATAGTCCTGACCAACCTCTTGTTCAGTGCAATCATTTGTTGTTTCTGCATGATCTGTCATATCCTCGAACACCCATTTTTTTCTATGTGATTTAACAGTTTTAGGTCCACGTCCATGTCCTCTTTTTCTATTTGAACACTTAGGCTCTGCATTTGCTCCAATCTCCATCTAAAATAATCAACAACCATGCATTAATTTATGTCAAGATTGGATAATACATTATAAATTTCAATAATACTATGAAAAAAGATGGATGTATCACAAAATGCCATCAAATCATTTTTTCCTAAGTTAAGTCAAAATTTGAGTACCTGATGTCTCGCTTCAGCCGTTGTGTCCTCATTTGACATGACACGATCTGTTGCCATGGCCTCGTCTCACCCTTATAAGACACAACATAGTAAATAATGTTTAGTACACCAATTATATCATTTCAACAAATATGCTATACAACACAAAACCTCACTTTAGACATATATTTGACATATATTTCACACTTTAGATGACTCATCTAGTTGTATAGGGGTCATTTCTGAGTTCACAAATCTAACCTCTATTAGTTTTGCACCCACAAAATTGACATGGGATAAGGAATAGATAAAATAGGGAACCATGATTGCTCCCTTGGTACATATGAAGATGAAGTCAATTTAGGATCAATTTATTTATCAACTTCCAAGAAAAATACATCATTTTGCATTGCTAGGTGCTAAATTAGGTGCACTTTGCACCACCTTTTGCATCCCAAATAGATTAAATTTTTTTGGTTAGAAGGCGACACTAAATTAGGTGCACTTTGCGTTTCCTTTTACATCGAAAACAAATAACATTTTTTTGGCTGGAAGGCGATGCTAAATTAGGTGCACTTTTCTACACTGACTATTGCGCCAACTACTGAATCAAGAATAAAAATTTAAAACTTCCTGCGTCAAGAAGGAAGAGATGATAAGAGAAAAAATCCATGTGAAGGAAGAGAGGAGAAAAATGGGAAAAACAACGCAAAGGAGGGCTACAAGCAAGTAGATCAAAAATTCGAGTTACAATTTTTTTTTTCATTCCCACAAATATTTTTGTTTGGATTAAATGGAGAGATTGTGAAGATAGGGTTGTGAATATTGTTTTGTTTACACACAAATCGTTCAAGTCTCATGTGGTTGCAAAGGAGGAGGGTAAAATTGTAGACATTGCATTATTTCCTCCGCATCTGAGAGCAGTGAATGCATTTTTGAAACCCAAATGCCCCAGTTCGCTTATCATTCCCATCCCAAGCTTTCAATTTTTGGTTCAATTTCTTAGACCTTCCATAAAAAGTAGTCGAGTTCTTTGAAGACAATTAGTTAAACTACATCCACCCCACTGCAACCAGGTCCCATGGGAATAGAGGTTGGTCAAGACAATATGGGGATATAGGGATTTTGAGACGAAAGCTGAATAATAGATCATTTCCTCAAATTTGTGAGACCTTCGGGCTTAAATTAGCTATTACTAATTTTCACTTTTTATTTTATAGAAAAATGAGCTCATGGTTTCAAATTGATTGTGCGCACACATTCATTTTCTTTCTAATCAGCGGATGCGACTCGATCATGTGACCTATCTATGTTAACTCTCAATAAAAACACACTCCATGCCCTTTTTATCCCCCAAAGATTACTATTCTATATAGGTGCACAAGCGTTGATTTTTTTACAATACATTTGTTTCATTTTGCATATATTTATATGCTTTCAAATATATTTATATTCTATACAAGTGCGTAAGCAATTGATTCATAGGTGTTTAAATCTAGAAAGAGAGTCATTCAAGGTAAAACTTTCATACCACAAACTGGACGAAAAATTTCATACCTGACAGTGTGTACTTTGTTTGCCTCCACAGATTGGATGAAAATAATTTTCCCTAGGTCACCTCAAAATGTCAAGCGATAGAGGGAAGAGAACAAAGGGAGCAGACTCTAGCCACAATGAGGTAATTCATTGTCAATTTATAGATTTGTAAATGTTTCCCTTGTTTCTTTCATTTTTACTTTTTACTTTTTACTTTTTAAATTTAAAAGAAGAAATTTATTTTATATATATATAGGGACTTGTGACTGAAAAAGATAAAGAGGCATTGGCTTCCATATTGGGGGTAGAGGCAGTAAACAATTTGGATGATGCGCATTAGACAATGCTTGCTAGATACATAGAAAACTAATCTAGTGAAACCCCTCAAACATTGCAACCAAATCAACCATGTCAAAGGGAATCAATTGATTCCCCAAGTAATCCTGGATCAAGTAAAAGATCTAGGAGGAAATCAATAACAATAAGCTCTAGGAGTGTAGAACATGGAGCAAAGGCTTCCACTTTCCAACCCACTCCTGGGACACAAACTTCTTCCACCACGACAAGTTTTCATTCTTGCATTGGTACCTACAATAAGAAGATAGAATACGATGTGGTTTCAGGGGATGTCCAAATGATAGATGCTGGAAAAGGGTTTGTGAATAGGTTGAAGGAATCATGCCTTCAATGGTTCAAAGACCATCTACATTTTCCATTCTCAAAGATACCCATACACCCGCAAAAAGTAGTTATCGATGACATGGAGACTGAATTTGGTATAGGTTGGTTTATGAAGAAGGTGGAGCTATGAATGTATCAAAATTGCAAGAGATTTCGGTGCAACCAAACAAAGAAGATAAAAAAAATCCCTCCCGAGCTAAGGCTCAAAAAAGGCCAATTGATGTAAGTGTCAAAGTATGGAAAGATCTTGTAAAAGCACATGAGAATTCCAAAGCACATAGGAAGTCTGGTGAGGAGAGTACATAGGTATTTGAATTTTCTCATAAGATTATATCAAATTCATTAAACGATTTTTAAATTTCATTTGTGCATAGTTAAATTGAATTAGTATATGTTTCAAGACAAGGCCTCCAAGGCTAGGCTTCAAAAACTTTGTGCCACACATCACAATGGCCAGAAAAGTTTATAGGCCTTGATCTATAATTTTGTAAGCATATTTAATATGTTAAATGATATTTTTTTTAATTCCCTAGGAAAAAGTAAATGATTTCATATTAATTAGTTTAACTAGTCCCTATGCCATGTTTTGACAGGAGGAGAAATATGGCCGACATCCAAAGCAATTTGAAAAGGAAAGTTACAAAGAAAAAAGTGGGCTGATTTTTTAATCTGGATGGAGAATGAGGTATCAATAGTTGAATTTCAATAACTTAGTTGGATATTTTTGTGTTAATATGTCAATTTTCATTTCTTGTGTTGAGTTGTTTATTGATGCATAGGATGAGTTCTAAAGTGATTCTCTGTTGGCCCTAGATCCCACTCAATTGTCCCATTATTTCATGTTGAGGAAAAATATATTGTTTGCCTTAAAGGGTAGTGGGTGACATTCATGCCTTATTTTCATCGCATCTTTTAATTAATGACCATTGTATTTTAATATCTCTTAAGTTTCCTTATTTAAGTTATGAGTTGTATCATTTGAGTAACTTAGTCCCATGTTGATTTGATTTATCTTCTTTTCTCTCAAACATGGTATCTCGAGGAGTGCTTCCTTGAATTCATGTTGCCATTCTACTAAGTGATCCACATGTATCTTTTCCATCCTTCCTCATGATGCTGCCATTCTTTTAACATGTAAGAATGTTTTGATGCATCTTGGTAGGCATCTTATAGATCTAACACATCCTTCTAGTCTACATCACTTGGCATAGCTAACCGGCCACTTAATTTGTCCATCTAATTTAAAAAGGGCAGTAAATTCCTGTCTTCCAAGTTAAAAAAACTCCATAAATAAAGAAATTAGTAGTAAAAAACCTACAACCTGATTTGATCAACATAGAGAAGCATGTAATACTAGACTTATTAACATTCAAAAGATAAATGGAATTTCCTTAACACCAAGTAGAGCTATCCAAAAAATATAACTAAAAAAAAAAACGTGCTCTCAGACAGAATGGCCTAATGGTTGGTTGTCATAGAAGTCAAACTACCAAAGTAACAACACTGATCAAGTTAACATATATGCATCATTTGCATAAATATCTGAACCATTTATGTGCATGAATAAATAGTAGAAGGATGTAGATGAACTCAATTCATCTGACTTTATGCCTCTTGGCAGGCATTCCTCTTGAATCTCTAATATCAGGTGCTCGAGACTTCCCTGTAGCTTTTACCTTTGATCGTGGTCGCCTTTCCTCTTCACTATCAGACCTGTATCCTTTTTTCCTTATCTGCATTTCTAGCTTCAGCTTCTAATTCATCCCATGTTTTACCTTCCTCCCCTTTAAAATATTCTTCTTCTTCTTCGTCCTCATCTAACTCCACAAGAGATTCATCTTTTGAACCTTCCTCATCTAATTCTGATTCCTCTTCTACATCAGAGGGTTCATATTCTTGATCTGACTCTTCTAAATTATCAGAATTGTAATCACTAGCTTCCATTTTTAAAAATTCGCAACCACCATCTTCAATAAATTTGTCTGGATCATCAGTAATAGTCTTCAAAATTGGCTACCAGTTCAAGTTCATAATGCTTTCATAATACTTTATATCCATGGAGTTCAACCATTCCTTTATGTCATCAAGCAAAGATTGAGGAATGGCGTCAATGTGGAGTACATTCCGCTTGAAGTGTTTGAAAACAATAGCCATATCAAATTCCTTTTTCCCAAGTCCTACTCTCTCAAGGTTAACAATCTCAATCTCACTAATAGTGATTACTAAGAAAGGTAATTCCACCAGCTCTACCAAGCAGTTTACCATAGGAAAAATAAAAGTAGAGGATTTGAAAGGAACTCCATGAAAACCAAGCTCTCTGAATGGTACATCAAACTCTAGTTTAAAATATTTTAGATGAGGCTTCTCCCATAGCTCTGTTACTGGCTTGAAAAATCCTTGAAACTTTGCATTGATATTATTTTTCCTATCCCTCTCTTGTTGTTCTTCCTCAATTTCATCAGGATCATACATTGACCTTCTTGCCCCTCCTAAAGTTTGGACCACATCCATTACCTCCACATAAAATTGGACATCCTTGGTCTTCTTGGTTCCCACACCATGCTAAGGTTATGCAAATGAAAATGAAGGAAAGTAATCATCTCCTTCTTCGCTGGCTGGAGGAATGCACGCTTAATGTTTTGATACATGATATCAACTCTCTCTTCTGCTCTCATGGTTGAATATCAAAATCCATTATGGTGGGCCTCCAGAGTTCTAGTCATCTTTCTTCCTCTTCCACCAAATGTTGGCATGATCCACAAGTCTTCCAGCCTAATTGCCTTTGTTTTTGAAAGCTGAAGTTTCTCCCAAGTCACCAATGTAGCTCTCTCTTCCTTTTCAGACTCTTTCATTGCTACATGAAATTAGCGCCTAATTGATTAACAATCTCAATCTCACTAATAGTGATTACTAAGAAAGGTAATTCCATCAACTCTACCAAATAGTTTACCATAGGAACAATACAAGAAAGGGCTTTCAAAGGAACTCCATGAAAACCAAGCTCTCTAAATGGTATATCAAACTTTAGTTCAAAATATTTTAGATGAGGATGATCCCATAGCTCTCTTACTGGCTTGACAAATCCTTGAAGCTCTGCATTGATTTTATTTTTCCTCTCCCTCTCTTGTTGTTCTTCCTCAATTTCATTAGGATCATACATTGACCTTCTTTCCCCTCCTAAAGTTTGGACCACATCCATTACCTCCAAATAGAATTGGAAATCCTTGGTCTTCTTGGTTCCCATGCCATGATATGGCTATACAAATGAAAATGAAGCAAAGTAATCATCTCCTTCTTCCCTGGCTGGAAGAATGCATGCTTAATGTTTTGATACATGATATCAACTCTCTCTTCTGCTCTCATGGTTGAATACCAAAATCCATTATGGTGGGCCTCCAGAGTTCCAGTCATCTTTCTTCCTCTTCCACCAAATGTTGGCATGATCCACAAGCCAACCTAATTTCCTTTGTTTTTGAAAGCTAAATTTTCTCCCGAGTCACCAGTGTAGCTCTGTCTTCCTTTTTAGACTCTTTCATTGCTACAGGAAATTAGCACCTAATTGATTAACAATCTCAATCTCACTAATAGTGATTACTAAGAAAGGTAATTCCATCAACTCTACCAAATAGTTTATTGTAGGAACAATAAAAGTAAAGGCTTTAAAAGGAACTCCATGAAAACCAAGCTCTCTAAATGGTACATCAAACTCTAGTTCAAAATATTTTAGATGAGGCTGCTCCCATAGCTCTCTTACCCGCTTGAAAAATCCTTGAAACTATGCATTGATTTTATTTTTCCTGTCCCTCTCTGGGTGTTCTTCCTCAATTTCATCAGGATCATACATTGACCTTCTTGCCCCTCCTAAAGTTTGGACCACATCCATTACCTCCACATAAAACTGGACATCCTTGGCCTTCTTGGTTCCCACACCACGATAAGGTTATGCAAATGAAAATGAAGCAAAGTAATCATCTCCTTCTCCTCTGGCTGGAAGAATGCATGCTTAATGTTTTGATACATGATATCAACTCTCTCTTTTGCTCTCATGGTTGAATACCAAAATCCATTATGGTGGGCCTCTAGAGTTCTAGTCATCTTTCTTCCTCTTCCACCAAATGCTAGCCTAATCCACAAGTCTACCAGCCTAATTGCCTTTGTTTTTGAAAGCTGAAGTTTACCTTGAGTCACCAATGTTTCTCTCTCTACCTTTTCAGACTCTTTCATTGCTACAGTAAATTAGCGCCTAATTGATTAACAATCTCAACCTCACTAATAGTGATTACTAAGAAAGATAATTCCATCAACTCTACCAAATAGTTTACCGTAGGAACAATAAAAGTAGGGGATTTGAAAGGAACTCCATGAAAACCAAGCTCTCTAAATGGTATATCAAACTCTAGTTCAAAATATTTTAGATGAGGTTGATACCATAGCTCTCTTACTGGCTTGACAAATCCTTGAAGCTCTGCATTGATTTTATTTTTCCTGTCCCTCTCTTGGTGTTCTTCCTCAATTTCATCAGGATCATACATTGACCTTCTTGCCCCTCCTAAAGTTTGGACCACATCCATTACTTCCACATAAAATTGGACATCCTTGGTCTTCTTGGTTCCCACGCCATGATATGGTTATGCAAATGAAAATGAAGCAAAGTAATCATGTCCTTCTCCGCTGGCTGGAAGAATGCATGCTTAATGTTTTGATACATGATATCAACTCTCTCTTCTGCTCTCATGGTTGAATACTGAAATCCATTATGGTGGGCCTCCAGAGTTCCAGTCATCTTTCTTCCTCTTCCACCAAATGCTGGCCTGATCCACAACTCTGCCAACCTAATTTCCTTTGTTTTTTAAAGCTGAAGTTTCTCCTGAGTCACCAGTGTAGCTCTCTCTTCCTTTTCAGAATATTTCATTGCTATAGATCGTCTGTGCTATTTAATCATTTGTACCACATGGTTGATGTGCTTTGAATCCTTAGATCTAAAGGAAATTTCCTTAACATAAATACTGCTAGGGAATTTCAATGTTGGCATTAAAGCTGGTACCTGGAACATTGAAAATTATCCTTATAAGAGAATTCTCTCCATCTTGTTGGCTTGTAACACTCTTGATGGTGGCTACATGAAATGGAATCATGATGCCATATATGGGTACCACAACAACATCATTTTTTGTATCAACCTGAATCAAGAGCTCTCTAGAAATGGGGATATCTTCTACATTTTTGTATGAAACCATCTCAGTGGATGGCTTGGAAGAGCCATGTCCATCTCCTATACCAATGCCCCCTACAACCAATCTTCTTGCAGTCTCGCGATTCTTTTGCAGAGGGTTGACACTTAAGGTTATGTAATAGAATTTATAGTTGATAGTTAAATTGTATAACACTTTTTTTTATGATTTTTACTAACGTTTAATAGAATTGTTGCATGTTTTACATCATTGGAATCACATATCAGTTGTAACTTTTTTGAAATTTTATTATGGTATGTGCACTTTGATATGATGTAATATGATTATGGTTTCCTATCATATGTTTCAATATTAGATATATAATAGAAAAATAAATTATTGCATGAAATAAATAATAACTTTTCATTTTAAATGTTTTTTTTTGCAGAACACGATTCTTCCAGAAGATCAAGATGATCCTCATCATGATATATATCCAAAAAGTATTGGTTCTATCGGTACAGATCACATGGCAGAGGATGATGATGAAATAGATATGGAAGACATTGAGGATGATGACAATGATGATGACGATGATGAAGACAATGAGGACGACAATGATGACAATGATGATGATGATCACGATGGTGGTGATGATGATGAGGCAGTTGTTGGTAGTACCCAGCGACATTCATGATCATATAGATTCCGTCATGGATCATTTCTAATATATCATTATGATGATGATCAAAATGGTGGTGATGATGATGAGGCAGTTGTTGGTAGTACCCAGTGACATTCATGATCATATAGAATGCATCATGGATCATTGCTGATATATTGTTATGATGCCTCTTTTCATGGTTAATATCATATGTATCATTTTCATGGCCTATAGTACCATATTATTGAGTTGTATCATATTGACATTTATCATTTTCACTTATATCATTTTGACATGTATCATCTTGACTTGTATCGATTTGAGTTAAATAATTTATCATTTTTACTCATATAATTTGTACATGTATCATTTTGACTTATGTCGACTGTTGGACATATATCATTTTCACATGTTATTGATCTATTGGCATATTTGAATTTCACTTGTTTTAGTTATATATGACGATGATCTTATCAGTATTGACTTGTCAATTTATATATATTAAAAGTGTTTGAGGATTTTTGGATGGATATTTATTATGTATGATGATTTTAATTTACTGTTCAGGATGGATGTTGTCAAATTCAATTAAATTATAGATATTTGACTCACTTGTTTTAATTATAGATGATGATCATGTTATAATAATTATCTTGTTATTTAATCATATGAGTTAAATAATTAAATTACTTACTCTATAATCATATGAGTTATTTAAGAGGCATCATATATTTAACTAATTAAATTGAATTAAAACATATTAAATTAATAAATGAAGCAAAACAAGAAGAATTTTTAGAAGCAAAAAAGGAAGCAACGATGGAAGCCAAACTAGAAACAAACAAGAAGAAATATTGGAAGAAAAATTGGTAGCAAAACTAGAAGCAAACTTGGAAGCAAAACCGAGAGAAAAACAAGAAGCATTTTTTAGAAGCAAAAAAGGAAGCAAAACAAGAAGCATTTTTAGAAGAAAAAAAGGAAGCAACAATGGAAACCAAACTAGAAGAAAACAATCTAAGCAATCTTGGAAGGAAAATTGGAAGCAAAACCAGAAGCAAACCTAGAAGAAAAACTAGAAGCAAAACTGGAAGCAAAACTGGAAGCAAATCTGGAAGGAAAACTGGAAGCAAAACTAGAAGCAAAAATAGAAGCAAACCTGGAAGAAAAACGGGAAGCAAAATGAGAAGCGAAACTGGAAGCAAAATTGGAAGAAATGCAGGAAGCAAAACTAGAAGCAAATTTGGAAGAAAAATCAGAAGCCAACCTGGAAGAAAAACCAAAAGCAAAACTGGGAGCAAATCTGGAAGCAAAACTGGAAGTAAAACTGGAAGCAAATCTGGAAGCAAAACTAGAAGTAAATCTGGGAGAAAAATTGGACATCAAACTAGAAGCAAAACTGGAAGCAAAATTGGAAGCAAAAGTGGAAGCAAAAGTGGAAGCAAAAGTGGAAGCACAACTAGGAGCAACACTGGGAGCAAAACTAGAAGCAAACATGGGAACAAAAATGGAAGCAAAAATGGGAGCATAAATGGAAGCAAAACTGGAAGCAATAATGGAAGCAAAACTGGATGTCACATTGGAAGCAAAAGTGGAAGCAAAACCAGAAGAAAACCTGGAAGAAAAATTGGGAGCAAAACTAGAAGCCAACTTGGGCACCAATTTAGGCGCTATTTTCGATGCCAATTTTTGGCGCTATTCCCGGCGTTAAAGGAGACACTATTTTTGACACCAAATTTTTGGCACCAAATACGATGCTAAAGTAGGTGCTAAAGACAGTGCTAATTCCAACACAAAATCCATTGATGAACTGAAGAAATTGGTTATTGCCGACTTTTGCGTTGTCAGATGACTCCAAAATGATGGACTCAAATACACTAAAATCTAGCGCTAAAGTCAGTGCTAATTTCCTATTGTGCTGTTGTGATTGAAGCTGACATGGAGAAGGTTTTTGATGTTGTGGAAGATATATATACAAGGTTAATTATTGGAGATGTATATGAAGTGTTGTGTGGAGGAACGTGATGCAAATGTGATCAAGTGTGGCAATTTGAGTGTGGGCTTAAATGCCTAAAGCTATCAGATGTAGTGAGTAGAAGGTGTCTAAATTTTTAGTGTGCCTTAAGTTGCTAGAGGCAATGAGCCAAAGGTAGCATATGGTACAAAATTGTTGTGGTGGATCTTCCTATTACTTTGAGGTAGTGAAACTCCTTGTAACTGTCTTCTTCTACTCTTCTTTCTTTTAGACAGTTATTCCTTTAGGCAGTGAGCCCTTGGTAGTGAGCCTTTCTTCTCTTTTGGGTTGTGAGCCCTTTTGGCAGTAAGCCTATTATATTTGATGTTTCTATTCATATATATGAGTTAATCCTCATCGTGGTTTTTCTTGATTTGGGCTTTCCAGATAAATTTTGTGTTCTCGTGTGTGGTGTTGTGTTGATGTTTCATATGTTTACTTTTTTGCTGATGCTTAATGTGAGTTTGAAAGTTAAACAAGGTTTGATGATTTTAATGTACAACTGATTCACCCCCCCTCTTAGTTGTCCTATGTGTCTACCAACTATATGCTAAATAAACCAATTTACATATTAGGATAAATTACAAAATTTAAATAAACATTAAAGAATTAAGAAAAACACAAGATATGCAAAATTTTATTCTATAATCTTAAACCCAAAATTTGATAGAATAAATATATATATAAAACATTGCATATAAATCTTGCCACTTTTTAGTTTGCATGTTGAGTGGAGATAAGGATTGTGAAATTGAAATGGTTTTTGTAGTAGTTGTATTTTTTATTATAAAAAATACTGTTGGTCTAATAAGCCACCAAGTGTGTGGTCAATGTTTGATAGAATTTTTCTTTGTATTACAAGTTTCTAATCAATGGTTCTAAAATGGTCGGAATATAATTTTACTATAAAAATAAATAATGATATGGAATAAAGATTCTTATATTGTTGACAAAATATGCCTTAGAATTCTTCTCTTTGAATTGACCTATTTTATGGCATGAGTAACACTATTGCATAAGATGTGATGATAGGTCTGCATAACAAATAAGTAAAGCCCAAGTCATTGTGATAGGTAGTTATAATGTAGGTTGTTTCTTTGAATTTATCAAGTGATCAGGCTAATGTAATGATGGCCACATCTTCTACAACCTCTAAAACTAGTCAAATTTTATACATGTTCTTGAATAATGTGCTACTAGTTATTGTTAATTAATTAATTTATCCATATAACAATTGGATGCATTGAAAACAATTTTAAAAATTATTGTACAAATATTATTTTCCTCATAAAATAGTGCAACATATTCATTAGTTTAAACATCAATAATAACCTGGGTTCATAATGTGACTTCAACCTTAGTTAATATGAGTTCCATATAACTTATTTTCTCCTTGCATTCATGTACATTTGATATCATAGTAAATATAATTTTGATGCGTGTACAATAATATCTACATGAAATCTAAAAATATGCACCTTTCCATTTAAAATATAATTAATTTTCACATTTATTATAATATTTATTATGATATTTGTACTAATTCATATATCTAGGTTAATTAATTATCTATTACTTTTTCTATTTAATCAACCTATCTATTTTATGTAAATGGTTTATTTTCCCTTACAGATTGCAATATTTATGTAATATTGGCAAGATATTAAAGTAAAAATGTTATAGATCACTACAAGTGGATGGAAAGGAAGCCATACAATGTGATGAGGACTTAGCTACAACTTAAAAACATATAATTGATAACTAACCAAAATAATTGAGAATCTATTAATATAAAAATAATGTGTCATGAAAAATATTTTAACTATGTTGATGTGGAGGAAAGATTCATGTAAAAGTTGGAAAATAATATAAAGAATATTAAAAGACAAAATTCACCAACATGTAAGTGGCCTATATGTAGATGAAGGTATTAGCATGAATGTAAACAAATGAAACAACAACACATACACAATAATTTACCATAGAACACCAGATTTTTACATGGAAGACCCTATAAGGGAAAAACCACAGTGAGGATCAACTCACTATATGAAAACCAAAACTGATTACAAGAGAATCACTACCCAGAGGACTCACTACCCAACAAGATCAATTATTTTATATTACAAAGAAAAAGTTACAAGGAGGTTCACTACCTTAGAGCAACTAGAGAATCCACCACAAAGTCTCCTTACCATCTGTGACCTTTGACTCACTGCCTTGAGCAACTTCTGGCACACTAAAATGTGGACACCTTGTGCTCACTTCTTTTGGTAGTCTTAGGTGTTCTTGATCACACTTAGATCTCAAGAAATGATCACACATACATCATTCCACACCACACACATCTCTAGAAACTTAAGCTTGCATATATACCTTCTGTAACCTTGAATAACCTTCTCTAGGTCAACTTCAATGAAACATATTCAGCTCAAACGTGCACCCACCAAATAGGTCGGAACCAAACACTTTCGTGGTGTAAAGAAGTGAGGGAGAACCCCACCAAGGGTTAACCAAGACCCAAATCTACAATGACACACTACACAAGGCTTCCACAAACCATGAAGCTCATCTACAAACACCACTAACACACCAGGTCAGTCAAAACCAACATTAACACTATCAAGCAATCCAAATTCACACTTCACCAAGGTCGAAAAAATCTTAAGGACCATGTAGCAACATTACAAAACACCCTAGAATATTCCAACATGAATAGAATAAACAAAACCACTAGCACAAACACATGAAACTAAAAATATTATCATCCTGTGCAACCAATCAAACTACCACTGAGAAACAACACATGAACCAAGCTTGCAGAATAGATGAACACTAAAAATACAAGGGAAGGTAGGTATAGGAAATATTAGCACATTCCCAAATCTCCAAGACAATAAAATTGAGCATGGAGAAATGCAAAGAAATTCCATTTCTTCCAAATAACCCTCTTCACAAGCCAAAGCCAATCCAACACACTATCAAACAAAACTTCTACTATTGCACGATCTAGAACCATAAACTCTAGATATAATACCTTCAAAGACCTCAAATCATCACTTTCAAACCATACAAATACATCTTCAAGAATGAATAAATGCAAAGAAAAATACATAACACTTCCTAGTCACCTTGAATAATCTTTATGTAAATTTTCTCAAAAGCACTTGGAAACCAAGTGACCATGCTACATCTGTAACACCTACTCAAAACCATACACTTCTTCTCAACATATCCATACTATAGGTTGAAATCAATGACAATATATCACAACAATCTCCCCCTTTGTCATTGATGACAACAACTACTAAAAAACCATCAATAGTAAAAGCAACTATGTATATCCAATACTCAAGCAACTCTCCCCCTTACTTGAACATTTATTTCCCTATGTATTTTAGACTTATCTCTCCACTTCTCTCTCCCTCTATATTTTTCAGACTTCTCTCTCTCCCCCTCTTTGACATCAATGGCAAAGGGAAAAACCTGCACACTTCACTTCAAGCACAAAATGTGCTCCCCCAGACTACACCAACCAAACACATCACTACCTTCTCTCCCTAAGAGGTAGCCTTCATTAGTCCAGGACAAATAATATATCTTGAATTTATCCCCTAGATAGATGCATAATCTTATGCATCTAGTTGAATGGAGGGGAAATAACCTCTAGCTTATGTCTAAGATACTCAAATGTATCTTTTGGAAGAGCCTTTGTGAAAATGTCAGCTATTTGATCCTTTGTAGGAACATACTCCAACTTCAGTTCCTTCTCAAAAAATTTCTCTCTTAGAAAGTGACACTAGATAGAGATATGCTTTGTTCTTGAATGCATGACCATATTTTTAAAATATTGATAGCACTTGTATTATCACACAAGATAGGAATAGGTTCATCATGTAATATTTTGATATCCTTCAATGTCTGCTTCATCCATATCACCTATGTAAAACAAGATGTTGTAATAATATATTGTTCCTTTGCAGTAGATAATGATGATGAATCCTACTTCTTACTTATCCAAGAAATTAGCCTATTTCCAAGGAAGAAATAACCTCCACTTTTACTTCTTTTGTCATTCACACAACTTGCCCAATCTGCATCTATATAAGAACTCAAAGAGAAGTTAGTATCCTTAGAATACCATAGACCATAGTTCAAAGTACCCTTCAAATATCTAAATATTCTTTTGAGTACCAGCACATGTGACTCTCTAGGAACTTCATGAAATATTTCGACAAGACATACTACATGCATAATATCAGGTCTAGTTGTAGTTAGATATAGTAATCCATCAATCATGGATCTATACTTAGTCTGATATGTCTTAGGAGATTCATCATTTTTTCTTAATTTACAACTAGTAACCATGGGAGTACATATTGGTTTAGAATCCTCCATTGCAAACTTCTTTAATATTTCCTTTACATATTTTGATTGTGAAATGAATATACCTTTTTCTGATTGACTAATTTGTAGCCCAAGGAAGAAAGTTATCTCCCCAAGAATTGACATTTCAAACTCATTTTGTATCTCCTCTGCAAACTTCTTGCACATGATCTCATTTTCTCCAAAGATTATGCCATCAACATACACAACCACAATTAGGATTTGATCTTTCTCAATTTTGAAGTACAGGTTGTTGTCTATGGCACCCTTTTTGAATCCCTGCTACAGTAAGTATCTATCCAATATTTCATACCAAGATATAGGAGCCTATTTGAGCCAATATAGTGCATTCTTCAACTTCTAGACCATATTAGGATCTTCTAATAACTGAAAACATTTCATTTGTTCAATGTACAGTTCTTCTAACTCACCATTAAAATACAAACTTGACATATATTTGATATACCTTAAAGTCTTTATGTGCTGCAAAAGCCAAAAAATCCTAATAGCCTCCATTCTTGCTACTAGAGAAAAATTCACTTCAAAATCTATTCCTTCCACTTGTGAGTAGATTTTACACACAAGCCTAGCCTTGTTTTTGATAACTTCTCCATCCTCATTCAACTTGTTCCTAAAAACCCATTTAGTTCCTATCACATTCTTGTTTGCTAGTCTTGGGACCAATTCCCATGTCTGATTATTCTCAATCTACCTTAGCTCTTCTTTCATAGCCTTGATCAAATTTCCATCACTGCATGCTTCAGTAACTATTATAGGTTCTATTTTAGAAAACAAAAAATTACGTGTTCCTCTATCATAGAAACTTTTCTTCTTGTCAACACACCTTTTCCCTTATCTCCAATTATTTGATCCTCGAAATGATTTTTATGCACATACTTAGGAGTCTTAGGGATATTTTTTTTGGCTTCTTCCTCTTCCACTAGTATTTATTTTTATTCTTCTTCTTTTTCTTATTCTTTGCAAAGGGGTTCATCAGATTCATATCCTTCTATCAACACTAAGTTCTAATGTGATTCTTCATCCACTTTGACACTTGCACTTTCAATTATCTTCTTTAGTATCTTATTGTAGTACCTTTATGCCTTGCTCTTTGTAGAGTATCCAAGGAATATTCCTTCATTTGATCTTGCATCAAAATTTCATAAGTTTTCTTCATCCCTCATGATATAACATTTACTTCCAAACACTTTGAGATATTTCATAGTAGGAGTTTTTCCATACCATAGCTCATAGGGGGTCTTTGAACTGCTCACTCTTGCTTGTCCTCTATTGAGAATGTAAACTGTGGTATGAATAGCTTCTCTCCAATAGACATCTGGTAGATTTTCTTCCTTCAACATGGTTCTTTCTGCCTCCTGAACTATCATGTTATTCCTCTCCACAACCCCATTCTGCTGTGGAGTCTGAGGAGCTGATAAATGTCTTTTTATCCCATGATCTTCACAAAATTTGTTAAACTCATTTGAGTTGAGCTCACCACCTTTTTCAAACCTTAAACACTTTATTTTCAAATCCTTTTCATTCTCAACCATATATTTAAATTCTTTAAACTTATCTAGAGATTTTGATTTTTCTTAGAGCAAGGTCACCCAAGTCATTCTAGAGTAACCATCAATTAACATCATGAAGTACCTATCACCTTGAGGGATTCTTATTCTGGTAGGTCCACATAGGTTTGTATGCACCAAATCTAAAGGTCCTTTAGTAGAATGTTCCTTAGTTTTGAACCTATTCCTTGTCTATTTCCCAAACTGACACTCTTTACAGATTACATTGATAGGCTTTGTAATTCTTGGTAAATCACTCACAACATAAGTAGAGATGATCTTTACTAGGCTATCAAAATTGATATTTCACATTCTTCTATTCCACAACTAACTCCCATTAATTTGAGTCATAAAGAACTTACCAATAGCACTTTTGACCTGATAAACATTTCCTTCTTTCCTTGTTCCTGTTGCAACCAATATTCTAGATCTTATTTTTCTAATTTCACAACCATCATCTTGAGATACCAGATTTTATTCTCTGCTACATATTTTTCCTACACTGAGAAGATTATGTTAGATACCCTTAGCATAAAGAACATCATATGTCTTATGCTTTCCATCAAAAGTAATTGAACCTTTTCCACATATATTAGTAGATGTATCATCACCAAACTTAACACAACCACCATCATACTTATTAAGGTTAAAACCTTACTCTTATCACTTGTCATATGATTTGAACATCTACTCTCAATTATCCAAGAGTTTCTCTCCTCTTGTATGAAAGGAAGTCAACATAATTCCTTCAATATTGTGACCTATTTTTCAAAGCAATTTCCTTCACACATCTCTTAGTGTCAGTAGAATTAGTTCCAACATTCAATGCCATGAACAATAATTCATCATTTCCATTATCTGGGCAGTCTGATTCCTCATCATCATTATCTTCTTTAATATAACAATTCTTCTTGAAGGATTTACCTTTATGATCTTTATGTTTGTCATTTGAAACTTTATTTGGACATTTTGAAGAATAGTGACCTATCTTTCCACAATTAAAACACTTGAATGGTAACTTACCTTTGTATTTTCCAGTGCCCTTTTTCAATCTTCTTACAAAATTTTCTTCCACTTCATCAAAATCATCTAGATCCGATTCATCATTCCTCTCTTTCTTACTGACTTTAAAAGTAGTTTCTTTCCTTGGAGCATCTTTGTCAAACTCTCTTAATTCAAAATTAGTTAAAGCACCAAACAATTGATCTCTAGAATATCGATCTAGATTTCGAGCTTCCTCAATAGAAAAAAATTTAGCACTATATGATTTAGGAATATTTCTTAATACCTTTTTCACAACTTCATTTTCCTCTAGCTTTCCACTGATACCATTGATGGAATTGAAAATTTCATCCACCTTGTGCATGTAGCTTGCAATATCTTCATCCTCTGACATCCTTAGGGTTTCAAACTTGGCCTTGAAATTATGTATCTTTTCTTGATTGAACTTATCATCTCCTTCATAAATTATTTTCAACTTCTACCAAACCTCTTTAGTAGTTTTGCAACTTATCACCTTCACAAGTTCTGAATCCGAAAGCCCACTCAAAATAGCATTCCTTGCTTTTCCATTGTTCTCATATTCCTTGATTTCATCTTTACTTTTTGAAGGAGTATTAGGCACAATATATCCATTTTCAAGTGATTTATATATGACAAACCCTAATGCAGTGAGAAATTATTCCATCCTGGCTTTCCAAAAGGCATAATTTGTTCCATCAAACATAGGAGTTTTGACACCAAATTCTTATGCGGCATTTGGATCTACCTCAAGGGGTTATGCTTCTTCCAAGGAACTTCTACTCTAATAACAATTGTTAGAAACATAGGGAAATTGAGAGGGGGGGGTGAATCAGTTGTACATTAAAACCTTCAAACCCTTATTAAGTATTAGCATGAATGTAAACAAATGAAACAATAACAGATTTATAATCACTCACAATAGAACACCAAATTTTTACATGGAAAACCCTATAAGGGAAAAACCACGGTGTGGATCAACTCACTATATGAAAACAAAAATTGATTACAAGAGGCTCACTTCCTAGGGCTCACTACTTAGAGGACTCACTGTCCAAAAATAAAAATTGCTAAGGGCTCACTGCCCAGGAAGATCACTTCTTCCAGATTACAAAGTGTAGTGTTGGAAAATGTATTCCTTTACATTTTCACACTATGTTTGGGTCCCTTAATAAATTGGACTTAATTAAGCCTCTAATTGGCCCTATTTTTCATCTACGAGCCTAATTAATTGCAATTTCTAAAAGGGGAATCATGATTTAATTAATGTAATTATCATTTTTAACACCCCAAAATGAATAGGTCCTAGCAATTTAGGTAAGGACCATTCAACCTTCAGTGAATGGGCCCCTTTTAGTTTCTTAATTCAAATATTAAATATTTTTTTTTCAGCCTTTTTATGATCCCAAATTCAAATTCAAATGTCAGCTTGTAATGTTTTATTTTTGGGAAATTAGAAAATTGTCCATAAAAGCAAGGTCTTTTTATCAATTCAAATCTAGAGAAGAAAGCTAGAAATTAATGAGAGAAAAAACTATAGCGGAGATTATTGTCAAAGGTGTTCAAGAGAAGATTTCTCAAGCATTTGTTGTAGCATTCAATATCTCAAGAATCATGTCAAAGTTATCAAGCATCATGCATGCTTTTGAAGCTAACATTGTGATGTAGGTTTCAAGTTTCAAATCAAGATTCAAGCATCAAGATCACATCATCAATAAATCCATTTCATGCAAGATCAAGACCTTGGATGTTACACCCCAATTGTGTAATTACTATTTACTATTACTATGCAGGGTAAATATGAATGTAATACAAATTTTGGAGATGAATTAGTTATGCTTGTACTTTATTATCGATGCGTTATATGTGAATCTTATCTCATTTATTGTTATCAAAATTACTGCATATATGTGAATGGATGGTTATTGAATTGATATTCTAACTTTGGAGATGTATTACATATACTACATAATTTGTGAATAGCTGACTATTGTGTGCATGTGTTAGTGGTTGCAGGTATATGTTCATTTCCTCCAGGCAGAGGGGAAGTATCATTCAAGAGAAGAACTTGGTCGGGTAACCGATAACAAAAACTATTTGAGCATACACACACCACAATAGAATAATTGAGTTGAGTCATTATGTGGGAAGCTGGTAAGACATCCTTAGGTGATGTGTCTACATTAGTAGAGTCTTTTTTACTATAGAGTGCATTATTGGGTGATGTTTATCTATTTGAGCTTAGAGTTCTTTCTTGTAATATTACGATTATATTGATAAGAAGGACATACATGGAGTATGAGTATATATATACACATACATGTCAATTGGATCTAACGACATGCATATGCATATGTATAAATATACCACACGTAGGTGCTCATCAATATAATAATAGTTGTGAATGGCTATTATGTGAATCAAATGTATATATATGTATGGTATATACATATATCCATATGTATATATGTATCGATACACATGTATGATGGAAAATGGAAATTCCCCTATGAATATATCGATATATGTGTACATATGTATACATGTACATAGAGGCATATACTTATATATATATATATTGATAAGAAGGAAGTACGTGGAGTATGAGTATATATACACATACATGTCAATTGGATCTAATGACATGCATATGTATATGTATAAATATACCACACATAGGTGCTCATCAATATAATAGTAGTTGTGAATGGCTATTATGTGAATCAAATGTATATATGTATGGTATAAACATATATCCATATGTATATATGTATCGATACACATGTAGGATGGAAAATGGAAATGCCCCTATGAATATATCGATATATGTGTACATACGTATACATGTACATAGAGGCATATACTTATATATATGTGTGTTTGTGTGTGTGTGTATACAATCGATATATTGTGATTATTATGTGAATACTATCTTGCTTATACTTATTTTTATATCGATTGTATACATGCTTAGTTGGAATATGATAGATATAAATATATATAAACATATATATACATATACATATACATATACATATAAATACAATGATATTTATATATATGTAATATTATATATATTAATATATATTTAATATGTTAACTATTGCTTGGGAATCGACTATCATTAACAATGATAGAGGTCGATTACTTGACTTAATTGAAGGAAGATTATTTGATACTTATGACTGTACTTTATGAAGCTGAATTTAACTCATGCTGCCTATGCTTATAGAAGCGAGTATTCCGCAAATTAGCTCACAAAATTAAGTCGAAACATGTGGTGGAGACTTAGTTGATGCCTTTAATGGAATCTTCTCTAACTTGGTAAAACTCAAAATGTTATTTCATTGAGCATATTCCAAACATCTTTAAAAGGCATGTAAGTTAATGAATAACAAGTCGATGACTTTGTCAAACTGATTAATTATCTAAATTGACTCATACCAAGACTTTGTCGATGCAAGCTTGGCGTTGCATATTTGATATTGACTGTTTCAAATATGATGGAAACCATGCCAACTATTGGATAAAGAGTATTTACTTGGTGTCACCTTTGGAAACCTATTTGCTATAGATGTCCATTGTTTGACTAATTCGAATTGCATCTTATCAATCATGTGTTGATTTGAATGTCCCTTATTGTTGTTAATCAACAAGGTTGATCTATAGCTGTGATTAGCTGAGTAAGTTCTTATATTTGTGCCACCTTTTTGCTAAGTCTAGTGAGTAGGCCGTGCATGGTAATATTTGTCAACATCCATGCCTAATCTATAGGATGTGAGGTCTCATTGCTGTTGTATAAATAGCAGGGAAAAATAATTTGTTGAGGACACATTTTTGCAAGTATTTTACTTTGCATTATTATCAACTTTACTCAGTTTTATTTGAGAGAGAGAGTTCTGTTATATTTGAGAGATGATAGTATTTGAGAGAAGTATTCAACCAACTTGAGTAATAGAGGTCTATTGTGACGTCTCTTGAGAAGTTACAAACAAGATAGTTTCTATTTGGGGAAACTACATTGCAGTCAATTGATTGGATAAGCAAAAATTGGCATGATGATATTTCTTCTTTATTGTTTTAGTTTTGAAATATTGTTCTCCATGATTTCTTTGAAATGTCTATTATGAGTACTTGCATTTAGGAAAAGTAGTATTTCTTGTAAATAAATTGGAAGCTACTATTATTGTTTTATGTTGTGCTTGTATGTACTCCATAATAGGAGATTTGTGTAAATCATAAGTATTATATACTAGATATGATTGAACATGAGTGGCATATATGTTACTATTAGCTTGGTTATTGATTTAAATAGGTAAGCTTATAGTGTTTACTCCTAGGATTGTTTGTCCATTGTGGGAAGGAGCTTATGTATTTACTTTGTTAAAGTAGATTTATTTCAAGTATGTAGAAATGGTGATAGGTTATCTCTAGGGTGATAGATTATCCATTGAAGGAATTACCAATGTGTAGTTTAAGATGACCTTAAGTCAAATCGGCCTTGAGTAGTGTATGTGAAAGATGACCTTCATTCAAATTACCATTTGAGAACACTTTGGCCAAAGTAGTGTGACTGCCTCTGGCTCCACTGTCAGTTCACATTGATCCAGTATTACACGCTAGTTCTAGATTGTGAGTTTACAAGTTCTAGTTATGTAGGGCACATCACTATGTTCAATTGGTTGTCATTATTCAATTACTCTACCAATCTCTTCATCAAAGGGAAGGGCCATCTATAGAATGATAGATGTGCGGGGGATCACATATGAGTCTGTGATTGGTAGAAAAGAGCTTGAGTGATGCTTCTCCTCCACAACAGGTGACAAAAGAACCAAGATTTGAAAGGAAGGATCCTGGACTGTCTATAAACTATTTGTTTTGAAGCTCATTGAGCTATGTATGTTAATGTATGAATTCTTGTATGCTTGTAACTTATGAAATTATTGTAATGAAATGGAATCCTTATTGTATTATGTTATGGAATCTTTGTTTGCATATTATGAATAAAGAAAATATTTTTTATTGTAATGGCTTGTTACATAGTTTATTTACTCGTAAAGTGAAAACTTAGGAACTTTTACTTCATTGAAGAGTTGGCATGTTACATTGGAGAGATCTAATAAGTTTTAGGACCCTTCAAGGGTTTCAAATCAAGGGTTTGGTGAGTTGCAATATAGAAAATTTTCATTCATCATTCCTTTCATGTTTCATTGTTTCAATTCAAGGTTTAATTACCAAAATAGGGTTTGAGCAAGACAAACTCCCATTCACCAAAAAAAATCAATTTATCCATCTTGTGGTTTTGCAAATCTTAGGTTGAAGAAGGATTGAAGATCTATCAAAAGAGAAAAGTTACAAAATTTGTCAAAGTTGTCATCAAGCCATGGAAACTCACTTTCATAATTTATTTCCGAATTTTTTACTGTGAAACCTAGAGGAATCAGAAGTGTAGAAATAGGACCAAAGGATTGAGAAATCAATTTTTCAACCCCTATAGCAAGACCCATTCACCCTGGGCCAATGAGTCCTAGGAGGACACTCGACACAACCTTTTTGTGATAGGTGTATAAAATAAAGCCCTTCTCAAATCTTCTATTTCTTTCTAGATTCTGTTAGAGCAAGGTTTAATTTAGAGGTTTCATATGTTGCATTTCACTTTTTCATTCATTTAGTATTTTTCATTCATCTCTCAAAAGTGCATTTCAAGCTGATTTACCCTATCCTAGGTCATAAGGAAAACAACAAGATCTCCACCAAGGTTGACTCACCTAAGGGTTGAAATTCAATCTTGTCCTAGGGGATCTCTTTTTCCTAATCAACCAAGGAAGATAGGTGCATCATACCCCCTTTGTTACCATATCAATTCATTTGTGATGAACCCATTTTTCTATGTTTCACAAAGAAACAATTACAAGGAGGTTCAATACCTTAGAGAAACTGGAGAATCCACCACAATGTCTCCTTACCATCCACAACCTTCGGCTCACTATCTCCAACAACTTCTGGCACACTAAAATGTAGACACCTTCTTCTCACTACTTTTGGTAGTTTAGGCGCTCTTTCTTGCACTCAAATCTCAAAAAAAAATCACACATACATCATTCAACACCACACACATCTCCAAAAACTTAACCTTGCATATATACCTTCCTCAATCTCGAATAACCTTCTCTACACTAGCTTCAATGAAATGTATGCACCTCAAACGTGCAACCACCAAATAGGTCAAAACTAAACACTTCAGCAGTGGAAAGAAGTGAGGGAAGACCACACCAATGGTTAAACAAGACCCAAATCTACACCGACACACTAAAAAAGGATTCCACAAACCATGAAGCTCATCTACAAACAACGCTAACACACCAGGTCAGCCAAAACCAAAATTAACACTATTAAGCAATCAAAATACACAATTCAACAAGGCCAAAAAATATTGTAGATCATGTAGCAATATTACACAACACCCTAGAATATTACAACATCAACAAAAGATTCAAAACCATTGGTGCAAACACATGAAACTAAGAATATTATCATCCTATGCAACCAAACAAACTGCCACTGAAAAACAACACATGAACCAATATTATGGAACAACTAAACACTAAAAAAACCAAGGGAAGGTAGGTACAATAAATGTTAGCACATTCCTAAATCTGCAAGATAAGAAACTTCAACACGAAGAAATGTGGAGCAATTATGTTTCTCCTAGATAACCCTCTTCACAAGCCATAGATAGTCCAATATATTGTCAACCATATATTCTACTTCAACATGATCTAGAACCAATTTTTTTTGATATAACACCTTCAAAGACTTCTAATAATCACTTTCAAACCACGCAAGCACATCTTCAAGAATGAAGAAATGTAGAGAAAAATACAGAACACTTCCCAATCACCTTGTATAGTATTTATGCAAATTTTCTCAAAAGCACTTGGAAACCAAGCAATCATTCTACATCTGCAACACTTTCTCAACACCATACACTCCTTATTAACATGTCCATACCATAGGTTGACATCAATGGAAACATAGTGCAACACTCTAATGATTTATCTTTAATAAAAAATATGAATTAATTGCACAAGTGAATGTCTTTAAATAACCAAACATAATAATTAGTCGCACAAATATATACCAAGTTGACTCATAATAGTTAGTAGGAAAGAGTGGAGTTGGAATTTAAACTTAATGAAGTAAATTAGGGTTCAATCTTGATCTTGAGTGACATGAGATTAAACTTGGGAAAATAAATTCATTAGCTACAACATAAATAATAAAAAAGTAGGTGATAGTAAGTTGTCACACCAACAAAATTATAAAAAATTAATATATTAAACACAATAAAAGAGCCATAAATAATAATAAGAGATATTGACAATACAAGCCCCATAGACCACACAAAAAACCATACAAAATGACAAAATTTTAGTAATATTATATCTACCAAATTGAATTCATATTACATAAAAAAACAATAATCTCATTCAAGATACAAAATATAGATCACATATATAAAAACCAAACTCTTTAAGCCATCATATAACTATAAAATAGTATTTTAGATTTAATAGTAGTGGCTCTATATGGTTCCCCACCCGTGAGAATAGACTTCATAAATATATGTTGTAGCAACATACCCACTATCATAAACTAGGCCAAAGAGTTGACTACATATTCTCATAAACACCCACAATGAACACAACCATTAAGATAACAAAAAATCAATAACTAGTCCAATAAACAATAACGTCCACTAGGACACTCCCTAGTTCTCCCTCAAGATAGGAGAAGCTATAATTTTTTAATGATAATTGGCATCCTCTTTAATGGCCTATTAGGAAAGGAAATTTCACACCATAACAAACCTCCCTTTGATGGTGAGCTCTATGAATAAAAAAATTATAGGATATTGGTATGGTGAGGTCATTATTGAAATGGTGGGAAAATGTGTGTACTAAAATGGAATGGGTATTCACCAATTTTACTATAAATAGAAAGGGGAAAATGGGGTATAATGCACCTATTTCCCTCTATTTCATTAGGAAAAAGAGATCCCTTAAGCCAAGGTTGACTTTCAGCCCTTAGGTGAGTCAACCTTGAAGGAGATTAAACCTTAATCTAACAAAACCCACAACTTTCAAACATATATGAGATGGTTTAGTATTTTTGCACCTATCATGAAAATGTTGTTGTTGAGTATCCTCTAGGACTCTGATCCAGGTGGATATTTTCACCAAAACTTCAACTGTTCCAAATGCTCCAAGAGTTGGCACCATGTTAAAGAGCTCTCCAATACAAACCCAATGCAACTTGAATCATCTCAAAAGGAGTTCCTATGCCCAAGTTATGCTTGGTCAAAGTTTGGTCAAAATAGGGGTTCCAAATGAAGATTCTAGGTCAAAAAATTGATCGTCTAAAAAATGGACCAAAATGGCATCACGTTGAAGAGATCATTGACACGGATCCAACACAACTCAAATCACCTCAAATGAAGCTCGTGCACAAAATTTACAAATAGTCAAAGTTTGCGAGGAAATGTTGACCAGGATGTTGATGTGGTAGACCGTACAATGATGCGGTAGAATGATACTGATGTGGCAGATCTAGGAGGTGGAACTTGGCAGTAATGTGGTATTACAACATCCAAGTTGGCCTAGCCACAAAGTGACACGTGTCTTTAAATGAGCTAATTAAAAAGTGCCACGTGGCCCAATGGTTGGGTGCCATGTGACACCTATGTAGCAAAATACTGGGCAGACCAAGGGTGGTTAGTTTTTTCAATTTTTTTTGGGGAGGCTCAAACCCAAGACCTCCCCCTTCCTACTTCTTCTCACCACCATTAGACCACACATCATCCTCGAAACTATACATAGGCTACTCACCACCATTAAACCACATGTCATCCTCAAAACTATACATAGGCCACTTTCTATTTAACAAACAACAAGTCCGATTTGGAGGGGGTGGTGGTTTGAACCACCAAACTCCCTCTTGGAACTTGCACCCCCTACCACTGCGCCAAACGTGGGTTGTTGAAGATTTTTCGATGCTAATTTGATTTAAAATAGAAAATAAGCTGCCCTCACTATATAAATTATAAAATCTTTTAAAATAAGATTGATTTTAAAAGATTGTTAAGGGGTTTTAAAAGATTTTTAAAGGATTTTAAAATATTTTAAAGGGATTTAATTATATTTTTAAGGGCTATGAGGGGGTCGGTTCAATATGAACCATATATCAAAGATTTTTAAATGTCAAATTAGGAGATATGGGAAATATGGGGAAAATATGTTTGTTAACCTCCATATAGAATATTAAGTTGTATTTAAAGGAGGGATTTTGGCTTGTGGAGGGATATGGGAGACTTGATAATGAAATTATTCCAACTCTACACATTTAGCTAGGAGTGGCTACAAGCCAAGTTGAATTGTACTTGAAGGAGGGGAAAATTTTGAACTTGTCATTATCATCTGAGGAGACTTTGTGAAAACTTATAACATATTGAAGGAGCCTTGTAAACAAATTTTGGAGCATAATCAAGGATTGATCACTCTGTTAGAGAGGGGCTCGAAGACATAGCCATTTGGTGAACTCCGTTATCAATTTGTGTCTCCGTCTTCTCTATTATGTTCTCATATTTCTATTGGTTTAATCATTTTAATGTCTTTTTAAAATAATTTGAAATTAAGCTTAAGACATTCAATTAATTTTTTACATAAATTAACATTCACTAAGCAACAATCATAGATCCTAACAGATCAGACTCATTCTCCCAAGGGCGAATGGGTTTTTGTAGGGCTTTCTAAAATCACTTTTTGGGTCCTCTAGTCCTATGTTTGCATTCCCAAATTCTCTAGGTTTCACAGTCGGAAGTTCGGAAATAAATTCTGAAAGTGAGTTTTTGTGGCTTGATGACAACTTTGACAAATTTTCCAATTTTTCTCTTTGATAGATCTTCAATCCTTCTTCAACCTAATATCTATAAAACATAAATAAGAGGGAAAAATTGTTTGTTTTTGGTGAATGGGGGTTTGCCTTGTTCAAACCTCGTTTTGGTAATTAAACCTTGAATTGAAACAATGAAACATGAAAGGAATGATGAATGAACAAGTGCTATGTTACAACTCACCAAAACCTTTATTTGAAACCCTTGAAGGACTACAAATTAGTAGATCTCTCCAAGGTCTTGATCTTGCATGAAATGGCATTATTGAATGTTGATCTTGATGCTTGAATCTTGACTTGAATTCTTGAAACCTACATAACAATGCTAGCTCCAAAAACATGCATGATGCTTGATAACTTTGGCATGATGTTTGAGATATTGAATGCTGCAACAAATGCTTTAGAATAAGCTCTCGAACACCTTTGAAAATAATTTTAGCTCTTGTAAAACTTGCACTTGAAATCTAGCTTGCTTCTCTAGGATTTAAATTGATAAAAATACCTTGCTTTTATAGAAAATTCTCTAATTTCCCAAAAAATAAATATTACAAGTTGGCACTTAAATCTTGAATTTAAGACCTTAAGATGCTACCAAAAACATGTTTAAAATTTGAAATTGTGATCTTAAGGGGGACCCATTCCCTCTATGACCTAAATAATCAGGAGTTATTCATGTCTTGGTGTTTTTGATAGAATAAGTAGGGAAGGGCCCTAATCCCATAGAATATAAGTAGATCAAAAAGAGCAGTTAAGGTGGGAAACAACACCACCAACCAAACCAAAAAAAAACTTTAATTTGGCACGTAGGCCCAAATTTAAAACCATCATAATAGTCGAGCCATTATCTATCAAAAACAAAATGTTACTACTAGCTAAATTAGAGCTACATAGGCCATTAATTAAGTCCACAGTATACCAGGTGGTATTCCAACAAAGCTTATAGAGAATTAATGAATAGTCCCAAAAATTGGTATAATTCAAAAAACCCATCAAAAAGCAAGAAAACAACAGACCAAGCCCTTATCTGGGTTTCCTAAATAGGTCCCCATACTCTCCTAATAGAGCCGCATATTCACGCTAGTTAGGTTCCTCTGTTTCATCCAACAGTTTGAGGGAATCATATTTCCCCTTGTTCTTCAACTTTATGGATATCTTCGCTTCTCCCGAGGCCACTCCCAACATCGCACATCTCATTAACCTATTAGTAACTCTCATCAGAAAAACCAACGCCTTTTCCATATCCTCAAATTGGACCTGCAAAAAGGTTAATCTACTTTAAAAAAAATTGATACTTAATTCATCATTTTTATTCTCAGGCCAGAAAGCTCAACATCCTGTTCGTTCCCAGTTTTGTTCTTTTCCTCTGACGGCTCCACTTGCTCCTCCTCTTCCTAATGTTTTTCCTCCTCCTCCAAATATTCTTCCCCCATATTGTAGGCAGTTTCCTCGAAATCATAATCTTCAGAATCATCGTCTTCTTAAGCCTCAAACTCCTCATAACCCAGGATATCCTCCACATCCACAAACACTTGTTCTTGCCCCTTTTTATCTTTTGAGGCCACCTTTGCTAGCTGGGCGGACCTTCTTCCTCCACTACCACCGCTCCCCTATCCCTATAAATTCTCCTTGACCTTCTCCTTTTGAATCACATCCTCAGAAATATGAATAACTTCCCTAGGATTGACATCCCTTCTAGGTTTATTGGCTTTAGGGGGATTAAGCAGCAGGGGAGAGTGTTTCCTTTTTTTAGGGGTAGCTCTGGAAAGCAACAAGTCGACACTCTTCAAATCCTCACTTTTTTGGGACCGAGCGGTAGAAGGGTTCGACACATTAGCCACCAGAGAGTTGCTCTTAGTAGGGATGAGAAAATGTCTCACAACAATAGCAGGAGGGTTGCAGAGAGGTTGATCAACAACCAGGGGTTCAGCAATATCAGGGTTATCCACCCTCCACGGTTCAACATTGTCCTCATTAGACTGGTCAGGGTTCTCAACTCTAGCATTAAGAGGATTACCATGGGGATTTTTGGAAAGGGAAAATTTGTACAGAGTAAGCATTAAGCCCTAGTGGAGTGGCGGGTTAGCACCTTTCTCAATATTCAGTTGCATTGAGGAAAAAACATAAAACGACAGGTTTATGCACTCCCCATGTCTGATATGGTTTAGAATAGGAAAGTGATAGGCGTGGACAGACATATAGCGACCTTCAAGAGTAAAATAGCGCATAACAAATAGAATCACCAGGGAAAAAGGAGGAGGAAGTTCGAGTCTTGCGTACCCATTCCGGAACCGCTTGATATTGTCTCCTTCGTGCAAAAAAATTTCCTCAAATCTTTGGTAATCGACTCCACTCTTTTTGACAACCTTTAGACTAGAATTCTGCAACCCCGTGGCCTCGGCTATGAAACAAGAAGTAACCTCAAATTTCACAGTACCTATAGAAACCCAGCCTCTCCTCCAAGAATTAGTGAATTTCACCATTAAAATTTCATTATAGCCTTTGAGGGATTGGAAGAAGAGAGCCATTCCCGCGTTTTCAAACATACTCTAGAGGTCATCATTTTGTTTCAGCGCTTGGCAGTTAGGCAGTTCGGTTCTTTTTCTTGGGCCTCCCATCTTGCTCGTCTGCAAGTTCTTATTTAGAGACTGGCTAGACTTCATGCTCTCCCTATAAAACTTCTTTCTACCCTGACTGAAACCAGCATTCGAAACCCAAACTAAACACAGAATCACAAAAGACTTGCAATTCAAGAAGTTTCTTCTTAGGGACGACAGCTTCACGTTCCCTAGAACCCAAAAAGCGTTATGAATTTTACAAGCATTAACAACCATAATTAAATTGTTGTCATTTCCCTCTATAGAAATACGTGAATAACTGATAGAGGGAATTTTGACACATATTGAAAAGACAACCTTTATCAAAACCAATATCGGCATGTGATTTTTGATCATACTTCTCGGGAAATTAATAGGATTATCTTCATCGAGGATCCTCCTGTACCTGCACATACACCTTAAGCCATCATTACTGGGAAAGCTTGACAATGCCACTTGGTACCCTTCCGTCCCACCAACATCTAATTTTTCAGATACGCCTTTGATATTCATTTTCAAAAATTTCATTGAGGATGACATCTTTAAGAGGCGGCGTCAAGTTTCCATTGGTCCACCATGTCCAACCCCTACACCCCAGTGCCACATTGGCATCAAAGTCAACAACTCTATTCCCTTCCCTATACACATGTTGAAGGCTAACATCTGTCTATAATGTTTTTTATTTCCCATGGGGGAGCAACAACATCATTTAAAATATCTACAATTAACTTTGAGTCTCCTTCAATTATAACATTTTTGAAACCTAAGTCCTGTAAGAAATTGAAGGCACCAAGAGCAACCATAGCTTCAACTTTGTTGTTCGAGTAGATACCAAGGTTTACTCCAAAAGCCATTAAACAGTCGCCAGTCTGGTTTCTCAGCAGACCACCTACTCCAGCCTGACCCGAGTTTCCTTTTGAGCAACCGTCAAAGTTGCACTTCACCCAATCTTTCAGAGGACTCCAGACAGTACCCATCCTATTAAGTGTCTTAGACCAGTTCAGATTGGTTAAGTCTCTACTTATACCCCAGTTTTGTTTTATTCTCATCTCCTTATAGTTAGGCCAGGAGTTGGAGAAGCTATTTATGCTTGCCTTAATATTTTCCTTAATTTGAGATCTAATTATTTGAAACACCTCCCCGTTGATTCTCTCCACTTCTCTAAATTTTTTGTTATTTCTCTCCATCAAAAGCCCCCATGTAACAAAAGGGAGGACTTGGTTCCACAAATCCACAATTACATTGTGATAGAAAGGATAGTTAGATCATCCTTCAATAAACAACTTCAAAGAGTTTGGAAACACCCACTCCGAGGACAACAACTGCAACACCTTGGACCACACTTCCCTCACAAAATTGCAGTGGAAGAACAAATGAGTTATTGATTCTTCCTCCTATTTACATAGAGAACACCAATTAACCAACTGGAACCCTCTCTTAACTAGGTTATCTATGGTGAGGATATTGCCATGGGCAGCAGTCCACCAGAAATAATGAATTTTAGGAATTAGATTCTTAAGCCACACCACTTTCCAAAAAGAATTAGGAACAACATCTTGGATCGTCTCTAGATCTTCATAGGTCTTTATAACCGAGAAGAAACTAGAGGAGTGGCTTTTCCAGAGCCATTCATCCTCCCGTCCTCTATCAAACCACTTCACCTCCCCAATCAAATTGTGCTAGAAACTATAAGAAACTAAGAACAACTTTGAGACAATCTGGAACTTTGCCTCTATCAAACCACTTCACCTCCCAATTCATAGGTCTTTCGAACTGAGAAGCAACCAAAGGAGCTACTTTTCTAGATCCATTCATCCTCTCGTCCTCTATCAAACCACTTTGCCTCCCCAATCATTTCTTGGTGTTAATAATGATAAATACATTAATTAAATCACAACTCCCCTTTCAAAAATTACAATTAATTAGGCTTGTAGATGCATAATTTAGGCAATTAGAGGCTTAATTAAGTCCAATTAATTAAGGGACCCAAACATAGTGTGAAAGTGTAAAGGATTACATTTTCTGACACTAATATTATAAAATTTAAGCTTTCTAGGGCGATGATACACATGTAGCCTTGTAGAAATTTTACTCATGTCCTCACAAAAAATCCCACAATATCACTAATTCCCTCTATAACTTATCAATAAACTTAGGATTTATTATATACTACATTGTCATGGAGATCAAAAATTCACCTTCCAACCCTTGAGCCATCAATTTTTCACCCTAGGTCATAATACGACCTTCATACTGACTATTGATGTATTTGTAAGCATTTTGGGCATGGACAGTTATAACATTAATGTGGGTGGTTGCATTGAGAAGATAATATGGAAAATTGATGAGGAAACCATTACAAATGGATACATTTTATCATCTCCTTGTTATCCTAAAATATTTTTCAAAAATCCTAAGGTGATAGACTCTCTATAAGAAAAATGCATTAGAGACGGTTACCAACACTCACCTTACTTACAATTGGACACCATCTTAAGATCCTTCATTCTAGGATGTAACAATTTATAGTTCTCCTTGCCAAAGAACCTATAACTAGATGTGCACACACTACCCCCACCTTACTAACACTCAACATACCATCATGCATACATGTTTCTCCCACCCATCTTTGAACATTTCTTCTCATTAAAGTATTGTACAAGGGCCAATTAATTTTCATCCAAAATAATTACATTATTGCCATATCAACCCAATGATGAATTTACCAAATTAGCCTTTACTATTGATAATAGATATGAAGTATCTCTAGTATAATTTAAATTGAAAGATGATATTGACCTTAGGCCATACTAATCTAGGAAATATAAACATAGTAAACCATAAGGAGGTCAAATAGAGAGCTAAGCTTCTAGTTTAGATCATATTTTTATATTATAACTACATATAGCTATTATTGGCTACTAATTAATATTTTCATTGGCTAATATATCTACTCTTATTGAGATTTCTTTTGCAATAAGCCTTTGTACCTCCTCAATATGATGATTGAATTTTTGGGTCACACATCTTGTTGAAAATGTTTATCACAATGATTAAATATCCTTATGTTATAAACTTTGTTTTAGTGATACCACCACTCCCAACTCTATAATTAAAAACCACATTCAACGTCATTATTTAGACTATTTATAGGAAAAATGCATTAGATATGGTTACCAATGCTCACCCTACTTGCAATTGGACACCATCTTGAGCTCCTTCATTCTAGGCCAAATATTTATAGTGCCCCTTGCCAAAGAACCTATAAATAGATGCACACACTTTGTACCCATCTTACAAACACTCAACATACCATCATGCATACATGTTTCTCTCACCCACCTTTGAACATTTCTTCTCATTAAAGTTTTGTACAAGTGCTAATTAATTTTTATATCAACCCAATAATGAATTTAACAAATTAGCCTTTACTATTGGGAATAGATTTGAAGTATCTCTAGCATAATTTAAATTTAAAGATGATATTGAACTTCAATAATAAGAATCTAGCCAATCTAACCATAGTAAACCATGAGGAGGTAAAAAGGAGAGCTAAGGTTCTAGTTTAGATCACATTTTCACATTATAACTACATATAACTATTATTGGCCACTAATTAATGTCTTCATTGGATAAGCTATCTATGGTCTTATTGAGATTTACTTTGTAATAAGCCTTTGTACCTCCTCAACACAATGATTGAATTTTTGGGCTACACATCTTGTTGAAAATGTTTATCACAATAATTGAATCTCCTTCTATTATCAACTTAGTTTATTTTAGTGATACCACCACTCCCAAATCTATAATTAAAACTTCACATTCAACATCATTATTAAGAATCTCTATAGGAAAAATGAATTAGAGATGGTTACCAACACACCCTACTTGCAATTTGAAACCATCTTGAGCTCCTTTATTCTAGGCCAAAAGTTTATAGTGATCCTTGCCAAAGAACCTATAACTAGATGCAAACACATTGCTCCCGCCTTACCAACACTCAACATAACATCATTTATACATGTTTCTCCCACCCACCTTTGAACATTTCTTCTCATTAAAGTATTGTACAAGGGCCAATTAGTTTTCATCCAAAATAATTAAACTATTACCATATCAACCCAATGATGATTTTACCAAATTAATCTTTACTATTGATAATAGATATGAAGTATCTCTAGTACAATTTAAATTGAAAGATGATATTGACCTTTGGCCATAAGAATCTAGGAAATCTAACCATAGTAAACCATAAGGAGGTCAAAAAGAGAGCTAATCTTCTAGTTTATATCATATTTTCACATTATAACTAAATATAGCTATTATTGGCCACTAATTAATATCCTCATTAGCTAATATATCTATTGTCTTATTGTGATTTATTTTATAATAAGCCTTTGTACCTCCTCAACATAATGATTAAATTTTTGGGCTACACATCTTGTTGACAACATTTATCACAACGATTGAATCTCCTTCCATTATCAACTTAGTTTATTTTAGAAATGCCGCCACTCCTAACCCTATAATTCAAACATCAAATTCAACATCATTATTAAGACTCTACAGAAAAAATGCATTAAAGATGGTCACCAACAATCACCCTTCTTGCAATTGGATGCCATTGTAACACTCCTTCATTCTAGGCCAAAATTTTATAGTGCTCCTTGCTAAAGAACCTATAGTTCTAGATTCAAACATATTTCCCCCACCTTACTAACACTCAACATACCATCATGCATACATGTTTCTCCCACCCACCTTTGAACATTTCTTCTCATTAAAGTATTGTACAAGGGCCAATTAATTTTCATCCAAAATTATTACACTATTGCCATATCAACCCAATTATGACTTTACCAAATTAGCCTTTATGAAGCATCTCTAGCACAAATTTAGATTGAAAGATAATGTATTGACCTTCAGTCATATGGATCTAGGAAATATAACCATAGTAAATCATAAGGAGGTCAAACATAGAGCTAAGCTTCTAGTTTAGATCACATTTTCACATTATAAGTTCTACATATAGTTATTATTAGCCACTAGTTAATGTCTTCATTGTCTAAGATATCTAATTTGTCTTATTGATATTTATTTTGTAATAAGCCTTTGTAACTCCTCGACATAATGATTGAATTTTGGGCTACACGTCTTGTTGAAAATATTTATCACAACAATCGAATCTCCTTTCATTATCAACTTTGTTTTAGTGATACCACCACTCCTAACCCTATAATTAAAACCTTACATTCAACATCATTATTAAGACTCTCTATATAGGAAAAATGTATTAGAGATGGTTACCAACACCCACCCTACTTGCAATTGGACACCATCTCGAGCTCCTTCATTCTAGGCCAAAATATTTATAGTGCTCCTTGCCAAAACTCCTATAGCCAAATGCACACACACTGGCCCCACCTTACCAACAATCAACATACCATCATGTATTCACGTTTCTCCCACCCACCTTTGAACATTTCTTCTCATTATTATTGTACAAGAGCTAATTAATTTTCATCCAAAATAATTACACTATTGCCATATCAACCCAAGATGACTTTACCAAATTAGCCTTTACTATTAATAATAGATATGAAGTATCTCTAACACAATTGAAATTGAAAGATGATATTGACCTTTGACCCTAAGAATCTAGGCAATCTAACCATGGTAAATCCTAAGGATGCCAAAAAGAGAGCTAAGCTTCTAGTTTAGATCACATTTTCACATTATAACTACATATAGCTATTATTGGCCATTAATTAATGCCTTCATTGACTAAGATATCTGTTGTCTTATATAGATTTCTTTTACAATAAGCCTTGGTACCTCCTCAACATAATGATTGAATTTTTGTTTATCACAACGATTGAATATCTTTCCATTATCAACTTAATTTGTTTTAACGATACGACCACTCCCAACCCTATAATTAGAACCTCATATTCAACAACATTATTAAGATACATCTATAGAAATATGAACCTCTATATAACATCATAGTTGAATAATCTCTTCCCCTCTTAATTGCTGTATCAAATTTCAAAAACTTCATTTTCACTTCCAAAAGAGAGAGCCAATTCTCCTCACATACTTCTCCTAAATTTTACTTGTTATGGATCTTTCATTATTATTTCCTCTAATCTCTTGAACAAAGAAGACGGGGGTTATCAATCACAAAGTTACATATTTTCCAAATAAAAGAATAAAGTGTGCTATCTCCATGGTTAACCCACATACAAAAAGTCTTCAAAGAGTATTTTGAGCAACAATTTTTTTTAAAGTGAGATAGCCCTTTTTCATGGTAGGGAATGTTTTAGTATAAAGCTTAACTCTTTCTTCACGTAATCTATCATAGAGACGTATGGTGATTTGTCTCTTGTATAGATTTTTGTTGTGGAAGCTAGTCTAATAGACGTTGGAGCATTGTCGATTCCTTGGGGAACACGTTTGTCTTGTTGCTCAACAACCGCACTATGTACCTTTTGCCTTGTGTGATTGTTTTCTATATGAACCTGCCACGTGTCATCAACATACTTTGTACCTTTTGCCTTGTATTATTGTTTTTAATATGAACCTGCCACGTGTCACCACCTGTTCTTCTCAAATGAAAGATTAGTGGGATTTTTGTTGTATTTGGATAGTGGAGGGGTATATCGTACGTGATTTTTTTCAGGGATAAGGATTGTGGAATTCTATTGTATATTGTTTTCATATAATAATAATTATAGTGAGAGGTATAATTGTGTTAGAAAAAAATATTAAATATGTATATATTAAATTAATTAAAATATTAAATAAATAAAATATATAATCAACAAGAGTCTATATATGCATAAATTAGAAAAAAAAACTATATATTTTAGATAAAATAATTTTAATAAAATAATTATATATTTTATTGAATGAAATAATTATATACTTTAAAAAATAAAAAAATAAAAAATTCATTTTAATAAATAAATAATAAATAACATTCTTAAATAATTAATAATTATTTATTTTAATAAATAAAATAATAAATAATATCTTTGAATAATAAAATAATAAATTTTATATTTTTAGTTAATTACATAATTGGTAAATAAAATAATAAATACAATTTCAAATCAAACAGTAAATAAATTTTAAATTTCTTGAATTTATTTTATAAATAAAGATTTTATGTATTTAATAAATAAAACAAACATTTACAAATAAATATATAATATTTATTATATTTAAAAGCATAAAGTAAAAATTATATAGAATAGTAATCTAGCAAAAAATTAATAAATAATTACATATTTTAATAAATAAAAATAAAGTGATCTATACTTTATAAATAAAATAGTAAGTGATATTTTTTAAATAATTAATTAGTTAAATATTCAATAAATAGTTTGTAAGAATATAATATAATTTTTAAAATAAAAATAAAGTAAATATTAATGAATAAAAAAATTGTAAGTATTAAATAAATGGTAAGTAAAAATATTTTTTTAATCTATTTTTTCTTCTCATTTCATCGTTATTCTTATATATATATATATACATATACATATACATATACATATATATATATGTATATATATATATATGTATATATATACATATGTATATATATATATGTATATATATATACATATATATATACATATACATATATACATATATATATACATATACATATATACATATATATATTAATTAATTATTATTTTTTAATTAATAGAAATTGACACTTTTCATAAAAAAAATTGTTAATTATTTAATTATCTCAATCTTATTATCATATTTATATTAATTAAATAATTGTTTAATTATTTAATTAATTCATCATTTATCTTTTTCCCTCCAATATTAATTAAAATTAATATTTAATTTATCTCTAGTCCTTTATAATTAAATAATTTTCAAAAAATTATTTAATTAGCTAACACTCCTCTTTTAAATAAATTAAAAATAATTTATTTAAATTAAGTATATTCTTCTAAAGTAAATGAATTAATATTTATTCATTTCTCCAACTATCATTTTGAATTAAATAAATTTATTTATTTAATTTTTCTAACTTTCCCTCCATCAAATTCAAATTTGGGTCTTACCCTATCCTGAATTTTCCTATCCATTGGTCTTGCAAATTAATCTCCATCATTGATCAACTATCAAGTGAAACATACAAATAAGAAGATTTCATTTCATTCAAACCCCCTAGCACTCTTATTATAAAAATATCCCTAACATTTTTATTATAAGAAATTACTATAGCACTTTTATCTCTTGAACATTATCAAACATTATCAAGCATTCTCAAACATTATCAAGAAATCTTTCATTTCATTCAAGCCCCCTAACAATCTTATTATAAAAAATATCCCTAACACTTTTGTTATAAGAAATTACTATAACACTTTTATCTTTTGAACATTATCAAACATTATCAAGCATTCTCAAACATTATCATGAATTATCAAGCATTTCATATAATTCTCAAGAATAAGCATCATTTATTTTTTAGAATTTATTATTGTCATTACATCATGTCATTATTGTTCTTTCATAGTTTGTTACTTTGAAGAGCAACCAACAATGGAGCAAATCAAGATTTTAGTTATGATGAAATTACTTGTTATCTAAATTCTATATGTTGAGCCAAGATCTTGAACTTCATTGTGTGATTGTGAAAGTGTGAGTTTTGTATTGTTGTTATTTGTGATTCATATTTTCATCATCCATATTTTGGCACTTCCAGTGGGAACCACATCCTAAATTTAACAAGAAATTTTACAAGATTTGTGTTTCTTTGAAGTTATAGGTCAGATTTTCACTTTTGGATCGATTCACAACATTTTCAAATTGATAGAAAACACTTATGGGCCGACACATACCACATTTGATATATATATATATATTCAATCAATTCAATTTTTTTTTCATTGACCAAGTAGATTTGCAATTTTGGATGATTCTATTGTGCTTTTGGTTAGATTTGTAGTGCTTTTGGTTTGGCTTGCTAAGCTTTTGGACACTTGAAATATTTTGCTAATTAACAATGTTGCAATTTTGCTCATTTTTACGATGCTTTTGGTTGACAGTGCTACACTTTTGGATCTATCATCATTTGTTTGGTTAGATTTGTGGTGCTTTTAGTCATTTTTATAAAAATTCTAGATGAAAGTGTTGTTCTTTGTAGTACCCCTCCATTTATGCTTATGTTTTCTGCTGTTATGTTTTCACACTGTTAGACTATGATACTTTGTTTGGATATTTTGATCGCTGGTTTTGAACGATAGTGGATTTACTTTGTGACATGATGATACATTATATTGTGATATTTGATTTCTGTTATGCTTTGAGATAGCGTAGATGTTTTCTTTCAGATGATTATTGCTATGTACATGTTTATGATGGACTAACTGCTTTTTAATTCGTCAGTCTGATGTGACGTGTATTGGTGTGGAGAATGAAATCACATCACTCGCTTGTGAGTGCCCTGTGATGTCCATGATTTTCTCCACACGGTGTGCCTGTACAATGTTTTTATATATATATATGCATGTTATTGTTTGGTTGCAGGATTGCAGGTACATGACACCGACTCCACCTAGTTACTCAGGTCTGAGCGTGTCAAGACTCAACGGAAATGTTGTTTGGGAGGTAGTAGTTAGGTTCATCCTAGTCTAGTCTTTAACCCGGTCACTGTACATTGTCAGTTTTAGTTCTTAGTCATAGATTGTCTTGTCTCTTCCTGTTTGGATAAATTGTTTGAAAGGTAAATTTGGTTAATTTTAATGTTAGTTAATTGTGCTTTAATTTATTATTATTTAAATTAATTTTTAAATGTTGAAATTAGTTTTAAATGTTATTTAATAAATTAATTAGTTTGTTTAGTTAAGTAAGTTGATCGTAAAGATTAAATTTATTTAATTAAATAAATAAATAAATTAAATTAATTTGATTAAATGGTGTATGAATAGATTTATTTAAATTAAATATTATTTGGAAATGGCAAGTTTTATTATTAAACATAATTGCAATTTAAAAATTGGAAAATTAAATAAAGTAAATGCATGCTATTTGAATATTGGTTTCAAATTTAAATAAATAATTAAATGCATGCAATTTTGGAAGGCAAGATTGCCGAGAAGTGGTTAATAGATATTTTGCACTTCTCAACAAGTGTGCTAGTGTAATTATGATTTTTGGTTGAGGATTTTGCCGAATATTATCTGGGGATTTGGAAAATACAGAGGCTATTCAATTTCTTCACGAGAAAAATATCTCAAATTTGCAAAACCTTCTATATTGTGTTAATTTGGTAATACTGTATATTTGTGGAAGATCCCTTTGCTTGGAGGATCTTTGTGGTTAGTTAAAGCTTTCTTGGATTTGGTGCTTTGAAGAAGCTTTGGAGGACTGTGGCAACAAAGGCTCTTATTTCTACAGCCAAATCTCAAGTTACAGGTATTTTTCTTTGTTTCATTTGTTTCCTTTTGAAAAAAGAATGATTGAGAAAATGTTAGTTTTGTATTTCCTGTGTTCTTCTCGGGAATTTTGTAAATTTTTTATTTAAATAGTAGGAAAGATCTATGAAGGATTTTAATTGTGAAAGAAAAGAAATTCTTTGTTGTTAAATTTTTAAATCTCTGTGAAAATTGTGAAAACAAGGGATTATAAAGAAATAAAAGGGGCAAAACAGGGTTTTATATTAATAGCAGAAATTTATAGAGGAAAATTATTAAAATATTTGAAGGGTTTGAAATTTCTTTTTCAATTTCCTATTGAAAGTTATTGCCTAGTTTCAGTATTAAATTGTTTTTTTTATGAATTTTATAGATGTATTCATATATGTATATATATCAGTAACAATTATATATAAATACATATACAAATACATATATAAAATTATTTTGTTTCAAATAGTAGTGAATTAATAAATTAAAATCATCGTACGAAATTAGTATTAAATTTTGTTTAAGCGAAATTAAAAATTCATAGTTTTTAGACTGTATTTTCATTGGTTTTAATGTCAATATTTAAAACACAGTCTTTAGAGGGGGTCGCGGGGCTACCCCCACAGCCACCCCCATATGGGGCGACGACTATGGAGGCAGCTGGCGCTGCCCTCACAGGCAGCGGCGGCTGCCACACAACCGCCTCCCCATACGGGGAAGGCTGCCGGTTGGTAAACAGCCGTGGCTGTGAATAAACATCAAAAAAATGAATTCGTAAATTTTGACATAGCATATAATCCGTAAATGATTTCGATTAGGGTTTTCTGTATATATAAATAATAATATATATGTATATATATGTATATGTATTTATATATATATATATATTTATATTTATATATATATATTTATATATATATATTTATATATATATATATTATTATATTATATTAATTATATGTTATTTAAAATTTATTTTAAAATGTGGGTTTATTTTGAATGAAGCAAGAAAAATTATTTAGAGTATAATTTTATGTTAGGAAAAAACATTAGGTAGATTTATAACAGAAAACTTAAAATAGAAAATTTGGTGGATATTGATTAGTGAAGTTGTGAAAGTTAAAGTTAGAATTAAATCATGTTATTTTCTTTATCATAAGAGAAAAGAGTTGTATTTAAGTTACTATAATTTCTTGTTAATTCTTTGAATGATTGGATTTAATAAATCCGAATGGTAGGCGTTTAATTTTCTGATTTGCTTAAGTTGTGTTTTTAATTGGGAAAATTGGGAAATTCGTAGTTTTTCAAGTCTTCCAGACCAATTGTAAATGTGGGGATTGTGATTGTTAAAGTTAAAATTCTTGAGTTAGCTAAGGTTGTGTACTTGGTATTTCTGTGGTGTTTAGACACCTGGTTGTATGAACATAGTCGTTGTTGTTCGTTTTGAAAAGTGTAAAAGTTCTTGTTGAATTTCTGTACACCTTATAAACCTTAGTCAAGAAAACTTAGATTCCTTTGTTATGTTTAGGGGAGTGGCTTTTTGTAAGGGCCAACACACAAAGTGGTGTCAGGGTAACTTACAAAGAGTTAGTAAGTCAGTGATAACTAAATGACACAATAGTTAGATTGAAAATCCTTAACAAGATGTTATGCCTCACTTATTGACTCTTGAGCTAGTTTAGTCTTGAGTATAAGATGAGAAGGCCTGGAATGGAAAATCGAAGTCTTGTTTCTTCAAAAGACATTCGATTCTGCAATGATTAGCAATGGGGCCGGGTTTCGTAAGAGGTTACCAGGGTAACCCAAGTTGGGGGCCGAAACCTAGGAAGAAACACCAGGGTAACCTTTGCAATATTGTGATGACACTCCACCTAAAGTAACAGTTAACCTTGTGTACTTAGTACATTCAGTTGTCTAAAATGTGGAAGCAATGTAACCATCAGTCAGTTATGTACTTGTGTCTAGGGTTAGGAGATTAAGTCTAGGTAACCTTATTACTATCTCCTAGCACGGGGGGTGGACCTACGAGTACCACATGGTTGGGTGGAACGTGCACCTTACTCCGTTGGGTCCCTAGTTTTGTGATCATGGCATCGAGAGCTTCATGGATGGAGAGCTCGCACCTGGAAACTTATGTGTACTTCTTCATTGGAAATTGTAAATCTTGTATTTGAAAACATTCCTCAATTGTATATGAGGTGAACATTGTAAATGTAATTGTAATTATTATTGAACTACCTCATCAGATGGATGAGTAATGTATTATTTTATCAAATGCAATGTAAGGAAACAAGTTTGTACTTTATGTTATCTTGAATGGAAATTTCAAATGGGATGCAATGTTTATTTTTATGTTAATGCTAATTAATATGTGCAATGCGAAATACTAAAGTCGTCTATGGAAACTCAAGTAGTGTAATGTCGCGTAACTTAATGAATGTATGCAAACTAATTAACTTAATATTAATACTTAAAAATAAATAAATTATTACACCTTTATACACAATTGCAACATTCTTTAGGTTATTAAGACAGGGCATTAAAGATTGGTATCAGAGCCAAGGTTACAAACATTGGACGCTCTGGGTAATTGCGAGCCCATTAGGTTGACCTAGTACGTAGTGTCACAAACTATTAGCCTTGGTTGAATAGTATCTAAGACTCGTTATTGTTATGTGTAGGAACATGCCTAGGCGAGGAGGAAGAGGTCGTGGTAGAGGTGGAGGTGGAGGCTGAGGGCCAATCCCTCAGGTTACTCCCCCTCTGAGCCCTCATCATAGTGATCAAGCAGAACAGTTGGATCAAAGGAATGAGGGACAAAATCCTGAACAGTCGGGAGTAGAGGGTTCTTAGATACGTCATTTATTAGAGGAGGTCCTAGCTTGACTTGGACCTAGACAGGATGCAAAGCAGGAGGTTGTAAGAGAGAGAGATAGATCTCCTAGGAGAGTAGATGACTCAGTACACCAGGATGCTATTACTGCAGGACACATGAGGGATTTACTGAGGGCACGCCCTCCTACCTTTGATGGTACAGGAGGTGGCTTAGAGGCCGAGACTTGGCTACTGGATTTGGGTAGATGCTTCGCCATGCACCCTTACGGTAGCAATACCCGTGTGAGATGCACTATTATGCATCTGAGAGGATTCGCCTCTACTTGGTGGCACCTAGAGGAGCAGAAGCTCCATTTGGATATTGGGTCAGTGTCATGGGAGATGTTCCTAGAGAGGTTTAGAGCACGGTTCCTATCAGAATATTGGAGGCAGCGACGGGCTGACGAGTTCCATGATCTACGTCAGTTGGCTCTTTCTGTTGAGCAATATGAATGTAGGTTTTATGAACTCAAGCAGTATGCTGGTATTGGCGATGATGAGCCTATGCTAGTACAACACTTCATCAGGGGTTTAAACGCCCGCATTAGTGGTGGTGTCCGAGTCTTTGAGCCAAAGACTATGGAAGTTGTGGTGGAGAAGGCTTGCATAGTGGAGGATAACCTTGTTATGGCGTTAGGTGGTCACACAGGAGTGCAGATTGGCAGTGCTCCTACAATAGGTTTTAGTCCACGGGGTGGATAGGCACAGACAGGAGGTTCCTCTAGGAACCAACAGACACCCACAAAGGGTGGGCAACAACAACAACAACGTACACCTCAAAAGAATAACAATCCACAACCACAGCAAGGTAATAGTCCTCAAACAGGAAAGGGTCGCAACTGGTGGCACAACAAGTGCAATAGGCAGGATCAGCCTGCACAGAGTGCTTAGTCTACTATCAGTAGGGGTAGTTTCCAGCAATCCAATGCACTCTCGGGTGGTAGAGGATTTGGTAGAGGCACAAGATGTTATTCATGTGGGCAGCAGGGACACATAGCTAGGCAGTGTCCAATGAGAGGTTCTACTGGTTTTGGGCCTCAACCTACAGTTTCAGAGCCTACAGTGGGTGATGTAGGACGATCACATACAGTATATGCTGCAGTTAATGACCGCCAAGCTGATCACCAGAACATAGTGGTCGAGACTTCAGGTAAGTTACATGGTGTTAGTGTTTCCATTCTTTTTGATTCCAGAGCCACTGACTCCTTTATTTCACCGACCATAGTTGACCGTTGTGGTCTTGTGGCGGTAAAACAAGGTGGTAAGTGGCAAGTTGAATTCGGCTCTGGGGTGAAAGTAGCAGTAGAAAACTTAGTGCATAATTGTGAACTTAAAATTGGTGCGTTAACTACCTTAGTAGATTTATATGTTACACCCTTAGGATCATATGACATAGTTGTAGGTATGGATTGGTTAGCATCTTATCATGCTGTGATTGACTGTTGACTTAAGACAGTTAGTTGCATTAATGATTCAGGTGCAAAAGTGGAAATCATAGGTGTTCAAAGACCTATCTCTTTTCAGATGATATCTGCTATGCAATTAAAGAGATGTCTCCGTCAGGGATGTCAACTGTTTGCAACAATAGTTACTAATTTAGAAGAAGGTGAGAGTCAAGAGGTATCTCTTGATGATCATCCTATTCTTAGGGAATTCACGGACGTGTTTCTCGATGATATACCTGGAATGCCACCAAAGAGAGATATTGACTTTAGAGTTGACCTAGTTCTTGGAGCTGAGCCTATATCTAGAGCTCCATATAGAATGACGACTCAGGAGTTAGAGGAACTTCGTATCCAGTTAGAGGAACTATTAGAAAAGGGTTTTATTCATCCTAGTGTTTCCCCTTGGGGAGCACCTGTTATCTTCGTAAAGAAGAAGGACGGATCTCTTAGGCTGTGCATTGACTATCGTCAATTGAACAAGGTTACGATTAAGAATCATTATCCTTTGCCAATAATCAATGATATTTTTGATCAAATTAAGGGAGCTAATGTGTTCTCTAAAATCGATTTGAAATCTGGGTATCATCAATTGCGAATAGCTGAAGCAGACATTCATAAAATTGCTTTTCAAACTCGTTATGGGCACTATGAATTCACAATAGTACCATTTGGGTTAACAAACGCACCATTAGTATTCATGAGTTTAATGAATGGTGTTTTTCGTACATACCTCGATCGTTTTGTCCTTGTATTTCTCGATGATATTTTGATTTATCCGAGAAATATGAAGGAACATGAAGAACACTTGAGACAGGTATTGCAATGTTTAAGGGAAAATCAATTGTATGCGAACCTGAAGAAGTGTGATTTCTTTCAAAATGAGATTAAATATCTTGGACATGTGATATCTGGTAAAGGTATTGCTATGGATCCTTCAAAGATTCAAGCTATTGTAGATTGACCCGTGCCTACTAATGTAGGTGAAGTTCGTAGTTTTATGGGTCTAGCTGGTTACTATAGGCGGTTTGTTGAGGGATTTTCTAGAGTCGGCCATCCTATTACTTCTCTTCAGAGGAAAGGGAAGAAGTTTGTTTGGACAGAGCAGTGTTAGTTGGCTTTTCAGACACTTAAAGAAAAGTTGACTAATGTGCCTATACTGATTGTTCCTGATCCTACTAAGGACTTTGTGGTTTGCACGGATGCATCCTTAGAAGGTTTGGGAGCAGTTTTGATGCAAGATGGGCGTGTCATTGCTTATGAGTCTCGCAAACTCAAAGATCACGAATTAAACTATCCCACTCATGATCTAGAACTAGCTGCAGTTGTGCATGAATTAGTTTGTTGGAGGCATTTCTTATTAGGTCATTGTTTTGAACTTCATACTGATCACCGAAGTCTACAATAAATTTTCACGCAACCTAACTTGAATGCTAGGCAAAGACGGTGGATGGAGTTTCTGTGTGAGTACGATTTTGAAGTGAAATATGTTCAAGGAAAAGAGAATGTAGTGGCTGATGCTCTTAGTCGTCGTCGACATGAGATCTCTGCTACTACTCTTGAGGTAGATTTGAGAGGTCAAATAGTAGCTGCACTTCCTACTGATAGATTATATCAAGAAGTAAGGTTGGAAATTGAATCTGGTAGACCTTTAGAAGGTCGATTTGCAGGGTATATCCTTGAACCAGATGGTATATTGCAGCATTTAGGTCGTATTTATTTACCACATTTCGAGGGTCTTCGTACATTAATTATGACTGAAGCTCATCAAGCTCCGTATTTAGCTCATCCAGGAGTTAAGAAAATGCATGCCGATCTTCGACAATTGTATTTCTGGCCTGGTATGAAACGTGATATTGCTGACTACGTATCGAGATGTCTTGAATGCCAGCGAGTTAAAGCTGAGCATCAACATCTTGCTGGATTATTACAGCCACATCTCATTCCTGAATGGAAATGGAATATTATATCCGTTGACTTTATTGTAGGATTACCCACGTCATCACGTCGACATGATGCCATTATGGTAACTTTTGACCGATTGACTAAAGTAGCTCATTTCTCACCAGTACGTTCATCATATAATGCTTCATCCGTAGCTATGATATTCATGGAGGACATCGTTAGATTACATGGGATTCCTCGTAGGATTATTTCTGATAGAGATCTCGTATTTACTTCAGCCCTATGGACTTCATTACAACATGCTCTAGGTACACAGTTGAACTTTAGTTCAACATATCATCCTCAAACTGATGGACAAACATAGAGAGTTAATCAAATATTAGAGGATATGCTTAGAATGTACGTAATGGACCAACAATCACGTTGGGAGGATTATCTGTATTTAGTAGAATTCGCTTACAATAATGGATATCAGAGTTCCATAGGTATGCCACCATTTCAGGCATTATACGGTCATCCTTGTCGGACTCCACTAAGTTTGGATTGACTTGAGGATAGAGTATTACTTGGACCTGAGATGCTTCGAGATATGGAGCAACAGGTTGACCGTATTAGACAACATTTGATAGCCACACAGGATAGGCCAAAGAAGTATGTTGATGCGCATAGGATAGACTGACAATTTTTTGTTGGTGATAGAGTGTTTCTTCGAGTGCGACTGCGAAAGAGTCCAATCCGTTATGGAAAAGGCTCTAAGCTTGCGCCTCGTTTCGTTGGGCCATTCGAGATCTTAGAGAGAATTGGTCCTGTGGCGTATCGACTCACCTTACCACCCAGTTTGTCACATATTCATGATGTTTTTCATGTATCAGTTCTTAGACCATATCATCCTGACATATCTCATGTACTTGATTGGAATGCATTACAGGTAGAGGACGTGCAGCTGGCTTTGGAGCCCGTGGCCATTCTACAACACTAGACGCTCGATCTCAGGGGTCGAGACATTGATCAGGTGAGGGTCCAATGGGATCCTAGCCATGAGGCTTCAGCTACCTGGGAGGATGCGACACGCATGAGGGAACTTTATCCCTATCTGTTCGAAGGCTTTCAGGAGAAAGCCTGATCCTAGGGGGGGAGGATGTAGTACCCCTCCATTTATGCTTATGTTTTCTGCTATTATGTTTTCACACTATTAGACTATGATACTTTGTTTGGATATTTTGATCGCTAGTTTTGAACGACAGTGGATTTACTTTGTGACATGATGATACATTATATTGTGATATTTGATTTCTGTTATGCTTTGAGATAGCGTAGATGTTTTCTTTCAGATGATTATTGCTATGTACATGTTTATGATGGACTAACTACTTTTTAATTCGTCAGTCTGATGTGACGTGTATTGGTGTGGAGAACGAAATCACATCACTCGCTTGTGAGTGCCCTGTGATGTCTATGATTTTCTCCACACGGTGTGCCTGTACAATGGTTTATATATATATATGCATGTTATTGTTTGGTTGTAGGATTGCAGGTACATGACACCGACTCCACCTAGTTACTCAGGTCTGAGCGTGTCAAGACTCAACGAAAATGTTGTTTGGGAGGTAGTAGTTAGGTTCATCCTAGTCTAGTCTTTAACCCGGTCACTGTATATTGTCAGTTTTAGTTCTTAGTCATAGATTTTCTTGTCTCTTCCTGTTTGGATAAATTGTTTGAAAGGTAAATTTGGTTAATTTTAATGTTAGTTAATTGTGCTTTAATTTATTATTATTTAAATTAATTTTTAAATGTTGAAATTAGTTTTAAATGTTATTTAATAAATTAATTAGTTTGTTTAGTTAAGTAAGTTGATCGTAAAGATTAAATTTATTTAATTAAATAAATAAATAAATTAAATTAATATTGATTAAATGGTGTATGAATAGATTTATTTAAATTAAATATTATTTGGAAATGGCATGTTTTATTATTAAACATAATTGCAATTTAAAAATTAGAAAATTAAATAAAGTAAATGCATGCTATTTGAATATTGGTTTCAAATTTAAATAAATAATTAAATGCATGCAATTTTGGAAGGAAAGATTGCCGAGAAGTGGTTAATAGATATTTTGCACTTCTCGACAAGTGTGCCAGTGCAATTATGATTTTTGGTTGAGGATTTTGCCAGATATTATGTGGGGATTTGGAAAATACAGAGGCTATTCAATTTCTTCATGGGAAAAATATCTTAGATTTGCAAAACCTTCTGTATTGTGTTAATTTGGTAATACTGTATATTTGTGGAAGATCCCTTTGCTTGGAGGATTTTTGTGGTTAGTTAAAGCTTTCTTGGATTTGGCGCTTTGAAGAAGCTTTGGAAGACTGTGGCAACATAGGCTCTTATTTCTATAGCCAAATCTCAAGTTACAGGTATTTTTCTTTGTTTCATTTGTTTCCTTTTGAAAAAAGAATGATTGAGAAAAATGTTAGTTTTGTATTTCTTGTGTTCTTCTTGGGAATTTTGTAAATTTTTTATTTAAATAGTAGGAAAGATCTATGAAGGATTTTAATTGTGAAAGAAAAGAAATTCTCTGTTGTTAAATTTTTAAATCTCTGTGAAAATTGTGAAAACAAGGGATTATAAAGAAATAAAAGGGGCAAAACAGGGTTTTATATTAATAGCAGAAATTTACAGAGGAAAATTGTTAAAATCTTTGAATGGTTTGAAATTTCTTTTTCAATTTCCTGTTGAAAGTTATTGCCTAGTTTCAGTATTAAATTGTTCTTTTTTTAATTTTATATATGTATTCATATATGTATATATATCAGTAACAAATATATATACATACATATACAAATACATAAATAAAATTATTTTGTTTCAAATAGTAGTGAATTAATAAATTAAAATCACCGTACGAAATTCGTATTAAATTTTGTTTAAGCGAAATTAAAAATTCGTAGTTTTTAGACTGTATTTTCATTGGTTTTAATGTCAATATTTAAAACACAGTCTTTAGAGGGGGCCGCGGGGCTACCCCCACAGCCGCCCCCATATGGGGCGACGACTTTGGAGGCAGTCGGCGCTGCCCTCACAGACAGTAGCGGCTGCCACACAGCCGCCTCCCCATACGGGGAAGGCTGCCGGCTGGTAAACAGCCGTGGCTATGAATAAACAGCAAAAAAATGAATTTGTAAATTTTGACACAGCATATAATCCGTAAATGATTTCGATTAGGGTTTTCTGTATATATAAATAATAATATATATGTATATATATGTATATGTATTTATATATATATATTTATATATATATATTTATATATATATATATATATTTATATATATATATTATTATATTATATTAATTATATGTTATTTAAAATTTATTTTAAAATGTGGGTTTATTTTGAATGAAGCAAGAAAAATTATTTAGAGTATAATTTTATGTTAGGAAAAAACATTAGGTAGATTTATAACAGAAAAGTTAAAATAGAAAATTTGGTGGATATTGATTAGTGAAGTTGTGGAAGTTAAAGTTAGAATTAAATCATGTTATTTTCTTTATCATAAGAGAAAAGAGTTGTATTTAAGTTACTATAATTTCTTGTTAATTCTTTGAATGATTGGATTTAATAAATCCGAATGGTAGGTGTTTAATTTTCTGATTTTCTTAAGTTGTGTTTTTAATTGGGAAAATTGGGAAAGTCGTAGTTTTTCAAGTTTTCCAGACCAATTGTAAATGTGGGGATTGTGATTGTTAAAGTTAAAATTCTTGAGTTAGCTAAGGTTGTGTACTTGGTATTTCTGTGGTGTTTAGACACCTGGTTGTATGAACATAGTCGTTGTTGTTTGTTTTGAAAAGTGTAAAAGTTCTTGTTGAATTTCTGTACACCTTATAAACCTTAGTCAAGAAAACTTAGATTCCTTTGTTATGTTTAGGGGAGTGGCTTTTTGTAAGGGCCGACACACAAAGTGGCGTCAGGGTAACTTACAAAGAGTTAGTAAGTCAGTGATAACTAAATGACACAATAGTTAGATTAAAAATCTTTAACAAGATGTTATGCCTCACTTATTGACTCTTGAGCTAGTTCAGTCTTGAGTATAAGATGAGAAGGCCTGGAATGGAAAATCGGAGTCTTGTTTCTTCAAAAGACATTCGATTCCACAATGATTAGCAATGGGTCCGGGTTTCGTAAGAGGTTACTAGGGTAACCCAAGTTGGGGGATGGAACCTAGGAAGAAACACCAAGGTAACCTTTGCAATATTGTGATGACACTCCACCTAAAGTAACAGTTAACCTTGTGTACTTAGTACATTCAATTGTCTAAAATGTGGAAGCAATGTAACCATCAGTCAGTTATGTACTTGTGTCTAGGGTTAGTAGATTAAGTCTAGGTAACCTTATTACTATCTCCTAGCACGGGGGGTGGACCTACGGGTACCACATGGTTGGGTGGAACGTGCACCTTACTCTATTGGGTCCCCAGTTTTGTGATCATGGCATCGAGAGCTTCATGGATGGAGAGCTCGCACCTGGAAACTTATGTGTACTTCTTCATTGGAAATTGTAAATCTTGTATTTGAAAACATTCCTCAATTGTATATGAGGTGAACATTGTAAATGTAATTGTAATTATTATTGAACTACCTCATCAGATGGATGAGTAATGTATTATTTTATCAAATGCAATGTAAGGAAACAAGTTTGTACTTTATGTTATCTTGAATGGAAATTTCAAATGGGATGCAATGTTTATTTTTATGTTAATGCTAATTAATATGTGCAATGCGAAATACTAAAGTCGTCTATGGAAACTCAAGTAGTGTAACGTCGCGTAACTTAATGAATGCATGCAAACTAATTAACTTAATATTAATACTTTAAAAAAAATAAATTATTACACCTTTATACACAATTGCAACATTCTTTAGGTTATTAAGATGGGGCATTACATTCTTCTAGCTCTTTCATCATGCTTTTGGTCTATTTTGTGGCACTTTTGGATGATAATGATGTATTAATATTAGTACCTAGAGTGATCTCCTGTAAAGCCTTCATAGCTTCTTTCATTAACTCATTACTATTTTGACATGTTTCAAGGATCTCTTTCCTTGTTGATACATTTAATACATCACTTATCTACATCTTATGTGCAAGAGGCATCTTACTTAAATCAATAGTAGGCAATTGCAAGAATTGTGAAGAGACAACTAGTTGGTACCATATTTGTTTAAGTAGTAGAATCTTTAAAAGGATTTCTTGAGGATTCGCTAGAGGGATTGGGTAAATCCTCATATTTCTTTGCTTCTTCATTCTTTTCGGTGTTGGTATCTTCTTCTTCCTCTACCTTTTCCTCTTCTTCACCGGAGGACTTGTCTTTATCTTTGTCCTTTCCTTCCTTTTTCTCCCCATCTCTTTTATCTTTTCCTTTTTCACCTTGCTCACCTTCTTCATTTGTGCCATCCTCTCCTTCCTTCTCATCATTATTTCTACCTTTTTCTTCATCATTTTTCTTCCTTTGCACATTTTCCACTTCATGCTTGTCATCTTCACTGGCATCATGTTATGTATCTATTGAAGGAGCAAATATCTCAATATTGTCTTGAATTGTGTTTATCATAGAAATGGGAGTGTCGTCCTTTGTAGTTTCCTCTCTGATTACAACTTCTCTTTTTTCACCATGCATATCTTCATCATTTCCTTGCATAAGTTCTTGTATGTCAGAGGGGTATTACCTATAATTTCTTTTGTATCAAAGCTTTCATTTTCTGAAACTTGTCCCTTGCTGGAGGAACCAACAAGAGTCATCTCATACTTTTGTGAACTATTTCAGTAACTTTTTCTTTGGTCTCCTTTTGTATTCTCTCAATTTGATCCTGATGTTTTCTCATGAGAACTGCTATCCTTCACTTTGTTCTGAATTCTTTCCTACAAAATCAAGCTATTATGGCCTTATCAACTTTAGATAGTGCAAAACCAATCTTCTCCATGACATCTGATCTGATATTTTCTTCAAGCACTGTGGATTCTTCTCTCTTTTCTAATAAGACTTTCCATACATCATTTGGAACCTTTTTCCTGATATACTCCATATTAGCCTCAACAGTGATAATATATTTGATGATTGCTTCAATTATGGTGACTTTGTTCTCCTCATTTTTATTCTGATATATGACAATAGTTTCCTTCAACATTTTTTAATGAAAAATACCATTAAATAGTGCATCTAACCTCATTGGGATTGAAGGTGTCTCTAGAGTAGTCTTCTTCTTCTCTAGATTACCACATTCAGGCTTCTTTCCCTTCTTTTCCTTCACCTTATGCATATGTATCTGGAAGGATTTCTTTTCTTTCTCAATTTCTTCTTCTTCTGAGTCAACTATATCTATTCTTCATTTCTTTGAAGTAGTGCTACTTCTTTTCATGGTCAATGGAGACTCTTCATCCTCATCTTCTTCTTCTTCAGAGAGAACACTCATATATTTCTCTCTTTGATATTTTTGTTTCTTTCCTCTTTTTAGCTTAGTGGTAGATGTGGAGGCTATTGGAGTAGCTTTTCTTTTCTTCAACTGAGATTATTTTACCACTGGAGCACTGGTCTTTATTTTCTTAGTTTTGCAAGGGTTAGAAATTGATCTTGAAGTTTGTTGAATACCGAGGGAAGTAGTGGAAGCAGTCCTACTAGATCTTCTAGGTCCTGATGACTCACCAACTATACCTACTAATGTTGCAACTTTTGTTCTTAATATTTGTACTTCTTTTGTAAGTCCATGTCCTTTGAAATATTCATTCTCAAATTTTGTCACTCTCTTCTTTCTTTTAGGTTTTGATAGTTCCATGTGCACTTCCAAGACTTTTTCCTCATATGTTCCATGTATTTCTCATGTAGGATCCTTAGGACTGTTCAACAATATTTTAACAAGACCATCAACCTCAACTTCATCCATCTCATAACCGATTGGAGGAATCCAGACTATTCTAGGTTCCACAACTTCAACAATGCAAAACTAGAAATGTGATATCATATCGATATTTTTCCACTAAGGACATAGGGATTCTCTCCCTTTCATGCATTCTTTTCTAGAATACTGCAAAAAATGGAGTAAGTGCTTCTTCTTGAATTTTCATATCACCAAGTCTATGTAAATGTTCCAAAATCTGATGTGATATTGGTCTCCTTTTATCCCATATGACATTACTTCTAAACCTGGAAGCTCCCTCAGAAAGTAAAACAATAGAAAAAATACCAGGGAACCAAACTTGAATGGATATTTCTTATCTTTGGTTTGCTTCAAGTTGTCAAACAGTTGTTTCCGAAGCAACTCACATAGATCATAGTCCTTACCCTTTTCTACCATTTCATAGGCAACATGAATTACTATAGCTAACACATAATTCTCCCTATTTGTGTAGTATATTTTGTATCCTATGACCATTACCACATACCTTATTGTAGGGTTCTGAATAGTGTCCACTGTGAGAGCCCTATGATTAAATGTGGCTCCAGTTAATTCCATCACATCTTTATTCTTTATAGATTTCAATACTAGCATAGGTCTAGTGGCACAAAGTCATGTCACTTCCCTTATAACTTCCTTTGTTATCATGACGGGCTTGTCAGTCCATAAGTAGCAGTCATGTACTCTACTCAATGCCATTCTCACATACTTAGCTCCATCTTCATAGGTAAAATTTGGAAATAGTTGCTAGACATCCAATTTCTTTGCCACTAGGTTTTTATATTTGGGATTGATCTGGTGATCATCTCTAGCTAACTCATTTATCCATAGGTTGATGAATTTCACATGATTATATTCTTCCATTCTCCCATGAATATAAGCCCTAATGTCTTCTATAGGGAAAACCCTGTATGGAATGCTCAAAAATGCTCCGAGTGGGTAGTTCTCAAATAACTTCATGGGGTATTTCTTGAATTTCGGCTAGGGATTCTCATTTACATTCACTAATATAGGCATATCCATCTCTACTGAATTCAAATTCTTTAAAAAACAAATTCTATTTCAATATTAGACAATAGTAAAATACCTCTTCTTCGCTTAACTAGAACTAGGGTTTGAATGCTTTTCTTCTCAAACTCTTGAATTTGCTTCAATTTTCTCTAAATTCATAACAATGAGTAAATTAGACAAAGTTTAGAAACTTATAGTCCTATGATTTTCCCTAATTTGCATTCAATACACCAATCAATAAAGCTGATGAAAACTCTTCATTGTGCAACAACAAACACTTAATTATTCCATGAAACTTCGCAAATGCATATTTTCTTCCAGAATTTTTTTCACAATATCCAAACTATCAATCTCCTACTTATGTCTTCGTTTTGAGCCATGACACCTTATATCGGCAAGGGGATATTCGATTTTCTATTATCGCCCCCCCTATGCCAATGCTTAGGTTTAATTTTTGAGAGAATTATCTACACCAGAGGGTAGTACAAATTCGTTTGTAATTTTTGATTCTTTCTTGTTCTTAGAATCTTCTTTCTTCCTCGAAATCTTCTCCATTTCCTTCTTTACTTTTTTCAAATTAATCTTTGTGACTGAATCCTTTTTCTTTATATGATTGTTCTTCCTTATGTTTCTGGAGAATCTAACAATATGTCTAGGTTTATTGCAATTGTGACATACAACATTCCTCTGAGTTTTATTATTTTCATTCATTTTGGATTTGCATTGGCTAGCCTTGTGTCTAAATCCATAACACGTATTTAATAGTAGCCAAATTGAAATATTGAAACATTCTACCATGGTTATATGTATTCCTCATTTGATTTTTGCATGCACTTGCTCTATGTCCAAAATTCTTGCATGCAAAGCATTGACTAGTAAAGGATGAAACATTCTAATTTATTTTACTTCTACATTCTATTTCTTTATGTCCAAACTTGTTGCAAAAATGAAAAATACCATTGAAGGATGGGTACCTTTGAGAATTTGGTTGCCTAATAGGGGTCTTCTAGCATTGCTTCTTTGATTCTAGAACTTACCATTATTCTTCTTATCTTCAGTCTTCTTAGGTTCATTGATCTTCTTTGCATCTACTTTTTAAATTTCACCTTTCTCAGTTCCAAACCACCTTTGTCTTTAGATGCTTTCTGACCTACAATTAACTCATCAAGCATTATAGAACTTGTCTTGAACTTCATGAATTCTTAATTTCTCCAAATATGATATGAGATTTACCACTTCTTGTTCAAGCCTTGTGCATTCATCGGATTTGTTCTTCATATTGCATTAAAAAATTCTTCAATTCTTTTCTTTTCTTCCACTTGCACTTTTAGTCGAATGATATTATCATTCGCTTTTTTCAATTTTTCATTTACCTCCCTATGCCTTTCTTTGAACCTTTTGATTTTCTCTCTTAATTTCTTGATGCATTCATTAGCTTCATTGAGATTTTCCTTTAGATCTTTGTTTTCACCTTCAAATTTTTCAAGATCTTCAAGAGAAACTTTGAGTTCTCCATCTTTGTCTAACATGCAATCTTTTTCAAAGTATCCATTGGTAGAGATATCAACCATGAATTCAATCTCCAAGATCTTCCAGAAGCGGTCAAGCTCCTTCAAGGGAACCAGACTATGATACCAATTGTTGAACACTCAAAATACTAAGAGGGGGGGTGAATTAGTATTCTACAAAACCATTTGATTACAAACCATCCAATTATCATTGTATCATAAGGGGGGAACAAAGCATACAAAAATCAATCATAAATGAATTAAACAAGGCTTAATTAAAAAAAAATTAAGAATTCCTAAACCCATTACTCATGCAATGAACAATATAACAAAAAATGAATTCAATAAACTATATTGTTACCCATCTTGTGTCGAAGTATATTTATATTGATGTTGAATGTCAGATTGTTACAATCAATACAAAGCCTCCATTATGCATTGAAAAAGCTTCAATGTGTGCGATGTTTGAAATATAATTGTGATGATAAATTGTAACATGATAAAGAGGTGATTGTGCAACACTTCACTTATGTAAATTCTAGATGATTTGTGAAAGGGTAGAAGGTTATTTTATAGATTTCTTGTTTTGAGATGAACATATAAGATTAAACAATGTTGAATCAAGATCAATGGTCGAAATTTGTTGAGAGGAATTAGATTATTGAGTTAGCTTCTGTGATCGAATCAATTAAGGATGTTAATTGATCAATCAGAGGAAATAGATTGCCTAATTTGTGGAATTGAGGAAATCAAGTTGAGTATTCAATAGGATTGAAAAATAGATTGAGAATTTAGTGGGATTGAAGAATAGATGAATCATTTTAGGAAATAGATGAATCAATTAGCCAATCAGAGTGAGAAATTGCTGGTCATAATTTTTTCAATCACAAAAAGGGGGTGAGGATAATTGAGTAATTTAAATTAATTAATTAAGCTCTTTGAGTTGAACATGCAAGTCATGTTTGACTTTAACAAATAAAGTTGTATTTGTTTTGTTGACCTTTTTTGAAAGATGTTTGAATAATTAATTTAATTATTCTGTTTAGAAAGGGGGAAGCGATTTAATTAAACTATTAAGTATTAATAATTTAATTGATTTAGGGGAATAGGGTAAATTAGCGACATAATTAAATAATTGATGTTATTTAATTAATCAAGATGAATAAAGATTAGATAAATGATGAAATAGTGAATTGATTAAATATTTAAAAGATTATTTAATTAATAGAGGAATTTAGGGTTTTTGATGTAAATGATGTGAAATGCAGTGATATTAAATGATAATGATGTAGATGATGAAAAAAATGTCATTAAATATGTGTGATAAGCATTAGGTCATTTTTACATGTCTACATTTTGCCCCTCTTTGAGACAAAGTACTAGTTGCTTTGTTTCAAAGAATTCAATGTTTAAGATCATAATTGAAAAAAAATTATATGCCCCACTATGCCCCGGTGGTCAGTGAAAGGATAGAAAAACATTGGGATGCGCCCTCGAGAGGTTGGCCGGAAAAAGTTATTTTTTGGTTGAGCTCGCGACAAGGTTCAATTTCAGTTTAGATGCGTAGGGGTCAAAAAATTAAGCTATAGGGCCTTCGTTTATAATTTAGATGTTCTCAGGAGCTCCTAATTTTAACCTAGGAGTGTTTCCAAGGTAAAATAATAAGGGTTTTAGGTGGGTTTAAATGGTAAATTAGGTTGAAATTACCCCTCATTTGCACTCCTTGAGTTGAAAATTTCTTGCCTCTAGAACTTTTGTGAGATTTTCCTTTGCAAACAGAAATTCACGATGCTTCGAGTTCTGGGAGTTCCACCTAGTTCGAAGGCAGTTAGAGTATACTGATGGCCAACTGGTGTAGGGGCTCTGGTATTTATTCCTTCAATTTTCGCTTTCGTCCTTTTTCGTGTGTGTAATTCATGTTTGAAGTCAATTTTAGGCAATAGCAAACATTTAGGTTTTTTTTCACTTTTGAGCTGGTTTTAGCACTTTTGACTTTTTAGAAGGTCGCTTTAAAAAATAAAAATAAAAAAAATCATTTTAATAAATAAATAGTAAATAACATTTTTGAATAATTAATAATTATTTATTTTAATAAATAAAATAATAAATAATATTTTTGAGTAAAAAAATAATAATATTTTTATTTTTTATTTAATTGCATAATTGGTAAATAAAATAATAAATAAAATTTCAAATCAAATAGTAAATAAATTTTAAATTTCTTGAATTAATTTTATAAATAAATATTTTATGTATTTAATAAATAAAAAAAAATTTACAAATAAATATATAATATTTATTATATTTAAAACTATAAAGTAAAAAAAATATAGAATAGTAATCTAGCAATAAATTAATAAATAATTACATATTTTAATAAATAAAAATAAAATGATTTATACTTTATAAATAAAATAGTAAGTAATATTTTTGAAATAATTAATTAGTTAAGTATTCAATAAATAATTGGTAGGAATATAATATAATTTTTAAAATAAAAATAAAATAAATATTAATGATTTTTTTTTTTTTAAGTATTAAATAAATGATAAAAAAAAAAAAAATAAATTATGGATTTTTTTCTTCTCATTTCATCATAATCCTTATCATTTTTTCTACATATTAATGTATTATTATTTTTAATTAATAGAAATTTACACTTTTTCATAATTTTTTTTTGCTAATTATTTAATTAAGCTAATATTACCCCCTTTTCATCCATAATAATTAAATAATTTTTAATTATTTAATTATCTTAATCTTATTATCATATTTATATTAATTAAATAATTATTTAATTAATTCATCATTCATCTTTTTCCCTCCAATATTAAATAAAATTAAAATTTAATTTATCTCCAGTCCTCTATAATTAAATAATTTTCCTAGCACTCCTCTTTTAAATAAATTAAAAATAATTTATTTAAATTAAATATTTTCTTCTAAAATAAATTAATTAATATTTATTCATTTTCCAACTATCATTTTAAAAAAAGGGTAAAAACTTTATTAAAAATCAGAAGAGAGCATTACAGTCATAACAAAGGGACCAAGCCGCAGAAGCAAAAAGAAGCAACACAACAAACTCATAAACAAAATCAACTATCTTCTAGTGTCCTTCCATCCTCTTCAAGAAACCTATCCAAATCTTGTCGTAACTCAGGGGAAACTTGCAATCCAGTCCTCGATCTTCTAGCCATCACCATGCTCAGAGGCCCATTTGGCCAAGAAGTCAACAACCCGATTCCACTCCCTTGGGATATGAACAAAAGGAACCACCTCCATCCTAGAACTAACTTGAAGAATTCACTGAACAACCAAAGCTAATTGCCAATTAATATCAGATATCTTCCTCTCATTCAACAGATTAATCAAGATCTATGAATTAGCTTCACAAATAACATTTTTCCATCCCAAAGCAAGGGCCCACTCCACATCATATAGAATCACCAAACTCTCCATGAGATTAATTGTCTTCTCCCCCTCATGAATAGATAAAATAAATATCACTGAACCCCCTGAATCCCTACCAACCCCACCAATCTCGACAAGCACAAGATTTCATCTAGAAGATCCATCAGTATTGATCTTCAAAACACCAGCCAATGGAGGTAACCACCTACCCATCCGCTGCACTCCCTTTTTCCCATGCTTGCCTCTCCTAGAACCATCATAAGAAGAATGTATTCCCTGTAGTCCCAGTCTATCCACCAACTCAGCATCCCCCTTCTCCAGGGGGAACACCACTTCACTCTTAGCCGCAATTGACTCCTGTATCATACCTAACATACACATCCACACTTGCTGACCCCCCAATTTCACACTGTGAAATATCCTGTGATTCCACTCCAACCAGATCTGCTAAAGAAGAAAAGTAGGTCCAACATACCAAACATCTTACAAGAAGGAAGCCATCAAGGGGGTTCTTCCCATACTATCCTAGAACTCCACCAAAGGGGAAGCGTGTATAGAAGGTTGCTTCCAAACCTCCCACCACAAATGCCAAAACTACACAACAAAGGGGCATCAAAAGAATAAGTGCGAGGAATCCTCCTCCTCTTTCCCACAAAGTAGAAAAACTAAAGGCCCTTGGAAACCATGCTTACGAATGTTATCCCAGGTCAAGCACCTATTCCATGCCAGAGTCCAGACAAAGCAATTACATTTTGGCCACAATAGCTTATTCCACACCCTCTTCCACCAATGAACCTCCACCCTAGCCAACTTTGGAGCCAATAACACCTGATAGCCACAAACAACAGAGTAAATCCCCTTAGGATTGTGGATCCAAGCAAGAATGTCCTCTTCTAGAAGAGAACTACAACGCCTACTACAAAATATTGTGTTAAGTTCAACACTACCTTCCTCCATCCCCATATCTAGCCACTCTGTGGGATCCTTCCAACAAGCCCTCTCCAACTGACCATAAAAAGAGGACTTGAAGTCACTCACTCAGGACCAACCAGCTGTAAGAAATCTCTAGCTCAAAGGAAGCATGTGAGGAAACTGAGAAGTAAGAGGAGGGAAGCCATCCCAAGAGTCCGACCAAAAAAAGAGCTTCAAAACCCCTTCTGCAGATCCAAAATAAACCATCCATGATGAGCTTCGCACCCTTTTGGAGAGTACTCCAAATCACCGAGCCTTTCCCCACAAGAGGGTACTTAGGGAGGTCATGCTGAGGAACACCTGAAAGATACTTATGAGATAGTATCCTGGCCCACAACTGATCCTATTCCACTCACCATCTCCAAAATAGCTTAGCAGCCATAGCCACTCTGAACAATGTTGATTGGTGAAGACCTAGACCACCATACTGCTTAGGACTACACACCTCCTCCCACCTGACCAAGCTCCACTTGGAGGACGACAAGCATCCAACCCATAAAAATTGCCTCTCTAGAGAATCCAACTCCTTAAGAAATCCCACTGGAGACACCTGAAGCATACACCTATAAGTAGGGAGAGCCTGCACAACTGACTTAAGAAGTTGAACCCGCCTAGAAAAAGAAAACCATCTATGTGTCCAATGATTTAATTTCATCTGGAACTTATCAATAACATTCTACCAAGAACCCTTGGGAAGATGACCCACAAAAATTGGAATACCCAAATACGTAAAAGGGAGAACCCCTATCTAAAACCTCAAAATATTAGCAATTCTTCTCTGAATGGGGCTTGGCGTATTGAAGAAGAAGATGGATGATTTATCCTCATTAATTAATTTCCCTAATGTCACCAGGTAAATGTCCATCAATTGCCTCAAAAAATTAACTTCCCTGATAGAAACCATTGCCATCAAGGCTGTATCATCAACAAACTACAAGTGAGACCGCGAAGGAAAATTTCCACCCCACTGCCAACCCTGAATGATGCCTAACCCAACATTTCTTTTCAAAAACTAACTAAGACCTTCAACAAGAAGCAAAAACAAGTACAGGGAAAGAGGGTCCTCTTGGCGTAAACCCCTAGAAGCCCTGAAGAGTTCAAAATGATCTTCATTGATCAACACCGAGAAGGATACTAGCGTAACACAACTCATGACCCATTGGATCCACTCTTCACAAAATCCAAAAGCAACAAGGATCTTCCGTAGGAAGGACCATCTAACCCTGTTGAAGGCCTTAGCCATATCCAACTTAATGAACATTGCCTTCTAATGGGAATTAGCCATGGAGTGGGTGGTCTTCGTAGCAATAACAACCCCATCCAAAATCTATCGACTTGCAACAAATCCACTTTGTTCCTCTGAAATCAACACTTTAAGCCACTTCTTCAACCTTTCAACCATTAACTTCGAAATAATTTTATAAGCCACATTGCAAAGGGAGATAGGTCGAAATTGAGTTAACTTATCTACCCCTTCACACTTGGGGATGAGGGAAATGAAGGTGGAATTAAGAGCTCACAACATTTGCTTGTTCCTCTAGGACTCTTGAACAACTGCTAGAAGATCCAACTTTATGATATCCCATAATTCTTAAAAAAAATCTATTGGGAAACCATCAGGACCAAGAGCTTTTCCTCTCTTAATCTGAAACACAATCTCCTCCAACTCCTCTAGAGAAATCTCTCTCATCAGATACCCATTCAACTCCTTGGAAACCAACTGAGGGATACAAGAAAGAACCTGTTCCTCCTCAATCGAACCCCCTTGCAAATCCTCTCTGAATAGAGCAGCAAAATATTGTGATGCCTCAACTCCAATTTCTTGAAATGAGACAATATGATTCCCCCTATCATAACTAGAACAAAGATGGAATTACCATGCCTCCTGGACTTCACAAAATTAAAGAAAAAGGTAGTGCTTTTGTCCCCTTCTTGCAACCATTCAACCCATGCCTTTTTCTTCCAATAAACCTCTTCTCGTAATTCACATTCCTCCACCACCTTCAGAGTCCTAGCATCCTCTTTTAAAAGATCCTCAGAAACCTCATTCTCCCGAATCAAATGCATAATATTATTCAACTCTTCCTAAGAAGCGGCCTTATCCTAAAAAATATTACCAAAACATCTCCGATTCCACCTTTTAAGTTGATACTTGAAAAACTGAAGAAGCTTGGAAAAAGTATACATTGCTGTACCAAAAGCATGCCTACCTATCCTCCACCACACAGTCACCTGGTTAGAAAGAGTGGAATATTGTAAGCACATAAGCTAGAACTTGAAGAAAGGAGCATGAGGCACCTAAGCAGAGATGATACTAAACTTGATAGTCTAGTGGTCTGAACCCCTCCAATCCAAAATTTCAGAGGAAGTAGACCACAAGTCTCCAACCCAATAACAGGAGACCAGGAACCAATCCAACCTCTCAGCAACATAGTCCTCACCACTCCTATTATTCCAAGTAAAATGACCATTATTGGGTTGAACACCAATAAGATTTAAATCCAAAATGCTATCCCTGAGAAGTAGTGGTGAAGGCTCCAACCTAGCAATTCCACCCCTTTTCATAGACAACTCCACGATAGCGTTGAAATCCCCAGCCAAAACCCATGGATGGAAAGGAACCAGGCTGTGAAAAAATCAAAGATGAGACCATAAAAGATGCTTACCCTGATACTCAACAGGTGCATACACATTAGAGAGGAGAATACACTCTCTTGTCACAAAGCATGAGGCCACGAGGGAAATAGAAGATCTAGAAGACATTCGCCAAAGAGGACAAATACTCCGAGTGTTCCATAAGCAATCCTCCCCCCAGATACACCGTGAGCACCAATACATTGACACTCGCCAAACTTCCACAACTTAGGTACCATATTGAACATATTCTTCATAGATAATTTAGTCTCCTGAAGAAAAATAACATTCAGAGATTGATTCCTAACCAATTCACGAACAACTTTTTGACAAGGGCCACTATTCAAGCCCCTAACATTCCATGATAGAACAATCATTTATGGGGACATGAGAAATGAGAATCCAGGGTCTTGACTGCCCCTGACTCCATCAGAGTTTCTCTAGTTGATTTAATCTTTTCTATATCCTTTTTCCTACCTAGCTTGGAATTCTTCTCACCAACCCCTTTCTTTGGTTCCTTTTGCTAAATACCCATGCGAGGAGATGACAAAGAGCTATTTCCAGCTTCTGCACCGGCCTTTAGGGGTGAAGAAGAACCATCTCTCCCATTCTTCAAAACTCTAATAATAGAATCCTGCACAACCTGGACAATCAACTGTTGATCTATGTCCATTTGACCAACACATGTATCCTACACAACCTTTATAGCTTCCAAAGAAGGACCATCCTTTTATGTACCCAAAGTTCCCTGATCTAGATTCAACAAACCTAGATTCACTTCCTGTTGGCTAAGATCATCTAGAACCTCGAACCTGTTAAAAGTGTCATCATCCTGCCTTTCCCGCAAGGTCCTCTTCTACCCCCAATTCCTATTGTGAGCTTTGATAGGGATAAATCCATCCTCTCTAGCACCATCACTTGGAATAGGCTCCTTCCCCTTATAAACCCTAGGTGGATTGCGAGGTTGGGAAGGCTGGAGAACCACCGGCTTAGCCCTAGGGAATCTGTGCTGCAACTGTCCATATTCGTGACAAAGTCGAAACCGAAAAGGTAGAGTTTCATAGTCTAACTATTGTACCCATGTATATGATCTTGCACTCACTTCCACAGAATCTGGAAATGACTTGCTCAAATCAATTTCCACACAGATACGAGCAAAAGTCATTACCTTTTTAAACTACATCTGCTGTGAAGACCCAACAAGTTTACCAAGCATTAAAGCTGCCAAATGTAGCACATCCTCACACCAACATCTGACCAAAAACCACGGTAGCCAAACCCAAGCTAGGACTCTATTCGGGAGCTCTTTAGTCGGATTGAAGCTTGCATGCCACAACTTCATAAACAAGCCCACTTGGTTATAGAAATAGGAACCCCCCTCAAAAATACTATTCTGATCAGCCATGCAATCAAAGGAAACCATAAAGTAGTTATTTTCTAGAAGCCTAATCTCCATCTCTCCTTCTGGAATCCAGGTCCTCTGAGCCCAAGATTCCAAAAATTGCAGTGACACTCTCAAACCCATAAACTTGCAATAAAAGGAGTGCTTTGAATAATAATCAATATCATCAGCCAACATCTCCATTAGGATAACCAGTTTTTTTACATCTTTCCAAGCATCCATTAATCTTCATAATATTAGGTCCCCCAGATGACCCAGAACCATTCATCTCATGGTCCAACACACAAAATTATTATCGAAAACCTTCACATCCTATATTAGAGGTTTTGATCCAAAGGCTAATCAAAAATCCATCTTGGGGCTAACTGCAAATGATTCCCCTCGAGACACGAGTCCAGAACAAGACCCTAAGTAGGCATGCAAGCCCTTGGGTCGAGAGAATAGAGGAAAACACCTACACAAGGGTTAACAAATACCCCTCTAGCTCCACCTACATCCCACCAAAACTCAAGAGTGTCAAATTTAAATTGAACAACCCCACACCCAAGTGGGACAACATGCAGCCCAAGGAGAATAGCCACGTCACACACCAAACACTCACACCTTGCCCAGCGGTATCAACCCCATGTGGGCCTTACAATCTGACAAAGCCTCACTGAGAGGTGACACACAAATCCACACCCGATCACCACCTTTTACTGAGCAAACATAGGCCCACATCCTACTGGAAAATTCCAAACACCCCCACCGTGCGCCAAGGGAATCCAACACATAAAATAAAGAGAAACACAGTGAAGTCTCCACCCATATCACAGAAAGAGTCCCCCCTCCTCGCGCCAACACGCAATACATAGAGAGTGAGCTAGGGAACATTCGCCCTAGCTCGGCCAACAAAGCACAGTATCACCATCACCTCTCCAACTATCATTTTGAATTAAATAAATTTAATTATTTAATTCTTCTAACTTTCCCTCCATCAAATTCAAATTTGGATCTTACCCTATCTTGAATTTTCCTATCCATTGGTCTTGGAAATTAATCTCCATCATTGATCAAATTTCAAGTGAAACATACAAATAAGAAGCTTTCATTTCATTCAAACCCCCTAGCACTCTTATTATAAAAAATATCCCTAACACTTTTGTTATAAGAAATTACTATAGCACTTTTATCTCTTGAACATTATCAAACATGATCAAACATTATGAAGCATTCTCAAACATTATCAGGAATTGTCAATCATTTTATCATTATCATTGTCAAGAATAGGTATCACTTATTTTTGAAAATTTATTATTGTCATGTTACATCATGTAATTATTGTTCTTTCATAGTTTGTTACTTTGAAGAGCAACCAACAATGGAGCAAATCAAAATTTTAGTTATGATGACATTACTTGTTATCTAAATTCTATATGTTGAGCCAAGATCTTGAACTTCATTGTGTGATTGCGAAAGTGTGAGTTTTGAATTGTTGTTATTTGTTGGTATGTGGTGACTGATCATGCTATACTGTACACCCCAACATGTATCCTTGCTAGGGTTTGGGGCTGGGCTGGGCCCCAGGTGGGGGTTTGGGGTCGGCAACCCCTGAGAAAATTTTCCTCGTACTTTTTTGCATCATCATCAGAAAAAGGAAAAATCAACAAAAAAAAGAAAAACACCCGACTTTGTAGAACCCTAATCTGGAAGCTTCTAAGCTTGTTAAAAAGGGGTTTGGATGGGGGTTACAGTATGATGAAAAACGCGATTATTCGCAAGATTGTAATAGGTTTTTGCATTGGATAATAAAATCATTGGATGGCTGCGGTTTGGTGGATGTAGCCCAGATTGGGTGAACCACGCTAAATTCTCTGTGTTATTATTTATTCTATGTGTGTTTTAGTTTCTCTGTTTATTAATTAAAATCTGCATTTAATTGTTAGATATCTTCCATTTCTAACCCTAACATTATTCATATTTTCATCATCTATATTTTGGCACATCTAGGACCCACATCCTAGATTTAACAAGGAATTTCACAAGATTTATGTTTATTTGAAGTTATAGGTCATATTTTCACTTTTGGATCGATAAACAACACTTTTGGGTTGATAGACAACACTTCTAGGCTGCAACAAACCACATTTGATATATATATATATATCAATATGATTAATATTTTTGGAAAAAAAAACTATTTTTTTGTTGACCAGGTAGATCTACACTTTTGGACAATTCTGTTGTACTTTTGGTTAGATCTGTAGTGCTTTTAGTTTGGATTGCTATGCTTTTGGACACTTGAAATATTTTGCTAATTATCTAATAAACAATGCTACAATTTTGGTCATTTTTATGATGCTTCTGGTTAATAGTGCTACACTTTTGGCTCTATCTTTGCGTGTTTGGTTAGATTTGTGGTGCTTTTAGTCATTTTTACAACACTTTTGGATAACAATGTTGTTTTTCTAGCTCTTTCATAGTGTTTTTGGTATATTTTATGGCACTTTTGGTCTCTATTGCTACACTTCTATGCTTCTGGTCTTTGTCACCATGCTTTTGGTATCTATCACCATGCTTCTAGCTCTTTTGTTGTGCTTTTGGTCAATAGTGTGGTGCTTTTGGTTTATTGATATATTTAGAAATAGGTTGTTTCATAAAATCTAGCATAAATTTTGCATAACATATCAGAATTTCAAAATTCAAAAGGCGTTGGAAAGATGGTTCAAATCTCTTCACCTTTTTATTTTTAAGATCTTGCACCAAAAATCAGGTACATTCATTCAAAGTCCCCCTTTCTTATTTTTTAAATTTCAAATGCTCATAATTTCTTAATACCAAAGGTGCAATAAATTTTTCCTTTAGAATATCTTCTTTTCCTCTTATTTGAGATTGAGCTTAATATTTACCATTCACTTTTTGATTTGGGATCTAAAATGAACTGTATTATTTTAATCCACAAGATTTACTCACATATGCTCTCCTCTTGCAACTTAGAGTGATCTAGAGGATCATAAATAAGTGATTTTTTTTTTGATTTTTTTTTAAATTATAAGATTATTTCTTTGTATTTGTGTACAAACTTTGAAAATTAAAGGGTTACAAAGGAAAGTGGATTTGGATTTCTTCATCAAAAAATTGCATTTCAAAATTAGCATTAGAATTTGGGTTCATTTACTCTAATTACCTTATCACTTTTAAATCTAAAAAGTGCTAAAATAGTTACTTTATTTTCTTTTATTTCAATCAAATCTTATTTGGCATGTCTTCCTAATTTGAAAGTGGGATTAAAATTAATCTTTCACATTTTTATTTGGGCTCGAAAATAAACAATTGTCTTTTAATCCCCAAGATCCATTTACATCTGCTCTCTTCTTGTATGTTAGAGTGATTTTGAGGATAAAAAATAAGTGATATTGTTTTTATTTTTAGGGCCTCTTCCTAGAGAAGTGATCACTCAAGGGGATGACCTTAAGTCCCATGTTCCAACAAAGTATAAAGAGTAGGGAGTGAATTGAAAGACATGCCTCTTGGAAGTGGAATCTTTTTAATCTAGGCTATGCCTCTAAGAACTTTATACAGGTCTTAGAGAAGTGAAGGTGGAGAGTGGGTTACTCTCTCCTCCCAATTGATTGACATTATTACCTTTCATGTACGGATTAGGACTCACGTATCCTTTTGGTACATATCTAGAGGATACCTCTAGTTGAGTTTATAAAGCCTAGTCAAAACTTATTGGCCATACCCATTTTATTAGGCTTGTTAATGTGTCTTTCATGTTTAATCATTTAGATCACCATCCCCACTTGAAATGGAAGAGGGATATCCATTCAAAATTGAGCCTAGGATATTATCTTTTTCATTATATCTTTGTTTTTTTCTAATCTTTGAACAAATTAAAAAAACTCAAAAATCATTAAAAATCAAAACATTCCAAAACCAAGAAAAAATCAAAGGTAAAGTATAAAAATATAATAAGTGTCAAACTATCAAATAAATAGAGTAGATACAATTTTTCTATCAACATTATTTTATTGTCCTTGATAATATTTAAAGAGTGGACAACTTTTTGTATCTTGTCATATCATTATCAAAGTTCAAATTGGATATTCTATATTTTATCTTTATCTTATATCATTTGTCGATATACTAGATTGAGATATTCAAAGCTACTCTTGAGTTGGAAACCTCCACTCTTCATCAAGTTTTCTTGGACTCACAAGTGTAGTTAAAGTACAATTTATCAATCTTGATCTATATCATCTTGCTTGGACACACAAGTCTAGTTCAAGTAAGAATATATATTTTTATCAATCAATATTATTATCATCATTGGGAGATCTAACTTAACTTTGGTATATTTTTCTTTTGAGCAACAAGAATCAAAATTATTGAAAATAAATCATATTTTATCTAAGGTCTTATATTGCATATGTCAATTATAAAGTCTCAATATAAGAAAAACATGAAATCAAGTCAAAATGAGTCAAACATGCAAAAACCTATAAGGGGTTCCCAACATGAGTTGGGGATGTGTTCATAACAAACACCTCAAGGAACATATTCACAACAACCAAATCACAATGCTTCAAAAATTCTACACCCATCATCTTTATGGACCATTCACATTGATGAAGATCTCAATCAAGAGCCAACATTGGAAGACATACAAGAATTTGATCAAGACGTTAAAATAAAGAAGGTTTTGGATCTTATGATTAATACAAAACTTGCTCATTACCTTCAAATGTTACTCTAAAAAGGTGCTAAAATACTATCTCATATTATCCACGAACAAGCACAAGGTCTCATAACCTTTTCTACACCTAAAATTTGGGAAGAAACAAGTCAACCCATTCCAACTCAAACATCATCACAAAAGGTGGCTTCTACCTTCACATATTCACCACCAACCCACCTAACACATCAAAATTTAAATAGAAAACATATCAAGAGACACTTAAAGATCAATTTACACCATCAAAATCACCTACCTTTGCTGGATCTTATTTAAACATACAAAATATGCTAATTCCACCAAGTCAACCTCAACAACATTACATTCCATCAAGTCAACCTCAACAACATTAAATTTCACCATGTCAACCCCAACACCATCATATTTCACTAGGTCAACCTCAACAACATTCCATTTTACCAAGTCAACCTCAAAACCATCACATTCCCCTAAATCAACTTTAATAACAATATTACATTCACACAAGTGTGTAACCTCCATTAACACCAACAAATGACTTGGATCTACAAAGACAAAAGTTACAAAAAAAGATAGCAAACATAGAAATGGGAAACACTAACACTAAGAACAAATATACATTGGAAGATATATTTATCTATCCTTTTGACAAGTATTTGAACATGATCCCCTTTCCTTAAAACTTTGAAAATCCTAGATTTGACAAATACAAGGGAAGAGGTGATCCAAGATAACACATAAGTGAATTTTACATAGCTTGTATTGAGGTGTCCTATAATGATACATATCTAATGTGCCTCTTTTAGAGAAGCCTAGGAGGTCAAGATATTCAATGGTTTTAACATTTACCTCATGGGATGAAGACCTTTCATGAGTTGGTAGATAACTCATTGCACAATTTCATACAACATTGAACATGAAACATCCATGACTGATTTATGTAATGCAAAACAAATGAGGGAGAATAATTTGTGTCCTTATTAAAAAGGTGGAGAAACATGGTGAGAAAATTCCCTTATCCTATTCTTGAAAAGAAACTTTTTCACATTTTCACCCAAAATCTAAACAATGAATTGGACTTTCACCTAAAAATTCAATGTGCTAGTACCTTTGGTGAGAGAATTGAAAATGGAATAGAAATTAAAAAAGCTCTTATTGCTAAGGATCTTGTAAAAATTCTAAAGATAATAAGGATAGCCCTTCAACATCTAAAGACAAGCTAATAATTTGGACCAAGAACAAGAACATTGCCAATGATGGTGTGGTAGAGAAAAAACAGTTTAAAATATTCAACCTACTCTAAAATTGGCAATAAAAAATCCTCAAAATAATCAAGGTGGTAGAAGACCATGTAAGTGTGAAAAGTGTCTTTATGCATCAAGTTATCATTTATCTAATTCCTACACCTAGTAGTCCTATTCACACTAGCTTAATTTCACTTAGTAGTTTAGTTGTCTCACCTCATAGACACTTGACACATGCCTTCACACTTGTCCTAAGTGCTCTACATGTGTCACATAACTTGGAGGGTTAGTCAGTATTTTTGTCTCACCTTCCTATCTCCTTGTCCTATATAAATAAGGAATGATCATTGTATTTTACACATTCTATGATAGCTTATTGGATTTTATATTATGCTTGACTCATTTAATAATAATTTGAGTATTGCATTCATTATTTACTACTCCAACATGGTATGACCATGAAACCACCATTCATAGGCTTCCCCTTTGAGATGCAAAGAGGAAAACTGGACCACATCTTTCTCTGTCATAGGATTGAGTAAGAAATAAATTTCCATCTTTTGCAACCATGCCTTAGCTGAGTTCTTATTACTCTCATCAAAACAAGCTATGAGAAGTTTTCCCAAATTATGCTTCAAGTCCTTGCTTTTTTATAACCCTTTCTTTTGTGGCTCACTCTTCTTTGCAAATTCTATGTAGTCAGTATAAGACATTTCTAATTTAATTTATTTTGGTAATGATTGGTACTCACCATTTCATCTACGAATAGTTTCTAGATCAAAGGCATTGGTGTTCACAAGTTCACTTCTCTCATTCAATTTCCAATTGGAATATGTTCCTTGGGGTCTCTGATGGAATCATTACTTTCACCATTGTTTGATGAGGTCTCACCTTTCTAACCATTGTGATTTGAATTTCCACTTGACATCTTGTCTGCCAAAACTTTCAATACATTTGTTGTCTTCACTAGGGTTGTAGGTGATAGGCCAAAAATGGGATAAGGAATAAGAAAGATTTAATGCTTTATAATGAATTTTAGTTTGGTCTATACATGTCAATCCAAGGATCATAAGCTTGTGAGAGGTGTTGCGGAAGTATACCTAAAGGGAGGAGAGCAACGAGTTAAGTGGGGATGAATGCAGCTAGAACAAACGTAAATTTCCTAAATGAAAATCTGGTTTAACTTTTCTATTTTGCCTTTCTGACGAAAATGTGACAGGAACTGTGACAAAAGTTTTCAACAATCTGCACAGTACAACAACAAGTCCCTATTTTAAATTATTTTATTGAATGCATGAGAACTTGATAGGATAAATAACTTAACCATCTCACTCAATAATAAATAATGCTAAATTAGATTGCTATAGTAATAATGTAACAACAAACACACTTGGCTGCTAATTCGAAATGAAACATTATGCTATGAAAACTCAAACTCACATTACTGAAAAAATAAATTGCAGAAATCACCAACTTTCTGAGTAGTGGGCCCTGCCTCCTCAGTCTACCAAATGATGAAATAAAAAGTGCTGCTCTTACATGGATTTGATCATGCAAAGTATTGTTTTATTTATTTATAAAAATGATACCTCCCCTTTCATTGTTGCCTTGCACTACTTATATATACACAACTTATAACAACCTACAAAGATTTGTTTGTTTTGGTCTGCGACCAACAAGCTAAAAGATACAAATAATATGGTTTGGTAACAATAGATCTATTTGATAAAAACAAACTATAAATTGGTAGTGTATAATATTTAGTCTTCTTGCGATTTGGAAAACACACTCTCCGTCATACAACTGGAAAAAATATCTATTATCATAAAGTCTATTTCTAGGAATGAATCCACGTGAATGAAAAATGCGGGTAAAAACACCAACAACAAGATTTCTCCAATGTAACAACATAAAGCATGTGGCAGATTTGATAGCCATGTGTGAGTACGTGTATTGAAATGGTTGAAGGAAGGCCACCATTGGATGAAACAATGCACAATTAGCACCAAAGAGGTAGTCGATGCGACCAAAAAGGCTGATAGCACCCACAAAAAATATGAATGGAAAATCGTTAAATGTAGTTGAACAAAGACAAGTAAAATCCACCACAAAAGTTCTTGTCTAGAAAATGATAGGAAGATTTTTTGCATAAGAGGTGACAAGAAGTTCCTATGATCTGCATGCTGCAAGCTTTATTTTCCAAGGCTTCAAATCACAATGCTTATTAGTAAAGACAACCAATCATTAATTCCCATATTTTATCCAAAACTCTATCAAATACAACTTATATATATTTAATCATATACAACATAAAATAGTGAAATAGTATGATATGGAACATAAATGGAATGTGGAAGTGGATATGAAGGTATATGACATAGGATAAAATATGGCATAAAATGGGACATAATTGGCTCTCATTAGCAGGTATACCCCTTAACCCTCATCTAATCTCATGAATTTCTATAATTATTTTCTTAAATATTTCATCTTTGACATCTTTTTCTCTAGGTTTGAATTTCCTTCTTGATCTAATTTCTCCAATTTTCTTCTCTGATACCTGTAGTGTAGAAAAATGTATCCCTATACATTTTCACACTTAATTAGGAATTAAATAATATTAAAATGAAATTAATTATGCCTTAATTTAGTGTTGTAATATGTAATATTCACATTAAGTTTAGGACCATATTTATTAAAATGGACTTAGTTGTGCCTTATTTTGGTGTTGTAAAGTCTACCCCTTTAAAATTTCACACTTATCTAGGGCCTCATTAATTAATTGAGCTTAACTTACCTTAATTATCCCCTTTAATTCAAATCCAAGCCTAATTAATTGCCATTTTTGGATAGGAAACCCGACATTCATTAATGCCTAAACATAAAACTCATCCTTGAAGAATGTGTGTCCTAGGTAAATGACCTAGGACCCATTCGACATAGGGAGAATGGGTCCTCGCTTAGACCTAGGACCCTAATTTAAATTATGTTTTTGGCGGTATTTTAACATTTTCAAATCCATATCTCAATGTCGACTTGTGAAATTTGAATTTCGGGAAATTAAGGATAAGTATCTATAAATACAAGGTTATTTCATCAATTTAAGTAAGCTATCAAGAGGTGAAATTTACGAGATCCAAGATTATTGTCAAGATCATTGAAGAGTATATTTATCAAGGATTTATTGTAGCATTCAATATCTCAAGCATCATGTTAAAGCTATGTTCAATCATGCATGCTTTTGGAGTTGTATCGTAGAAAAAAGGACCTCTTGCTTGACATGGGACTAATCCATGACAAAATGGACTTAATGAGGTCTTAATCTAGTGTTATGAGGCATTTTATGCATCCACACTAGGTCTTGGACCCTTCCAAATGCATTTAACGATGTCTTGTAAAGGTGTTGTAAAGGACTTTAACGCTTTTCTAGACTTAATAAACCTATTTATCCCTAATTCAACATTATAAAATGTGTTTAATAACATTATCACATCAATTTAGAAGGCTTGTGAATTAAACTTAATGTCAAACTAGTGTTGTATGTGTCTTACAAATTCACATTGGTTCTTGTTCCTTCCTAGGCTATGTGGACCTCATTTAGTGTTGTAAAGTGTATTAAAATCACACTTTCACATTGAATCTTGTGTCCCAAGCCCTAATTGACCTTTACATCATCACTAATAGGCTCCTATTGACCCATATTGTGCATCCCAAGGCTTAAATTGATCAAATACCTAACAAAGTTGCAATTTAAACCTTATTTCCTTATCTCCTAGCATCTTAGCTATCAAAATGGCCCCTATGGGATCCATTCACCATCCATGGTGAATCAGCCCATCCAGGTGGGACCCATTCACCATGGGTGGCAGATGAGTCCCATTTGGCCGAATTTTGACCCTTGAGCGGGAAAAAAGTGAAATTTAAGTTTAATCTTACTTCATGTCGGCCTGTGATGAGGTATTAATGGGTAAAATAGGTGAATTGCCTATAAATATAAGTATTTTAACCCTAATTCACATCTCTTATCATTCATTCATCCACCAATCGTCCATCTCAAGTCAAGCAACCTAGGGTTTCATCATTTCAAGCCACCAAGATATCAATTTTCAAACATTCAAGGGCAGGTTCTTCATGTTTTTCTATAGAAATTCAAGATAAATCATCATGGAAAGGTAATCAACTCCATTATTGCATGTTTCATTCCATTCTTTCTCCATTTTAGTTTAATTACCTAAAAGGGGTTTGACCAAGGCAAACCCCCATGCCCTAACATCCAACATTTCTTCTTCTCTTCTTGTGTTTTTGTAGATTCAAGCCTCTTGGAAGCTTGAAAATCATTAAGAATCAAGTTACAAAGTTGTTTAGGTCTTCTATTCATTGTTCCAGGAAAAATATCAACAAAAAGTAACTTTTAGGTTCGAAAATCAGAGTTTCAAAAGCGGACACCTGTAGAAAGCCAAAGTGTAGACCAAAAGCTTTGGATTCCACCTTTGAATATTCATAAATTCAAAAGTGGACTCATTGACCATGGGTGGTGAATGAGTCCCACTCCAAGGTCATTTTTTGGTTTTCTGCCATTTTAGATACCCTTTTGTCTGAAATAGGTTTCAGAACAATTTTGTAGAACTAGGACTGATTCACCTAGAATGGTGAATGAGTCCCACCAGGCCTGAAAACTAGCATAAGCAACATTCCATAAGCCATTTCTAGTCTCCATCCATATTATAGGTGTACACTTTCAGTTTCGTCAAGTTCTGTTACAATTTGGATTCATTTCTAGGTGTTTTTGCATTACATAATGTGTTTTCAAACAAGTTACATTTCTTAGGCTTTGCATACTTACTCAATCAATTTCATCATCTAGTTACATTTAGATCATTTCATTTAGTCTTAACTTCATCATACATACATTAGTTTGAGTGAACCACCTATATTTTTGGTGTGGGATCTATCTCTTTTCATTAGGTGAAATACCCCTAAAATCTATGGTTCAAGCATTCAAGTAAAATATTTAAAGCAATAATCAAGTATCAAGATCCACATCCATTGAAGCCATTTCATGCAAAATCAACATCAAGATTTCAGATTTCTAAAGGTTCATACAAGGGTTTGGTGAGTTGTGACATTGAGTTGTTCATTAATCATTCCTTTCATGCTATTTCATTCCATTTCAAGGTTTAATTACCAAAATGGGGATTAACCAAGGAAAACCCCCATTTTCCAAAAAAAAAACATTTTTCCCCTTTCTTTGTGCGTTGTAGATTTGCAGGTTGAAGAAAGGTTGAACGTATTAAAAGTGGAAAATTGCAACTTAGTTGTCATCTTTATTGTCATTTCACGAAAACTCAGGTTCCAGATTTATTTACAACTATATGATTGTGAAAATCAAGAATCTAGGATTACAGAAACAGTAGTAGAGAACCCAAAAACCATTTTTATAGAGCCCTAGCCAAGACCCATTCGCCATAGGGTGAATGAGTCCTTAGTGAGCTTCAAAAAAGCACTTTCTACAAAAGGTACATAGCATATATCCATTCCAAATTCTCCCTAAAGTTTGTAGGTTCCATCACTATTATTTTCAAGCTTCTAAGTCCACTTTATAGCTTGCATTTTGGATTTTATTTGCTACTTTTTAATATTTCTCCCCAAAGTGTTGTTTGACCTAGATCCCCATCCTAGCAAAAATGGAAATCTAAAGATTCACACTTTGACTTGATTCTCCTTGAGGTTGATTGTCATTTCATTATGTGGACCTCATTTCCTAATGAATTGAGGAAAGATAGGACCCCATGTCCCTCTTTGGATCCACTTTTCCATTTTGGGACACACCTATTTTTCATCATTTCAATACCTAATGTACCTTTTGCTCAACATCAATCATTATGAAAACCCTACAAATTGGAAAAATCATTCTTTGATACCAGTGTAATGTTCCTAGCCTAAAATTTTAACACAAGGATTTATTTGCATATTGAATTCAATGAATAAATGCATATGAACACAAAGATCACTTTGATATAATGATAAAATTCTAACCACATTTATGATATATCAAATAAAACTCACTAAGACTGATCCAAAAATATATACAATGTTCCCTCAAATCAACAATAATATTACTATCTTCCCTACAAATTCCTTGAAGCTTAGATGTAGTCCTTGAATGAGAATGCCCTCTAGAACCAAAGGGGTTTCGTTCTCTAATCCAACTGATCGCTAGGTTTTCATTCAATGATCACAAACTCTTATGGGTTTTCATACATAGAAGGAATTAGACACATGTGTCCCTAACTATAGAAGAAGGATATCATAATTCGACACCCATTACAAGAATTGAATCTTGATATTTATATGCTAACAATCTTCCTCAAGGAACAGATCAACCATGAGCCAAAAAGGTGCCAAAGCCCAAAATTTAAATTTCACACACTACACTAGGTCGGTCTTAAGGATAAATTAGATTATTTTGGAATTAACATGCCACTATAAAGGCTTATCCACATGCTTCCCTGGCCCCTTCTTTCTTCTTGAAACTTTGCAATTGATGTCAGATGATCTAGAGGTGTCTTATCCATTATGTCTGTTGAAGTAGGTGATAGTTGTCTAACACAATCATCTTCTAATAGCAATATATTTTTGGTACCTAATCCATTTACCTTGATATTTGTATATGATGTGTAGGTGTCATCATAGATGCTATGTTCCAAACCGTAAGCTGAAATGTGCTCCTGCAGAGGAATGCGAGGGAATTCTCGAAAGTGATTCTGCTTCGGTACAACAAGCCTAGGCTGGTGATCTTCTGATGGTGATATATTTCTGACATATAGTCCTTTTTCCATGGGCTTTGGATATGATGTGAAAGAATTATGATATATTTTATATTCCAAATCATAAGATGAGAGGATGTTCTATGAGTAAATGTAGTAGGATTCCCAAATTCTACCCTTTAGTTGATTTCCTAGAAAAGGGGACATGAAAAAAATAATTATCTTTTTATACTAGCTGAATATTGATTACTTAATGTTATCTAAATTCTAACAAATAATGCTTCCTTTTATTAGTAAGTGGAAATAATATTTATACTAGCTGAATAACAAAAACTTAATTTATAAGTTAAAAAATGATGCTTCCTATTATTAGGAAAAGGAAATAATTCTCCTTTTTGTTTACCTTTATATAACTATTAGGTTGGACCTCATAAATGGTGTATAATCATATTTATGGTGTTTATGATCTTCCTATTCCATAAAATCCTAGAAGTCATTTCATCGTTGTAACTCATTTTGATTAGAGACATTCATCAAGACTATCAAAGATTTTATAACCCCTTTAACCGATTTTATTACATATTTGTTCCAACTTGTAAATACATAGAAGAGAAATTTATTATCATGAATTTACTCAATTATTAAACATTATGTTCACAACCAATTTTTCTTAGGAAAATATGATCTAAAGAGTTCTAGTTAAGTTCTTTCTTATATACTTTTTTGCTTATTATTATTTTCTTGGCAGTAAGGTTAATACATCTTCTTGTGGTTATTATTTGATTTTATATTATTGTGTGCATAAAAATTATGCCAATGTGAATTATTTAAATAATAAAAATCAAACAATACAAAGATAAAAAATACTCAAGATTGGGAAAAAAAGACAAACAAGCATATAATTCAATGAAATTAAACTATAATAGACTCCTCATTGAGTAGATTTTCCTATGAGAGTCAATTGGATGTGTGCTCACTAATAATTTTGGTAGTATAACGATGCTCCAATGATAAAATGAGTGTCTGATAAAATGGCTATGTGTTGGATATATATTTAAATGAAATTGGATGAAGGGTGGAGAGTAAAAGATGGATATCAAGTGATGGGATGGTGAAAAGTATCACCATGATATGAGTTGACAGGAGAGTGTTGGAAGAATGAAGAAGAAGCCCTCCAATGTGTTGTCATTGATGCCAACATTGGTTTGTGATAGTTTTGGTCATCTGGTAAACTATGGTTCTACTACTCTAATCCGGTAATTTGGTCTTGAATTGCTTGTGTTAGAAGATCTATTCATGTAGTTTTAATATGTTTTTCAAGACTATTATGTGTAACCATGAAATATTTTTTAGAAATTTTGGTTGAATAGGCTAAGAGATTTAAATGACAAAAGATCGACATTGTATATTCTTCTTCTGGCTGACATGGCTAAGTTGTGATCAAATATAGAGTGCTTTATTAGGTCCTGACTGACCTAATTCATGTCTTATACGTTTGTTTTTGAGTGCCAAAGAAGTTTTTATTATGTGTCGACAAGCTATTTTGAATTGAGTATGTTTACATCCAATTAGGATGACCTAATTGATGTGTGTTGATGTAAGTTTGTATATAAATGTGTGAATGAAACATTTTTGATGCGAAGGATAGTGAGATGTGTATGTGCAATAGTGTGATATTGTGCGAAGTTATTGAAAGTTGCTATATACTTGCAAATTGGTGCAGGACTTTGTTTTTTATAGCTTAATTGGAATTGAACTCTACACATAAAAGGTGTATTTCATCAATTCGTCTTTTTGGTAGTGAGACATGCTCTTTTGTAATCATTTCAGGCTGTGATCCTTTCAGGGAAAGTGTTCCCTATAATATCTTATGACTGGTTATAATATATTGTGAGCTAATCCTAATCGTGGTTTTTCCCATTCTGGGTTTTCCATGTAAAAATCCTAGTGTTCATGGTATGTGATATTATGACTGCTTTTATGTTTTTGTTTATAGCTGCAGTTAAATATGTTTTAATTATTTAATGGTTAGCAGTTAGATGGTTCAATAGAATGCTGATTCACCCCCCTCTTAATATTTAGAGTGTTCAACAATTGGTATCAGAGCTTGGCTCCTTTGGAAAAGTTTAACAACTTGAGGAATATCTTGAAGTTTGAACACATGGCTGATAAAAAGTACCTTGTTCCATCATAATAGATCTCTATAACTGAAGAATTCCATGTTGCTCTTGAAGACCTTGAAAAAAGTGAAAATGAGAAAGAAAGTATGAGGGAGAACTTAAAAGAAGCAAATGAATGCATCAAGAAAATGAGAGAACAAATTAAGAAATTCAAAGAAAGGCACATAGAAGTAAGTGATTAGTTGAATAAAGCCAATGAGGACATCCCTAGACTAAAGGTACAAATTGAAGAAAATAAAATAATTGAAGAATGTCAGAAAGCTGAAATCTAGAGCAAGATTGATGAATGTACAAAGCTTGAACAAGAAGTGGTAACCCTAATATTTGACTTGGAGAAAGCAAGAGCTCATGAGGAAAAATTCAAAACAAGTTCTACAATGCTTGATGAGTTGATCACATTTCAAAAACCAACTAAAGATAAAGGTGGTTTGGGAATTGAAGAAGGAAAAATCTCAAAGGTAAATCAGATTCCTAACAAGGTTGACAATCAAAATAAGAATCAAGGAAATAATAGACAAATCAAGAACCAAAGAAGCAATACAAAAATAACTCCCATCTGGAAACCAAATGCTCAAAGGTACCCATCTTTTAATGGTGTTTATTTTTCATGCAATAAATTTTGTCATAGGGTGAAAAAATGTAGAAGTAGAATGAATTAGAATGTTGGATTCTTTTCTAGATAATTTTTTCTTGCAATAAATTTGGACATAAAGCTATTGAGTGCATAAGCTAGGTAGTGATGAATAGATTCAATACTGGTAGAATGGGTTTCAATGCTGGTAGAATGATTCAATCATCTCAAGGCTATTTATACAAATGCAATGTATTTGGAAATAAAGCTAACCAGTGTAGATCAAGGTTGAGTAAAAATTAGTTTGGTTAGAAGAATGTTGTGTGCTACTCCTCCAAAAAACTAGGACATATTTCAAAATTCTACAAAAGAAAGAATGGGAAGAGTTCTAATCTGGAACAAAGGAATAAACCTATGAACAAAGTAGATCACATTGAAGTAAAAAAGGAAATGGAAAAGATTTGGAAGAAAAAGGAAGAACCTAAGAATAAGGATGAATCAAATGCATCTATACTTGCATCTGGTGCATATTCTTCTTCTAAAAACTAAACCCAATGCTGATTTTAGGGGGAGCTTTTACAGAGAAATCTCTTAAACCCCCAATATAAGAGGTGTCAAGTAGTGACACGAAGATATGTGATGTAAGACATCACTCTGAAGATGTTGAAAAATATTTCAGCAGAAAATATGCAATTTTGGAGAATTATAGAGCATTTTAGGGTTTATAGTTTATTCATAAGGTGTTTATCAACTTTTGAAGGTGAAATGCATTAAATGAAAAAATTAGGATAAATCAATAAAATATAAAGTAGAAATTGAAGTTGAGTTAAATCACTTTTGCACATTCAGAAGAAAGCAAATTGAGCTGAAGTGATTTGAAGGTGATTCAAAGTATTTGGCATCAAACCCTAGTCTCAGTCGAAGCTTGAAAAGGTATTTACAACTATCTATACTTTGTGGACTTTGATTAGAAGCAATTTTATTAAGAATATACAAGTAATTTAAGAGGAAAATGGAAACTCCCACTATGGTTGAGACCTTTGAGAGACCCTGACCAAAGTTCAGATGATTTTCTTGGAAGGTTTATGAAATGGATCCCATGGGTGTGTTTTCACAAATTTTGAGTATTGTCTTTGCCACTGAGGATACAAGAACCTAAATTCACAAAAAATTGGATGATTTTGATCACCAGGTGCTCAAGGATCAAAGGATAGAAGAGATAAGTGGAAATAATTCCTCTGTGAAACCAGAATAGGAAAACCTAGTACAGAAGAAGCTAGATGTATGGAATTGGTTCCCAAAATTTTGTGGTGAGATGTTTGCAAAGTTTGTAAGGATGGAACTTAGTAGAGTACATGAAAATTTTTTGTGGACAATTGTAGTTGGATTTATCACCAAGGAAGTAATTAATGCTTTTTAATTGGTCTCTGTGACATTGGACCGATACTAGTGCTAAAATCTATGAAGAATGATATGGTCATGAAATTAACTAGTGCTACATATGATGTAAGAGCACTAACAACCAAGCCCATCACAAACCCTACTGTGAGGTATGCTGCTGTAATGATTGGTTAGAAAATCTACTTTACCAACAAAGTAAATTCAGTGTTTGCAACTGCAATCCATGTTGCATATGAGATGGTGGTTAATGAAATGGACTATGACTTATGTGAGTTGCTCCAACAACAACCTATGAATAACCTAACTCAGACCAAAACAAAGGAGTATCCATTCAAGTTTGGAACAATGGTAGTATGTTTACTACTTTACTTTTTGAGAGAGTTACCCGAAAAGAACATTATATGGGATTGCAACAGACTAATGGCACATAATTTTTTTGAAAATCTACATAGTCTTGGAGATTTCAAAGTGAAAAATGATGCTTTAATTGCATTCTTTGCAGTTTTCCAGAACATGTATGAAAGAGAAAAGGTTCCAAGGATCCTAGTAAAGAAGTATGCAAAGGAGATAACCTTTCTTGTGTCCAATGATGAATGCATCATAGAGGTGGTAGAACCTAGAACTTTATATATAGAGCCTCCAGGATATGAGATTGATGAACAAATGGTTGAGAATTTCATTGAGATGCTATTGAATAGTCCTAAGGACCCCACTCTACCCTAACATGGCACATATGAAGAGAAGTCTACTGAAGTGAATTTGGAAACTTCAGCGCAACAAAGAGCGAAAAGAGTGAATAAAAATGTCAAAGCATTCTTTAAAATACACTCACTGTCAAAGGATGATGTTGATAGACTAAGAGAACTTGCAAAAGAGAAAAGGATCGGATTAGTTGAAGTGCCCTCTATGCCTAGGAGATTAGGAAGAGCATCCTCCACTTCCTCTGCAATACCAACAACAATCGATGCAATGACAACAACAAAAGGAAAGAAGGCAGAGCACAACATCCCAGTTGAAATTAATATAACTGCTTCCTTTAGACCTAGCACCAGAGCTTCTAAAAAGAGAAATGTACCCCCTGTTGCTCCATCTGCTACTCCTGGAAGAAGAATAAAGAAAAGGGCTAACAAAAAAAGAACATAAGTGATGCTATATAGGAAAAAATTGATCTTGGTTTGCAAGAAGAGAAACAACTGAAAAGGAATAGAAGAAGCAACACCTCCACAAGCAATGAAGAAGCAAAAACTCGAGAGAATGTTGATATATCATCTGATCAAGAAGAGACAAAAGATATGGAAGATTTCAAAATTCATGTGCATGAGAAGAAGAAAGAAGAAGGTACATCTGAACCTATGCAAGACATACTCAACTCTCCTCCGGTAAGTAATTGTCCACCTCTAAAGATGGAAGCTTTAGTTAATAATATGATAGATATAGAGGATATGCTAGCTATTGCTAGGTTATTTGATGAAGTTAATAAAAAGGAAAAAGAAAAAATTATAGATGCTTTTGTTCAGTACATGGTTATTTTTAATGAGACTATGGAATCTATAAGGAAGAAGGTGACTGATAATGTATGGGAAGCATTAGTACATAGAAGGTATGAAGCTATAACAGTTGAGGATAAAATAAAAACTAATGCCTTAAACACATATGGATCCTCTTTATCTAAGGAAGATGTTGCTAACCTACTAAAAGAGTGTTCCTAGTTGTTTAGAGTTAAATAGAGAGCCACTATTCTAATGACTAGAGAAAAAGAAACTACAAAAAAGTTAGGAAAGAAACTCATGAGGCAATAAGGGAAATGTCAAAGGTCTATGGGATGAGAACCGGTTCTTCATCTCATACAACTCAAGCATAGGAGCACGTCAATATTACAAAAGTAGAGGAACATCATGTTGTGGAAAATGTTGGTGAAACACATGTTGCTTCAAAGACATCTGCTCCTTTGAATGATACAAAGGAAACAACCAATAAACTCACTGAAGATCAACATAAGAATGAAACCATTAATAATTCAAAAGATCATCATGAAAATATAGGAAAAAATGAAAAAAAGAATGAAGAGGAAGGAAACAAAGTGAAAATAACCATGATGGTAATGATGAAAAATAAAAGGAGGAAGAAAAGAAAGACAAACCATCAGAAAAAACCTCTAGAGAAGTAAAAGAGGAAATAGAAACAAAAGAGGAAAATATGGAAGAGAACAAGAAAGAAACAGTGATTGGAAGAAATGAAGAAGAATTCCCCAAGACCATTGAGCCATCAAAGCCATTTGGAGAATCATATAGAAGTACTCTTAAGGGTCTACTAACAAGGGAAACAAGGATCTAGCCTATGCTACCACCTCAGTGATTCAACTTCTATCTCATCTAGGCTATGTGGATCTAAGCAAGATGTCACCCATAGAAAGAATAAAGGTTTGTGGTACTTTTCTGGAATCTGAAACTTAGGAGATTGAACATACCTATCAGAGAGGGACTGAATAAGTGAATGAAGCTATTAAGGCTTTGCAGGAGACAACCCCAAGTGCCACAATTGATAATTATTTAGCACCTATTGAAAACCTAAAGTTTTAGTTGATTCTATCAAAGATTATACCTCCAACCTTAAGATATAGACTGAGAAAGAAGCAGATTCAAGGTTGTTGGAGAGAAGATTGCTAGTGCTACAAGACGAGTGTGGAATTGCACACAAGGTATTACAAATTCTGAAAGAGGTAAAGGATTGTGATGAAGAAGCTCAAATATTGTTTGTATATTGCATGTGGTGGCCTATTGCCACTCAAGGAATTATGAACTTAATAGACCCAATAGAGTCTCAACTTGCTTTAATGCCTCTTAAACCTACAGGATTGTAAAAGATAGAAAATATACTACTTAGACTACTATTCCAGACTTGTAGAACAAGTTCTTCATTTTATAGAGGTAGAAAGAAGATGCTATGAGAAAATTAGAATTACTTGGAGATCTGGTAATGTTCAGACATATTCCTATATCAAGTGCCTTAGTAGATGCAGAAAAACTAGATAAGGTAAATCTTAGTCTTTCTACTCTGAAAGAAGGAGAAGCATGCTAGTTGGACTGGAGTCATTGCATCAGACTCTTGTTAGAGCAAAAGGGATTTGGGATGAAGGAAGAACTACTTGGGAAGCTATTCTCAAAGAACTACAAGGTTCCCCTAATTCATGATTAAATTCTTTTATCTTATTCTCTCTTTGTCCTTGATGTCAAAGGGTGAGAAGGTTCTCTGGAGAAGGTTATGTGTAAATAATGTTGTTTAGATTTTATGTGTTCTATGTATATCTAAAAGGGTGAGTTGAGTTGGCACAATTTTGGCCTTAGAGTGTGAGGGTTTTTTTTGCACATGTTTCCATCAATGAAAAAGGGGGAGATTGTTGGAAGAATGAAGAAGAATCCCTTTGGTGTGTTGTCATTGATGCCAACATTGGTTTATGACAATTTTGGTCATCCGATGAACTATGGTTCTACTACTATAATCCAATAATTTGGTCCAGAATTGCTCATGTTAGAAGATCTATTCATATGGTTTTAATATGTTTTTCAGGACTATTATGTGTAGCCATGGATGATTTTTTGAAACAATTTTGGTTGAATAGGTTGATATATTTAAATGACAGAAGATCGACATTATATATTCTTCTTCTGGCCAACATGGCTAAGCTGTGATCAAACAAAGAGTGCTTTATTAGGTTAGGTCCAACTTTGTCAGGACTATTATGTGTATCCATGGATGAGTTTTTGAAACAATTTTGGTTGAATAGGTTGAGAGATTTAAATGACAGAAGATCGACACTATATATTCTTCTTTTGGCCAACATGGCTAAGTTGTGATCAGATAGAGAGTGCTTTATTAGGTTTGGGCCAACCTAATTCATGTATTACACATTTTGTTTTGAGCACCAAAGAAGTTTTTATTGTGTGTCGACAAGCTATTTTGAGTCTGTATAGCTTCTGGATTTGATTGTGTGCAACAATTTTGATGCTAAAAATTGTTGCACACAATCAAATCCAGAAGCTATACAGACTTATGATATGGATTGTGGAAACCTATTATCATTAAGCTATTTTGAATCGAGTATGTTTACATCCAATTAGATCAACCTAATTGATGTATGTTGATGTAAGTTGGTATATAAATGTGTGAATGAAACATTTTTGATGCGAAGCATAGTGAGATGTCTATGCGTGACAATGTGATATTGTACGAAGTTATTGAAAGTTGCTATATAGCTACAAAGCAGTGCAAGACTTTATTTTTTAGAGCTTAATTGGAACTGAACTCTACACACAGAAGGTGTATTTCATCAGTTCATATTTTTAGTAGTGAGCCATTCTCTTTTGTAATCATTTTAGGTTGTGAGCCTTTCAAGGAAAGTGTGTCCTGGCAGTGTGCCCTGTAATATCTTATGACCAGTTATAATATGTTGTGAGCTAATCCTCACCATAGTTTTTCCCATTTTGGGTTTTCTATGTAAAAATCCTAGTGTTCATGGTTATGTGATATGATTTCTTATGTTTTTGTTTATAGTTGCAGTTAAATATGTTTTATTATTCAATGGTTAGCAGTTAGATAGTTTAGCAAAATACTGATTCACTCCCCCCCTCTCAGTATTCAGAGTGTTCAATAGAGAGATGGTAGGTCATGGAGGTACTTTGAAATATTTTCCATGAAGACAAGTCTTGTCCTCACACTCCAAAGTGAGGGGGTGAAAAGAATAAATGAATTAAAATTTCCTTTTGGATACTTTTGGAAGAAAGACCCATGTGCCCAAGGACATGGGGTCTATTCCAAAAGGGGAAAATTTATGAGAGATAGTATTTGATCCCACTTAATCAAGAATTAAATGTGTGCACATGATTAGGGAGTGGATTAGGCGAGGATTAGGAGTTAATAAAAAAGGTTGGAGGATATGACATGAGGTGAGAGAAAAATAAGAATTAAATTATTAAATTTAAATCTTATTTTGAGGGAAAAGGGGATTTAGGAATTAAATTAATTAAATGAGGGTATTTATTCAATTCAATGGATGAATGAGGTACTATGGTCTAAGATAGGTAAATTAATTAAATTAATTATCTTAGGATATGACTTAGAAAATACATAAAATATAGGGGATATTAATTAAATAACAAAGCTTATTTAATTAATATAGGTGATATAAATTAGTCGAAATAAGGGTAAGTTGACCAAATGAAAGTGGTCATTTTTAGGTTTCTATATTTTTCCCTCTTTGAGATGGTGTTACAAAGAAACATAATTTCAAAGAAGATTAAAATATAGCATGTGGAAGAAGATGGTTATATTAGGGAAGATTCCATTTTCATTCAAAGGAGTGACTAGAATTAAAGATGATGAGAGTGAAGATTAGGATTAAGATGCCCCCTTGAGAGGACAAATAGGTTTGAGAGAACACGAGTGTGCTCTTGAAATGTATGAAATGATGCAAGGATAAAGGAAGAAGATGATTCAAGATGATGAATAGAAGGGAGCATGGGAAGAGGAAGAGATAATGGAAGGAGGAGATGAAAAGTAATAAAGCATACAAAAAAAGATTCAAGAACAAATATGATATTGCCCTAGGCAAGCTAAAAAGTCAAGATTGATTGATAATATATTTATTTCTCCCTAGTCTTTTGAAGGAAAAAAATCATCTTTAGGAACTTCCACTTTGGGAGTATAGCATGTCTAAGAGTGAGCACAAATGATAATATTGTTTATTTTATAATTAAAAAAATCCTTTCCAATTAATGAATAGTGATAGAATTTTCTTTCTTTTTCTTTTTTCATTTTTCTAGGTTTATCTTCTTTTTTATTTCTCTTTTTATATTTCATATGTTCACTTTCAAATTATTACATATTATTATTGAGCTAAGTTTGTAATATAAATATCCATTCACTCTACATCCTATTGATGGATATTGAGTATGGACCTAAAATATAGATGAAAAAAACTAAGATAGTTTAATCCAATTTAAGATTTTATTTTATCTAAATAGACTATGTTAAAAAAATATACATTCAATTACATAAATTTTAAATAGTAAATATAATTTATATGTTAGAATTGTGAGAAACACGAGACACAATATCAAACAATGAAAAAAGACACCTTCCACACAAGAGAGTTAAAAACATTAATACGCAATATCCTCAACAAGAAAAAGCTACAAAATGAACCTCAAGGATCTTCAAGGAGATCAAGAGTTCTCAAAAGGTTATCAAAACGTTCTGATAATACAATGAGGGTTGAGTGCTTTATAAGAGAAACCATAAATGATAAAGGGATTATATCATGACAAGTGTCAACATCTCATGTGGGTGATCCCACAATAGTGGTTTACAATATTGGGCCAAACTAGACACTGAAATATATATTTTTAACTAAATCTTCACTTTTGGGCACCTATAGCAGCTAAACCATGGGGAGTTTGAAGATGATGCAAACTAGAGTTTCATGAAATTTTTTCTATAGATTCTAAATATATTTTTTTTCAAAATTTTTGGAATTAGATTGCACTTCTTTTTCCATCTCCCTCGAAAACTAGTTTTTTTTTCAAAAAACAACATTTTTAAAAAGTGACGCTAACCGTATAATGTATAACTTTTTTTCCCTGAAGGATAAAATTCTAATTCTTTCGAATTAGATTTGTAACTCCGATATCTAGTGCTTCCACTTGGTTAGATAGATTTTTATTGAATATTTTTTCTTTAATCAAGTTTCAAATTCAAATCAATTACAATTTATACATAGCGTGACCATATAATGCATAACTTTTTTGTATGTATCGAAATTCAATTTTTTTGTTGGATCAAGGACTTCAATATCTAGTGCACTCATATTTTTTCAAATTTTTTGATAATCTTCTACTTTTCCACATGTGCAGAACAAAGAGCTTGATTTTCATTGAAAAACCTACATTCACAAAAATAAAAAATAAATATAATAATTAAATTAAATTTATTTAAAATATACTTTTTGGGAAGCTTATAATAAGGACTACATACTTACAAAAAATAAATTTTAAATGAATTCATTTGATCCCCCAAAAGGTAAATCAAAAGTGGTTTTTTATCAGCATTTTGATAGGTGTAAAGGAGACTCTGTTATAGGTATGGTTTAAAACTAGTGGGATTCTATCTAAGGGGGTTTGATATAAGGTAGTTTGATCAAACCCTCTTCAATTGGAATGCTTTAAATGAAACTTTTTAAGGCTTAAATCATTATATTTTCTAAAAATATGTGATTTCAGCAAAAATCAGAATTTTCCAAAAATTGTAAACCAACTTTGTGGGATCACCCATGTAATGAAAATGATCTAATAATAGCTCTCTAGTTAGCATAAAAAAAAACTCCTAAGTTTAGCTTAAGTGCATGTGAATAATTTAAATTAATAATTAATTAAAGATTAAATAATTATTAGATAATGCATGAATACTCTCACACCCCCTTAAGATGAACTTAGGGAGTAGCTAAAAACCCTAAAAAGATAATGCAAGATGGGTTCCAACAAACAAGGCTTGATGAGGTACCCATGTACAACAAAATATCTCTTAGAACTAGAGAAAAGGAGAAAATATCCTCTCCAAAAGAGAGAAAGGTGAAATGAAGGACTAAAAAGCCTCCAAAAAAAATGTCCCAAAATAATAGGAACATAAAGAACATCATTGAAGCACAAAGAAGCTATAAACAACTATTGAAAGATGACTGATATAGTGCTAAAATGAAGAACCTCTCCTAGAATAAATGATGATCAAGATCAAGATGACAAGAATTTGTATGAGTACCCCTAATGACACTATTTGAATTAGGTGGAAAACAAAGGAAAACATTTGGAACTCAAAGATACAAATGCTAGGATCAAGAAGACAATAATCTGCATGAGTGCCCCTGATGACACTACTTGAATTCGATGACTAAAAAAGGTGAACATCTGGAAGTTGAAGATATAGATGTTACATGAATTTGCACAAGTGAACCTGATGATACTACTCAACATGCAAGATACAAGTAAAAAATATAGGTACCAATAGTCTGAAGAACACTGATCGAGTGAAAGAGAATAATTTGCATGAGTGTCCCTAATGACACTACTCAAATCAGATGGAAAACAAAGAAAAACATCTAGAACTCAAAGATACAAATGAAATATGAATCTACATGTGTGAACCTAACGACACTACTCAACATGCAAGATGCAAGTAAAAAATACAAGTACCAATAGCCTCTGATCAAATAACAATAGGATGCCTCTAGAAATAGGAATTAATGAATTTCCATATGGTAAATGCTCCATCTCACTGAAATGAATGGGTAACTAGACACTGCATCCAACTAGTACATATGAACAAATTTTGTATACATAGCTCACTCCAAATGCAAAACCAAGGAAGCATTAACACCAATAGTAGAAGCTCTCTCATAATGTTGACAAGGGAGAGCCAAGAAAGGTACACAAAAACTATGCAAAACCAAGAACTGCATGTAGGAGATACAAGAATATTTGAACATGCATAAAAGAGTACCTACAAATAAAAAGGGTGTGCAAACTAAGGCACACACACATGAGGCAAGAATCATTAGGATTCACTACCATCATGGAAGGGACACTCACTTGACAAAGGTGTTAGAAAAATAAAAGAAAAAATCAACCCCCATGGCACTTTATATCATAGTGCGAGTACAAAAGGCACAAAAGATGTGTGAAATCCCCAAAAAGTATACACTAGAATGGCAATTTATCTCAGTGCATCTAGAAAAGAGAAATTACATGCAAAAGATGTCTATAATGCCCAAATAGGAAAAATTACTAGAAATACATGTAGAACAGCCAAAAATGAGTCATCCAATGCAAATGAAAAGTTTTCAAGAGCTAAAATGTCCAAGTAGTTCACTAGAGTGTGAAAACACAAAAAAATGAATAAAATGTACTTGGAGAAAAATCTAGAAAAAGTGAATAGATGGCTATGAATATCTCTAAGAGGTTGTCCCAATACCACTAGAATCACAAAAAATGGAGAAATAGGTCAAAATTTATGAGATTGGGAGTGAAAATAACACCTCTAACTTCAACAGGCTATAGAATGCACCAACAAAAAAAGAAGTGATGATACCCACACCACTAGAAAGTTGACAAAATTAACTTTTTGATGATATTTTTATTTACCCAATTTTGATATTTTATGCCAAAGTCATGGCCGAAAGAAAAAATCTCCTTTAGGACCAAAAGGGGCTTGAAGGGGCCCATGCTAGTAGGCTGTACCATTGACATCAACATGATGCCATGCTAATGTTAGTAGAATATTCTTGGAGAATATTCCCCTACTGCTTGGAAAAAAAATATGCCCCATTGAAAAATATGTCAGCGATATAATATGCCAAAACTAGAATATTCTCGAGTAAAAAATCTTCCTACCAAAAAACTGGCGCATCACTAGGAAAGGGAAAAAATGTTTGTAAAAAAAAATGTAGGTCACCACAAAAAAAAAATCTGTTTGTAGAAAGTTACCATAGGAAATCCAATGGAAAAAGGCCATCAAGTGGCATTGGGCTAATATGGGTGAATTTATAGTGAAAATTCATCGAATTGGCCTCATGAATGCAATGGTGAGGTCCTTTTCATGCCAAAATGCTCTAAAATTGTAGCTACCCTCCAAATCTACAAAAAAAAACTACTTCAAATCCTTGTAGATTTGACCTCTCGACTCTAAATTAGGCCAAACAAAAGGAAAAACTATTTTTTTGATAGCTCTAAATCCAATGGAAGACTCTATTTTGATCCTAGATGCACCAAAAAATTGGCCACCTTCAAAGTTTTCAAAAAAGTAGAGATTCCAGATTTGAAGCTTGTAACTTTAGACACTAAAAAAATGTCCTGAATGATATCATACACTTGAAACAGGTTTACTAACATCATTTCCTCTTTAAACCCATCCTCTTTTCGCTTAATTAATTAGTTAATTTAATTAGTGGAATCATTTTCGTCCATTAACCTAATTCATCAAAATTGGGTTAATTCACCCTTTTTCATGCTAACACTTCATCTCATTGAATTAAATAAATCAAAACATTTAATTTAATTCCCTAAGTCATCTTATTTAATTAAATAACCCTAAGTTATTTAATTAAATATCATTTCATCTCTCCCCCATTCAATAAGTTATTTAATTTAATGAATATCACCTTTAATTCTTTAAATCCCCTAATTGCATGATTAAACCTTGTTTAATTAGCAATTAAGCTAATTTTCCTCTAAGAGGGGAATATTCCCATGGAATATTCCTTATCCCCTTTTTACACAATTAATAATTTCTTTCAATTTGAAAAATTTGTTTTATCCACACCCAAATGAATATTCTTATTCCTCCATCATTTGAAAAAGGGATATTTTCACTTAGCTTCTAATGTAAGTTTTAACCTTTAACCTTTTGAACAAGTCACCTTTGACCTGTGTGAGTAGGTCAAAAGTGTGTTTGTTTGAAGCAAATGTGAGACCTTGATTAAATCCCATCATGCATTCTCATCCGTTGATGAGAATCCATGATCCATGCCTCTTCTTCCTTTCATCTTTGACCATTGATTGATATTTTTGATATCAACCCTCCATTTCTCATTTGTTCTCCTATAAATAAAACACTATTTGGAGACAAATGGATCCATCTTTTCAATTGAAAACTTATGCTATTGAATTCACTTGCGTCCACACTCACAATTTACTCACTTTTATATATCTTTTTTTAGTTTATTTTAGTTGCATAAATAGCATAAAGCATCCATTAATGGCTTCCATGCATCCATCTTAGTTTGTATATGAATTAGGGTTTCCATCTTTTAGTTTTGAATTAGCTTATATTAGCTTATCAATTGCATAATTAGTTCATTTTTAGCATAAAATCGTGTTAACTTAGCTTGCATCATGTTTAATTTAACATAAACTAGGTTTTCATCCATTTATCACAATGGTTTCATTGATTCTCTTCCATAGAATTGATTGAAACAGACTCACTAATCACAGGATTGGGAAAGGGTCATTGTTCCACATCAACACGAGACCAATTCCAAAATAGGATAAGTTTCAAATGGGTTAGAGTAGTAATTTAACTATTTTCATAGTTTGTAACTTTTAGTTTGTATAAATTCTTAGTTTAACTTTTCAATTTGAATGATCTTGTTTGGTATATTGGGGTTTAGTGGATAAATTGTACTTCAACCCATTATGGATCAAGTGCAATCGACCCACCATGACGATACTCATCTCACATTCTGGCACTAGAAGGAGGGGAAACCATTAATTTAACCAATTTTTAGCTCAAATTTCATTTTGTGCTTGTTTTGTAGGATATAGCGATGCTCAAATCACAAAAAACGACACACTTTGAACAGCATCACCATATAGTGATGCCATTGCAATTTGAAACAACGATATTGATTAAATATCCAAGTGCTGATTTAAATATAGTGATGCAGATTTAATATAGAGGTATCGAAAACATCAAACAACAACACCCTCAAATTTCAAATCATGACGCTATTGTGTGCAGCGACACTGAACCAAATCTCGACGCTATCATGCTCTCTATTTTTGCTGCAGAGCGACATCCATTTTCACCAGAGCGATGCCCATAGTTCAAATTGAGATACTATCATGTTCAATGATGCCCAACTAGGGTAAGAAATTTATGATCATTTTTTTGACATTTGCTTTAATTTCCTTGAATTATCTGATTAATGATGAACTTCTAATTGTGTTCTGGTTGTTAGACTAACAGGGTTTTGTAGGTTGAAAGAAATGAGCTAAATTTAAGAAATCCTTTTCTTATCTTAAATTTTTGTGATTGTAACAAGCATTTGACGCTTTGGGGCAATTATAACCCAACTTTTATGCTTTCTAATTTCTGCTTTAGGACACACACTAAATTTCCATTGGGTTTAAAAAGAACACTCAAACAGGATTAAAATTGAACCCTCATCTTATCATTGTTTTTGGGTTTAAAATTGAACAAGGCAACTTCATATTTCATCTGGTGCTTAAAAAGGAACTCATCACTACTTTGAGGGGTTAAAATTTACAACTATTTTCTATGTTTTGTGATTGAAAACATTGTTAGTGCATGTGTATGCAATTCTCTTGTGCCATTTAGCGATATTGAGAAACAAAAACATTCTTTAACACTTTGTATAATCACCTACACCTTTCAATTTGGATTAAAATTGAACCCCCTTGCAAGTGTGAGAAAAAGGTATAGCGTGTGTTCTCTCTTTGTTCATATGAATGAAGATGATTGAACTACGGATGCACTTCCTCACTATTGTTTACCTTTAGAGGGCCTACCTCCTCACTTCGAAAGGAGGGAATGACCCAAGCAGTAATGAGCTAATGCCAAGCTCTTCCAAACCACTATATAAATGTGTGGTTGCAAGGAAAATTGTGATCAATAGGAAGCGGTACATGATTGCTCTCCCCTAGTATCTTTATGATGAATAAAGCCCTTGTTCTAAGGGTTGGGAGACCTATTGATAGAGTTGATCATTGCACCCCCTAAACTAGAAGCCCTTATTACGAACCCTTGTTTAGAAGCCAAAAATCCTTAATATTTGTTGGTGCAAGAATAGTCATTTTGAAGCCGCCCCACATTTGTACTATTGAATTGTAGAAACAAAAAGAATCCTTTTGATCTTTGGATTTTAAGGATTTTGATATTTGGTGGTCCTAAGAAGTGTGTGTTGTGGAGGGGAGCCAGTGTTTCCAAATCTCTAACTATTCATATTGTTTGGTGTTTGGAGAAATCCGAGTGGGGACTCAACAAATATAGCCATTTCGAACAAGGATTGTAATGATTGTGAGTTAGTTTAACACTTTTCTTGGTTCTAAAATGATGCAAAAACAAACATTCACTATCTTCCTCAAAATTTCAAACACTTTGGCCTAAATATGGATACCTCTTGAAAAAGCCTTGATATTGCTACTTGTCCTAAGGATTCTATCTTTAGAGATTTCTAAATATCTTGACTTATATCAAAATCTATATTTTCCAAAGACAACATAGGAAATTATGGCTTCAACCTCATGATTCTCACAAAATGGACATGCTACCAAAATTTCACATTCAACTCATTTTGGTTGAGCTGAAACATGACTACTTCAAAGGTGAAAGGTATTGCAATTAAATTATGCTAAGTTATTATCATTTGCATATAAAATTTTCAAATGAGGTTCAATTATTATTATGCAATGTTTTACATCAAAAAAAGATTACAAAAGTTGCATGATGATTCTGTATTTCATTCATATTTGAAATGAAAATGTATACAATGTTGCTTTCTTATTCATTGAAGATCAAAAAAGTGCTCAAAAGTCCCACAAGCTGTGGGAATGACTAAATTGAATTGATACAAAACAAAGAGCAAGCTATATATTTGAATATTGAATAAAGAGAAAAGCACATAAGGAGAATGCATATCCGTCATTGCCTAGAAATGTTGGTGTTGATCCTTCTATCTTCAGCTTGGTTTTCTTATCTTCAGCTCCTCTCATACTTGGTCTTCAGATACACCTATAGTTGATTGAAAGATTTGTTAGAGATCAGGATATAAAAAATCATCATATGTTTTTATCAATAGACATATAACCTAAAACTATGATGCATCAATTCAATTTATCCATTATCAGATATGTCCAAAAAACCAAGTCAGATCAAATGGGATCTAATCATTAGAAAGAACACTGAACTTCATTATTTTTCTAACTTGTTTGTTCACTGTGTAGGTACAAGTTCATCATTTCATGTTTCATCTTGTTTGACTTTTCATCATGTGGAGGAAATGGGCTCCCACAAGGGTTGATCCCAACATGCATACTGTATCATGTCAGAAATATAAAATAAAACACATACAATGATACTAGACAACTACTAGAATGAGGAAAAATTTCATCAAGTCTTGAGCAACAATACAACATTGAAGATTTAGGTCAAAAGATAGATTTATATCAGATAATATTTTTCTCCTATTCTGGTAACTATCTAGTGCCAAAGGATGCCTTGCCAATTTACTAATGACATGAAGAGTAAGGAAACCTTTGTCAAGGAGAGAACAATGCTACTTAATGCGTTGGAAAACACTACCATGGACAATCAAGAGCATGAGTAAAAGTGGGTAGCAACAAATTAGGCAAGTCATGAAAGATCATTAGAGTATTTGAAGTTAAAAAACAATCTTAGTGTTCTTATGATTGATATCAAAATCAAAATTTCAAGAGAAGACTACCATTAGCATCATGAGTAATAGAAAAAGACAAATATGTATGCAGAAATTTGAGAGAAAGCATGTTTATTCTAGGTAGGACAACATCACAATCGAAGCAAAATAAAAGCATCATATTAAATATTTTTTTTCAGCATTGCTACAAGATCAAATGATTTGAGCTAAACACTCATAAAAAGAGTATTTGCAATTATATGTATGAAGCCTTATGAAGAAACAAGGTGCCTTTGAGTGTTCTTTTTAAATGCAAGTATTCTGAAGAAACAAAGCATACAATATTGAGAATGCAAGAATCTATAAAAAAATCACTGTTGCATATACAACACAGTTGTGCATAACTTTATCAAGTGCTTCAAAGGAAAGAGCCTCTATTTGCTTCTTCACATAAAAAGAATACTGGATACAGTGACAACCAAGAAGCCAAATACAAAAAAATGGAGGCTATATTCAACAATAATAGCTAATGCCAATTTCAAGTACTCACCTCGTTGAAAGAGATAGAGCTTAAAAAATAAATTTCAAAAGTGAAGATACAAAAAAAGTATACAATCATTATCATGATATCCATGGAGTGGAATATAGAAAGAATTTATTGCATTTAATATCAAGGGTTTTGCTTTGTTTTCTATTCAGAAATTATGAATAATACACAAAGACCGAGCCAATATATCAAAGCTTGCACATAATGGAGACTCAACCCACAATAGTGAATATTGAGAAGTTTAAAATACTTGCACAGTAAGCAAATAATGATCTTAGCCATAGAACATATAGAGGGTTTTGTTTCTACAAAAAATCAAATCAAATACCCAAACCCTACCCATCATGGCCACGACCTTACATACAGGGTATTTTCTTTTGCTTCTCTCAGGAAAAACAAGCATCATTTATCTTTTTTGTTATTTTCAAGAAATGAATAAATCCTAGTTGTATTCTTTAGTGGCGAACAAAGAGTCTCTTTTGTCTCACAAATAATTTTGTGCTTTGGGTTGAGCTTGAATGGAGCTTTTATCAAGTAGATGGAGAAGAAAATGCTAATGTTAACACCCATTTTGCTTTCTCATGGCCGCAACCTAAGATATTATTTTTCTTCACAAAATAGCTAGATTCCATGGGTTTACATAAAAAAGCTACAAGTACAAGAAATGAAAGAGCATTCAAGCTTGTGAAAATAGGGAAACCCCAAGTTCATTCAAAACAAGGAATACCCAAAATTCCCATTCATGGTTGTGTCTACAAAATAAAGAAGAAAAAGTTTCCGTCATTTTACAACTCTCTTGAGATCAAATTGAGCATTTTTATAGACAATAAGTGAAAGGAAATACAAAGATTCAAATGATTGGAGAACTTACCTCTTTTTTTCATAGAAAATACATTAAAAAACTATGGTGAAAGCTTCATAAAGCTATCCAATGGCGGCCTTAGAATGGAAAGAAACATCAATAGAGAAAACACAATAAGAGCGCATCAAAAATGTGTCATGGCCATGGCCAAGAAGATGAAGGATGCTTAAAAAATGGAGGACGAAGTCCAGATTTATGACTATGGAGGACTTACCAATGAATTTCTTGTAAGATTTCTTTCAATAAATCATCAGAAACAATGTAAGTTTCGAGATCCAGTCCAAACCCTACTTCCACCATGGTGGCACAAAAATTTGTTCACAAAATTGCAAAGTGAAGAATGAAGGAAAATCATTAGGGCTTGAGTGTTTTACTCAATGCCTTAATTCAAATGATTGGTTATTTTTGACCTATGTTTTAAGAAAAATCATTGCAAATTATTACATCCATGGTCTTGAATCCTAAGTCAATTGACCTAATGATCATAGGGAGCCTATGTGTTTTGAAGGTGGACTTGAATGTCAAGTTTCAAGTTTATTATTTGATTTTGAAATGAAGGAGTCTTCACTTGTATTTTTGCATGATTTTTGACAAAATCAACAATGTAATTAAATATTAAAGGTAAAATTACCTTAATCTTTAACATGTAATGTATAAAAAGGAGAATAATCACATGATAAATATTAAAATAATCATAACTAATTATCTTTAATATTTAATTAAATAGTTACCTTTTCCCCAAAGTCATGCAAAAATGGGAACTGAAGCTCAAAATCATGCAAAGTCAAGAGTGGAGTTCTATAGGGGTTTCAAGTCACATCTTCAGTTTGAAGAGCCTTTTGAGGAGCCTTTTGGGGTCGACTATCATGCAAAAGGAGTTTGAGCCTATTTTTGTTCAGTTTACTTTAGTTGTGGGCCCCTTTTCAATGGGTTTTCATCTTTGCTCATGAGGAGATATTTGTGAGATATTTCTCACTTCTAGTTAGTTGTTTCCACCAACACCTAGCTCTTAGAGTTATTTTTGCATATATTGAGAAAAGACTTAGTCTTTTTCTTGATTCCTTCTTCCATTGCTCTTTTACACAACAAAAACATTGGAAAGACTTGTAACTCAACTTTTATTTTTAGTTGATTATTACACAACAATACTTTATTTTCAACATATTGTTTTGAGTTTTGCTGATTATTTCTTTAGAGTATTCAATAGAAAGAGAGTTTACCTTCACAACTTCTGGTGTTTTGTATCTTTTAAGTGATTTGATGCAAGTATGATATGTTTCAAAATCAGAAACCTTTAAATTTCTATCTCATTTACTGATGCATGTACACAATAGCAGTTTATCACAGGTCATTGATTGTGCTATTAAGTTTGTCTCTTCTCTTAATTTGTGAAAACCCTATTTTCCTTAGTAAGGAAAGGTTAAACAAAGCCTTTTAGTGAAATATTTTTGTGATCAAGGTGCCCAAGTTGAGTTGTGTTAACAAATTTTTGAGAGTATTAGTTGTGAATCAGTCTGCATATTAGTTTTCTTCAGTGCATCACCTCCTAGAAGTAGTTTACCATTCAAGTTTCCTTCAGTTTCATAAATTACTCTTTCTCCCTTTTCCCATACTAGTCATTAGATTCTAGGAGATAAATAGGGGAACCATCCCACAATCTGGAGATTCACTTTCTCTATGAGCATACCCACAGGCTCAAAAGTGAGTCCATGTTTCACGAGATTGTCGAGCTTCAATCTTAGCATCTAGGGTGCAATCATCGTAACAAATTTTTTTGGCACACCTCATAGGACTCTAAAGCTCGCTTCAGAGAAAGAATTCAAAGCTTTCAAGCTGCCATTTTTTAGATATACAATAGTATTTTACCTATCAGAGGTTTAATTTCTATGTGGTGACTACATTTTTCTAGGTTTAGTGCAGATCCAACAGCACATGAGAAGAGTTCAGACAAGAGGAAGTGCTAACCCCTTTGAATACCTGCAACTTTCATCACCCAAGAGAAGAGGTAGAACAAAAAGAAGGATATTAAGGATATCAAGATCATGTTCAATACCGAGATCTCATTCTACACCTCCCAGCCTCAGTTTTGTAAGATTTATACTAGTTTTTCTAGTAGTACGCCCTGCACCAATACTACAAGTACCAAATCCAAGAGTTTAAGCAGCTCTGATGGCTAGAGAACATGCATTTGTAGCATTCAATGGGGGCATCCCATTAAATCTTCAAGAACATGATGATATACTAGTGGCTGCACTCAAAATCTTACCTATTTTCACTGGTGAAGATCAGACTACATTGATTGAGCATATAAGAGATGTAGCTTCACTTTGTGGAGTCCATTATGTTACACAAGAGATCGTGGCATTGAGGCTTTTAGCAACATCATTCAAAGGGAAAAAACTCCAATGATTTAGAGGTTTTCCTGTTAATACGATTGTATCATGGGATGATTTGGGAGATAAGTTGAGCAAGCAATTTTTAGATAAGTCAGATCATCTATCTCTTGTTGAACAGATGACAACCATTAAAAGAGCAATGCAGGAGTAGATGAGTGATTTCAACTTCAGATTTCAAAGAACCTGGAACAAAATCCCAACAATGGTAAGACCTTCACCTGATCATGCATTCTTGTACCATCTCAGAGCATTAAATAGTTATATTACTGTAATGATAGAATCTGGTGGAGTTACATTACTTGTAACATTTGATATTGCTATTAGGGATGAAAATAACCTTATTCAGGCTAGTAAAATTGAACCAACACCTCCCATGCCTATTTTTCCTGATATTCAACCTTTAATGCCAATTCAAGTACACCCTATAGCTCCATTACTTGCTATTCTTTCCTTAGGCTTTCAAGCTGCTATTCAAAATAATGTTGTTCCAACAAATTTAGACTTACAAGAGCTTAGGAGTACCCAACAACAAATGGCCAAATTGTTGCAAACTATTAGCAATGACCTAGTGAGCCTCAAGAATCAACAAGCTCAAAATTACAGACCTTACCAAGCACCATTTTAGAAAAATAGACCACCTTATCATACTAATTATCAATGACATAAGAGAAATTTTAATGTTAGGCCTAATCAGCCATAAAATCAAAATACTGCTAACTCTTCAAAAGAGGTTGTAACTATGAAAAATAATTTAGCACATGATTATGTGTGGTGCTATCCATGTAATCAACCTCATAATTAGGATAATTTCATGAATGGAGTGGTCAATCAGGCTCTTATGGTGTAGAGTAACTATGGTGCTTCAAAAAATATAGCAAAGGAGAACAATGATCAACAAGATTCACAAACATAGCAGAATGACCTTGATGTTGCCATGATGAACTAGAAAGGTAGTGAATTTTGTGGAGTTAATCATGTTCAAGGTTAGAACCAGTCATCTACCTCCATTAAAACCAATATGAGGTCAAAAAAGAGAGTTATTGACCTAAGAAAATGAGCTGTTTCTAAGGAATAGAAAGCAAAAAATGACCAACAACAAGATGTTCAGCAGAAAAATAAGATTTCTACAGCCCAACAAGGGCATGTTCAGCCTTCTACAACTCAGAATATTCATATTTTACCAAGAGGACAAGCTATAGCTGTGAATGGTAGCTATAGACCTACACAAACATGAACAAACAACACAATATTAGTCAATTATACAAATCTAAATTAGCATTCCCCATGAGATTCATTTGAAGCATAATGAACTAGAAATAATGTAAAGAAATCAAGTAAAAACAATCTAAATCCTCAAATCCTCAATCCCATGGGGGAATTGGTGCTATTTTGATGTGGAAAATAGCCCTTTTCCAATTCCTTGCAAGCCTTGATGGTGAACAATGGTGCTCCTTGATAAAATTCGTAATGACCTAGCTATGGTGATGAAAGACTATGGAAAATTGGATGATATGTTGATGAATTTTCTCAAAACCTATAGATAATGACTTTGCATAAAGTTGTGGATCCAAAATCAATATGAGAGCTCTCCATTTATAGGAAAGAATGATGGAGGAATGAAATATAGGAAGAACGTGGGACTAAACATAAGCCAATGGCATTGTACCACTTGTCAACATGCTAGTGGAGAGAGGTGGAGCACATTTTGATGAATGTACAAATAAATAAAATTAGGTGGAAATTTGAAATTTGAAAGTTAGCTGGTGGAGGAAGATGTGGAAGAGGAGTTAATGCCACTTGGCTCAAGAAAAAGGACTTGTAAGAGATATAAATGCCATGTTGGAGGACAAGACCTTTTGGGAGGGAGATTTCAAAATGGGGGAATATTCCAACTTGATGCCCTTTTGAATGAAAATAGAAGAATTTATAAATCAATTAAATTGATTTACTTGTGCAAGTTGCAAAATCTAGAGGATTTGATGGATTAGTGTTAGATTTAGTCAAGATTTAATTAACTTAGATGGAGATTAGCTTGATTTGACATTTTGACTTAGATTTTTGGATTTATTTAAATCAAAATGAGAGGAGTATGAATATTAGATTTAATTAAATAAAATTTGATTTATTTAATTAAAGAGGGATGCTGTTAGACTTAAATCAAATAAAGGTTAGTTTATTTAATTTAAAGGAGATGGAATATGATTTAATCACATAGAGGGATTTATCTAATTAAAAGAGGAATATTAGGATTAATTTATTTAATTAAGAGAAGATGATGATTTAATCAAATAAAATTTATTTATTTAATTAAAAGGGGAAAATGATGAATTTAATTAAATAAGGGTTATTCAATTAAATGGTTAGTAAAGAAGATGATTTAGACAAAACTAATGTTAGTAAACCAGGATTAGGTGCATGAGATCAATTAGTATAATTTACGTGTCTACATTTTTCCCCTCTTTGAAGAAATGTACCTGTTGTGTTGGTTCAAAGAATAAACTTGCCGAGATCAAAATTCAAGAAAATTCTAATTTTTTTGGATGCCCCACTACTGCCCCAGCAGGAGAATTACGCTGGTATATTTCCCCCTCAAGACATCAGACAAAATTTGGATTTTTGGGTGATCTCACAAAAAAAGAGGACAAGCTGCTTGACATTTCGAGAAAGGCTCCAGGATGCCAAAAATGTGCCAAAATGTGAGAAAAAGACCTTAAACGAGCTTTGGCTGGGTATAAATGGGGTCAAGGACACAAAACCCTAGGTTGATGGCCAAAACATTTCAAAAAACCCAAATTTTCATGCTTAAATAGCCTTCAAGGGGTCACTTTCAATTCATTTGCACATTTGGCCTTTAGAACTTTCATCATTTTGAGATCTAACCTTCTTGCGAGATGCGCAATGAGTGCTCCCCTGAAACATTTCTAAGTGAGTTCGAGTCTACCAGAGACTTCTAGGCGCAGGACCACTGGTATGTGACTCTAACCTGGCTTGCAATTTCAATTTTTGTGTGCATTTATTACACTTTGAAGAGTCACAAAGTACAATGTCGCTATATAGCAACACTACAAGTGTTAAATCAACGACGCTTAACTTTAAAGAATGCTGCTATTGTGACTTGCAACACCACATCATAGTTTAGCTTTTAGGGTGCAAACTTCAAAGAGTGACGCCATTGCAAATGGCGACACCACACTCCAATTAGGTATTTAGGGTTTTTTTATTTAAACAAGGTTGCGATCAAACATCGATGTCGTGGTTTGGTTTTCTCTTTGAGGGGTTCTAGCGTCGCAGTTTAGCATTTACAAACAGTGATGCCTTTGCTATTTTAGTGTAAAAAACATCAAATAGGGTCTAGTCCTTTTACAAAACTTGACGTTGTGGCTTTATGGGTGCAGGAGGATAGAGAGCCTGTGCATTCACGTGAGCATCGACCCTCGGTGTTTAGCAGATTATGCAGACTACATGAGTTACTATAGGAGCACCTTGGCATGATCGACCTCTAGTACGATGCTTATTCACTTGCCATTAGGACCCATTTGGTGATGATGAACGCATTGGCTGAGCGGTGGCATAGTGAGATGTCATCCTTTCATCTTCCCACTGGTGAGGTGATCGTCACAATGGAGGATGTTTGGCAGATTTTTTGATTTCCCATCCATGGCGAGAGGGTGATATATGACATGGATGCCAACACTAAATTGTGCTATGAGATTATGGGAATAGATGAGATTGTTTTTACCAAGGGAAAAATCAATCTCAAGTACTACAAAGGTTGGGTGTCCACTTTTCGACTAATTGTGGCGGCCATTATATCAAGACTTGTACCTCTAGATCGGTGAGGCTGATATTTCAGTCTGGGATGGGGTCTGGATTGGGAGTGGATACTAAACTGGAGGTGCTATTTTTCTTGGGGACCAGTGATGTTGGCCTCACTATACCATGATTTACAAGGTTCACGTATTTTAACAGTAGAGCCATTGGTGTCGGGGTCACACATTTGCACATCTGGGCATGGGAGCACCTAGTTGTGCTTTGATCGAGAGTTACAGTGGTCGATGTCGAGCCTAATGACCCAACCGGTTGGAGGTACAGGGGGGGTCTTACATTTAGACATACAGGATAGACAGGTCTACCCCACTGTTGGAGGGTCTTAGATTAGATGACAAAATTTACCTGGAGACCTTGGCTACAGATGCCGACCTGGTATGATGATGTACAACAATAATTTTATGCTAGGCAAGATCGACTCATGTAGGGATGAACGCATATAATGATTGAGCACTACCTACCCGATCGAGTAGCCAGATAGTTTGGGGATGTCCAGGATAGGCCAGATGATCAGTACGTGGCCATTTTTGTAAGGACTACTAGGGAGACTAAATGGGGTCAGATGATCCTAGCATCAAATGCAGTGGATTCCTTCAGATAGCTGGTAGCTAGGCCATGGGCCTATGATTAGGGACGGGAAAACCCATGCACTACATGTTCCTACGACTATTGGTTTAGGCCTCCGGTCTAGTTGATAGTTCCAGGAGCAGCACTTCCTAGGAGGAGACCCTGTGGCAAGGTAGTGAGGAGGGGATAGGTTCCTATAGGAGGAGGAGGAGGAGGAGTGAAAGGAAAGATTAGGTGCAAAACAAACCCTCCTAACGTCAAAACCTCAGGGAAGAATGTAGAGGTGACTTTAAAATTTTCAATTACAGTCCAATTAAGATACTCATGAAAGAAATAACTGAAACAAAGAAATTAACATACACAAATGAACACCAGATTTACGTGGGAAAACCCTTACAGGAGAAAAACCCACCACACCAAGAAAAGCCTCTTCATATTACAATAAGGAAATTACATACAGAGATCAGACTTATCTTTCTGATGTCAATTTACAACAACATAATTCCTTGATCAATCTTGTATAGAAACATTCCAGTTACAATGCTCTCTGAATTAAATTCATACACACTGGTCACACACCGACCCATTCACCCCACTATTCATCGAACCGATCATCATCTTTGATTACAGATTATATCCATGTCATTCATGGTTTGTTGATCTTCCTCACAAGAATGGTCACAACAGTCTAACCGCCAACGGTTTTCCTTCAGCTTCCTCTGATTGGTTGAACACATACCACGTAGGATCTTCAGACGGTCAAAAGTCATTCAAGCAGAATCACATGTTGATGAGACACTAGCCATGTCTCCCCGATGCTACAATGCTCCACTGACGCTATCGACATAACTTACAACTATCGGAAAGAGGTCATAATGAGCTACAAGAGTCATACCGATATCCAAGACCATCACCCAGACTATCGCTATCGGTAAGATCGGTGAGACCTCTCACCGAAGTCCATAGTAGACTCATCGGCAAGACTATCATATTTGCTATGAGTCATATAGAGCCCTTAAGTCTTACTAATGTCATACACCTGTTGGTGAGACCAACAGTCATCGGAAAGAGGTTACACTGAGTTCAAAAACTATAGCTTAGAATCACCCTATCGCTAAGACATCATATCGATTTCCACTAAAGAAGCATCGACCAGACCATTGCTATCGATGAGATGTCATACCGAACGCAAATCCATCTTGTGAAGACCTATCGGCAAGAGTTTTGCTATCACCACGAGTCTCATAGACCTTTATGTCATACCGATGTTCATCATGCAAAGCTGTCGACAAGACAAGCCATATCACTAAGACTTCATACTAACGATAAACACATGTAGCTCTATCGGAAAGACTACCGCTATCGGTGGGACATCATACTAAGCAAAAAATAGTTGGAGAGACCACCTCTATCTCCAAGAGATCATACCAAAGAAATATACCCATCGACGAGACCACAACCATTGGCAAAAGATCATACTAAGTGTAAATCTTTCGACTAAGAGTGTCCTCGATGAAAAACTTGTGAACAACTATCAGTGAGAGTTCTCCAAAGGTGGAGAGAGATAGAAAAACTCACAGTGATGGGAAAGTCTCAGCAATAACTCCAGTTGGTAAGACAACAACAAGGTCTCGGTGACCTGAGCATTCCACAAGGTTACATAGCTCCTAGTCGGCCAGACAGAAAGAATGTCACACTGACTTTGTTTTTTCAGAGGTTTCATGTCAGTAAGTTTGAGACATATTTTCCAAAAATCTCACACTTGACGAAGATATTATTGACACCTCCAGAGCACAACAACATAACTACTGAAATTCATGGGAACTAAGGCCCATCTAATTGGCACACCACCTGTACTTGTCTATGCTCACAGGCTTCGTCAATGCATCTACAACATTCTCCAGAGTATCCACATTTTCTAAAGAGACCTTTCCATCCTCTACAATATCTCGTACAAAATGATATTGCACATCAATATGTTTTGTCCTGGCATGGAAAGTAGGATTCTTCACCAAACAAATAGCACTCTGACTATCATAGTAAATTGTTATTTTCCCTACATCAAAACCAATGTTAGAACACAAACGTTTTAACCAGATTGCTTCCTTATAGGCATGCGTTGCTGCCATGTATTCTGCCTCTATAGTGGACAAAGCAACTATAACCTACCACTTACTCATCCAACTCACTGCACCACCATTCATCATGAAAATATATCCACTGGTGGATCTTCTGCTTTCAATGTCCCCTGCCAAATCAGAATCCACATAGCCTCGAATGTTGAGAGTCCTCTATGATTCAACGAAGTTGCCATGGTAAGTCCTCTATGATTCAACCAAGCTGCCATGGTAACACAATGCATATTCAGAAGTGCCCTTCAAATATTTGAATAATCTTTTCACAACATCCCAATGTGACCTTTCAGGATTAGCCATAAACCAAATAAGTACTCCCAGTGCTTGGGAAATGTTTGGCCTTGTATAGACCATTCCATACATTAGACTGCCAACTGCACTAGCATAAGGCACACTGGTCATGTCCTCAATCTCAGTAGGAGATTTTGGATAGTCTTCAACATATAGCTTCATTCCCTACAAAACTGGAACAACTAGCTGCTTGCAATCAATCATACAAAATCTCTCTAGAACAGTCTTAATATACTTACTTTGATTGAGCAAAATTTTTCTAGTCTTCTTGTCCCTAGTTATTTCCATTCCCAGAATATAACTTGCTGCACCAAGATCTTTCATTTCAAACTTTGCAGATAACTAAGATTTTAGATCAGAAATCATTAACTTACTATTGCCTATGAACACCATATCATCAATATAGAGAGCAATAATAAGAACTCGATCACTTTTAGCTTTGTAATACACACAATGATCAGATTTTGATCTTACAAATCCCAATGAAAAAACAAAAGTGTCAAACTTCTAGTACCACATTCTAGGAGACTCCTTTAATCCATATAGAGATTTTTTCAACTTACAAACCAAATTTTCTTTACCTTTCTCCACAAATTGCTCAAGCTGGGACATATAAATTTCTTCTTCAAGATCACCATGAAGAAATGTTGTCTTCACATCCATCTGTTCAATCTCTAAGTCATATGCTGCTGCAAGTGACAAAAGAAATCTAATGGACGTCAGCTTAGCTACAGGAGAAAAAATTTCTCCATAATCAATTCCCTCTACCTGGGAATAACCCTTCACAACCAACCTCACCTTATACTTTTCCACACTTCCATCCAGACCTATTTTCTTTTTAAATACCCATTTGCAGCCAACAACTTTTCTTCCTTCAAGCAAGGGCACCAAACTCCAAGTATCATTCTTTTCTAATGATGCCATTTCTTCATTCATGGATTCCAACCAAGAGTTTGAATCAGACATTCTAAATGCCTCTTTCACAGTCCTAGGCTCATCAGTGCTAGAAATTAAAGCATAGGCACAAGTAGAATCTATCAAAGAAAACCCATACATATCATGTTGCTTTCTTTCACAAGTTGACCTCCTCACTTGCTGAGGCTGAGGTTGTTCTTCTTTAGAACTCTCAGAACTGCTTGAGCTCTCCTCAGTTTCAGGTACATTTTGAATTTAAAATTCCTCTTTATCTGGTGTCAGAGGAATTTCAACTACATCCTTTTTGTTTTTTGATTTTGTCTCTGACTACAGATCCAAGGTAGAAGGCTTCAACTAACGAAAGATAACACTTTTGATGTATATAACCTTCTCCGTATCAATATTCCAAAGCTTGTATCATTTTATGCCAACACTATAACCAATAAAAATACACTTGACAGCCTTGTTTTCCAATTTAGATCTTTTCTCATTCGACACATGTGCATATGCCTCACAGCCAAAGACTCGAATGTGCCTCAGAGAGGGCTTCTTTCTAGACCATGCTTCCAAAGGTGTTTTCTCAGCAACAAAAGAACTAGGAGAATAGTTTATCAAGTAACATGTTGTAGCAATTGCCTCAGCCCAAAAATTCTCCTCCAAGCCAGCACTGCTCAGCATATTGTTACCAATTTTTCACTACAACTCAATTGGTGGAGCTGGCTGAACATTGTTATATCTTAAGGTGAAATTACAAATTATGTTTAAGTGTTTTTTTCATACTGTTCATTGTTCGTCAAGTAATAGTTGTGCATTTAAAAGAAGAATCATAATTTTAGAAGTGATTTTCAATGTTCCAAGATTAAATAATGTACAAAATTGAGCATATAAACAACAGAGCATTTTAGATGCTTTCCTTATTTCATGGAGTAATTCATATTTACATAGTTTCATTTGATTGCAAGAATCCAAATGATATTACAACATTGCATTGAAATGCATTTTCTTTTTGAAATGAAAAGCATAAGATGAAATTAAATATCCACACAAGCCGTGGATGTGACTATCACAATGCATAACTAATAGCACACTACACTATGGAAGATGCAAAAGAAGAAATCACATAAGTAACAACATAATAATCATTGCCTGATTGGCCAATGGTCGATGGTGAAGTGGTGCACCTTTGTCTTCTCGAGCTCCGTTGACTAGCAAGAAAAAAGAGGGGGATGTCAGAGGCTCTAATTATGAATATTTCTATATGAATCACCAACAATAGTGCAACTTACTATCCATCATACACTAAAACAATCAAGAAAAGTACAAAAGAAATGAGATGAAGGAGAAACATCAATATGATCATTATATCTTGTTTTCTATGCCAACATTGTTTGTTTCCTTGTGCAGGTATAGGGAAAATCACGAAGTTGATCATTATTTGAAGACCAAGCATGTGGAGGAAAACAGGCTCCCAGAAGGGTAGAGCTCAACATGCTGCCCTTATTCATTACAAGTGGGTTGATAAAGAGACAGTAATTACATCATCATATTCATCAAAAGAAATGATATATAACTGAAAGAGTGAAGCATAGTTATCTATCAAGCTATTAAACCAACTGTACATTCATAACAATCAGGTAAATGTTTTATGAAAGCTACAGGCGAGGAGTGAGTTTAACTCACTCGATTAATTCGACTGAGTACATTTATATCAAACATTGTTGTATGGCTCACGTTCTTTTGCTATAGTGTTATTTGTTCATCATGATCATATGTCATGCATGGTTCAATTCATCTATGTTCTTTCTCACAATCAAGGATAGTGAACATGCATACATTATGCCCTAATGAAGAAGTTTTGTTTTAATTTTCATCTTAGAAGAGAATAGATTTACAAAACAGTTTGTTAAGTGGAGCATAAAAATGCATGAAGAGTGCCAGGTTGAAGCCCAAGAGTATGAAGGGACAGACATTGCATTCAAATGGTAATGAATAGTCAGTTCCAGTTTGGCTGATAATGTAAATACAACGTTAGGAATTACAATGTGAAATGATTATTCCAGAAAGATAAGGAAATGACAAGCATAATAGAAGATGTCTTTGAAGTGTTAATCATGCAATGAAAAAATCAAGGAGATGCAGTCCATACAGCTGCAATATTTTAACTAAATCTTTGCATAGAGTAAAGCAGAGTATACATTGAATATGTGATCTATAGATTCAACCAAGAGGGTTCTGTGTGCAAGAAGGAAAACAATTATATCAGCGAGCCAAGAGCATGAAGGTTTCAGAAAATTCATGTGGGTTTGTTATGTTCAGACTTCTTTATAATATTGAAAGCCCATGACAAGTTCTGTCTCAAGAAAAACATTATGAAGTCAACATTTAAGTAATGCAAATAGCAGATACATTTTCAACATTCAGGAACCTATGGTTCTTTTTCTTCACAAAGACACAAATACAGGAGTATGGGAATAACTCTACGAGATGTAAGCAAAGTGCAGATATAAGAAGGTTTTAAACGAACTTTCAGTTTTGTCATATGGTGGTATACCTGTGTAATGAAATGACACAGATTTCTCTAAGTTCCTAGATGCCCGTATGGTGAAAATTGAAGAATTTGGATGCTAAAAGAAGCTCAAATTTTACACAATTATTGAAATGTGTAGACTTTTCATATCACAAATGAGTTACATGGTGGGGATTTCACATAAAATATAGAAATAAGAGATGGGTCGAGCCCAATTTTTAGTAATGAATGCCATGTCTAAGTTTTGCAACTATAAGTGCAAAAGAAGTAAAAATTATCATGAATCAAAACTGGAATACAAAAAGGAGTGCATTTTCCTCACAGACAGCAAATACCCACATTGGGGTTCCAAATTTAGAAAAATACATGTGCCTCACAAATACCAAACATCCATAAGATGAGGTTCAGGTAGATACAGAAAAGTGCAGAAAACAAATGATGGGTTGAGCCGGTTTTATCAGAATGTCAAAACACACAGATTCAGTGCCACTTCCAGTGACACTAATGAGAGGGTTTGTTAAGAAAATAATAGGAGTTAATTCAAAATAATGGTGGTCGAGCTCCGTAAGAGAAATCATAGAATAGATACATTTTCTTCAAAATTTACAAATACCCATATGGTTCTTTTTGTTTCAGAAGTGTGAAATAGACAACTGGTCTTTTGGGTCGAGCCCATAAATATACAAAATGAATATGCAGATTTTATTTCTCATATATCCACATTTGGGGTTTGGTTTTAAACACAGAAATTGCAACTTTTAGAGGCAACCCATATGTGGATTTTACATGAAATAATATAAGTGAAGAGAAATCATAGTGAATTGAGCCCAATAATGCTTTGGAAGCTTATTTTCAGCATATACATGGTGTGGCCTGAGCATGGCCATGGATTCATAAGTAAAAGAGAGGTTCTTTAGGTTTCTAAAGAAGAAAATACGTGCTTAGAGCGAAGTAACTTACCAGTTTGAGTCTGCAGAGAGTGCTTATAGCCGCTGCCAGAGGAAAACACAAAGAGCCCAAAACCAAGACTCGAGCTCTCTTAAAGTAAGATCCCAAGGCGAGCTTATGTATGGCACCCAAGGAAGCCCAGATCTAAAGTGAGCACAAAAAATATAAATAAATGCATTAGAGATTGTGTTAGCTATGACCACAAGACCAGAATGAAATCAAACGAGAAGCCATAGAAGCTATATTAGCTTGTGTGCAATAAGGAATGAGAACCCTCAAACAAGTTTTCTCATGGAGTTCCAGACAAAGCCCTAGTTCGTGCATATTGACCAAGAAGAACAAAGCGCATGAATGTAAAAGAAAGTCAGAGACAAGCATGAGTAGGCCATAGCCTTAATGGCCTTTCTTGTTCTTTCAATGAAGCAGTAAAGTCATAATAGTAAACAAATCAAGCTTACCCAGTCAAGATTCGACTGTCAGAAGGAAAAAGTGAAGACTCTTGAGCACACGAGCTCAGACCGAGTTCAATCATGGTGGCATGCTCTCTCAAACATAGCTCAATTTCTTCAAAATGATGAGTGCAAGATGAAATCATTTTTAGGGTTTGACATATTTTTCTCATGCCCTAATTCGAGCCAACTTTATGATTATCTAGAATATTCACAATTGTCAATAACACATGAGAAATTCGAATTAGGGTTATTTTTGCATTATGATTTATTGAAATCTGAAGTTAATGTTTGGTGGCCAAAATTTCATATGCCTAAGTCAAGCTTTGAGGAGTGATGGAGTTATTTTCCTAGGGTTTAGGGTTATTTGTTATTGAAAGGAGGTTGTGGACTTAAGGAAATTTGTGATTGATAATGCCTTTGCCTTAGTGGAGAATGAAGGATGTCTATACCTTAGGTATTTTTTTTTTAATTGATTTTGAAGGAAGTCAATTAAAGTTTGATTGGGAAATATCTTATGACCTAAGGTTAATATCACTCATGAGTTGAGGATTTGTTTTCAATTGATTTTTGAGAAATCAATTAGGGTATTGTGAGAATAGTATGCTTTGATATTTTTATGACTTTTTAAGGAAAAAATCAAGCATTGTATTGATGAATTAAGCATGTAATTCTTTTACAAAAGATTTTTGGAATATTTAATTGCAAAAATAGATAAGTTGTAAAATCTGTAGTGATGTAAAGCTGTCATAAAGCAATCCCTATAAATTGTTTTATGATTTCTTGCTATTTTTAGCAGATTGATGTTGACTTTTTCCTCTTGGTCGAGTTTGAGCTTTATCTTGGAGAGATATCATGTTTTTCTGGCTTTTAAAGCAAACCCAGCCTATTTTTAGAGGTTTTACAGTTTGATCATAAAAGAAGTGTGCAATTTTTTTTTGCTTTTATGTAGTTTTTGGGATAGTTTCAAGCTTTTTTCCTTGAGCTTCTTTGTGAGCTTGGATTAGGGTTTCTTGAGAGATATATTTTTGAAAAGAATTAGTCTTTTTCTTTCTTCAGAGTTCAGATTGGAGTTTCTTGCTCATACACATTTTTGAGCTTGTAAACCTTTTGTACTTAGTTTTAGATTATGGCATACTCCTTTAGTTGATAAAGCAACACTCCTATTCCTCAATTCTATTTCTTTTGTAGTTTTAGTTCGATGTGATATTGTGATTTATGTTTTGCAGAATCCTTATTATGTCCTAGAATTGTAATTTTGGTGTAGAAAGTTCATAAAATACAGGTTGCATGTTGTATTTGAGTTTGAATCTTCATGCAAATTATTCATGTGTTTAGTGTTCATGAAGAATTGTACTATTGTTTTCTGAAAGCTGTTTGTGGGAAAAAAACCAGAGTCATCACTAAGTTATTATCAAGTCCTGAAAATCATTTTAAGTCATAGTTTTCATTTCAATCATCTTTCTCTATCCTTTTCCTCAAAAGAATCTTAGAATGAAATTAATCATTCATAGAACTAGCTCACTCTAGAGATTCCTTCTTCGTTCAGATCACCCGCATCTGAAGGAGGTTTCCATGTTTCAGTAGATTGCTGAGTCTTGTATTCAGCAGGGTGCAAATCTAATTGACAACAGTTTTTTGGTGTGAGAAGTGGGACTCTGAAAGTCATTTTTAGAGAAAATTTAATATTTTTTAGTTTGCTGTTTGGTGTATGTAGCAGATTTTCCAGCCTTCTGGAGGCTCATTACAATATACCTAGCGACTCTGATTCTATGTTTTGCATGCTAGTGCAGCCTATGCATGAGAAAGATACATACAAGGTCAAGTTCTGCACCCTTCAGATATTGAGAGCTATCCCCATCACGAAGAAGAGGCAGAACAACAAGGAGGTTTTTTGAAGAACCCATGAGATCAAAGTCAAAATCTTCTAATTTTAGTTCCTTGGTGTTATCACCAGGAGTACCGGTTCCAATTTCACAAGTACCGCCAATGGAAACACCAAGGAAGCACCCGTTCATGCCTTTCAATGGAGGTACCCCATTAAACATCGTTCAGCATGATGACATACCAGTTGCAACCCTTAGAGGTTTGCCATTCTTCACTAGGGAAGATTTCACCACACCAGTCGAGCACATCCATGACGTAGCCACGTTATGCTCGGTGCATAATATTACGTAGGAAAACACCGCGCTAAGGATGCTGGCTGCGTCACTTAAAGGAAAAGCGTTACAATGGTTTAGAGGCCTCGCAACCAACTCAATCGCGACATGGGATGCGTTAGGTAATGGTTTATATCAACATTTTGCTAATAAATCTGACTTGTCTTTATTAGAGTATCTGAGCACCATTCAGAGGGCACCACACGAGCACTTGGATGACTTCAACTACTGATTTTAGAGAATCTGGGACAGGATTCCTGCGATGGTAAAACCTTTACTAGCACATGCTTTTCTGTTTTACTTAAAAGCTTTGAATAGTAAAATTGTAGTCATGACTCAGTCTATGGGTGGGCTTACACTTCCTAACGCCTACAATATAGCCATTAACACTGAAAATTGCCTCATGCAAGCTGGAGACATAGCTCCTAGACCTCCTATGCCTTTGTTTCCAAAAATACAACCATCTATCCCTACTGCTGTACCTCCCTTGGCTGCTATCCTACCTATTCCAGTGATAGGATATCATAACATAGCCCAAGAAGTTGTTGTCCTAGCCCCAAATCAGGAGATGCAAGAGATTAAAAGCATATTAAAGACCTTTGGGAATGATATCATGACTATTAAAAAGTATGTTGGCCAAGAACATAAGCCTTGTCAAGCCCCTTATCAACAAAACTAGCAAAATAGACCCGCTTTTCAAAATGATTATCAAGCCCAAAGGAGAAATTTTAACCCTAAGCCATTCCAGCCATATAATCCGAATGCAGCTAGTTCATCAAAGGAACTTGTAGCACAAAATAAAGTTTCCCAAGTTTGTGATTGGTGTTATCCATGCAATCAACCCCATAACCAATTAGCATGCGCCAATGGAATGAGAAATCAGGCTTTAATGGTTCAAAATAACTATGCTAGTTTAGAAAATATTGTAGATCAGAATCAAGAACAACAAGATAACGTGGAAGTTGCCTTGTCAAACTGGTAGAGCTCTGAATTCTGTGGCGTGAATGGCCAAAGTCAACAAATTTCTCCTATTTCGGCTAATACCAGGTCAAAAAAGAGAGCTATGGAGCTAGAACAACAAGCTAGAAGTTCACAACAATAGCCTATAATCAGTAAGTAGCATGTGTCATTAGATGTTAACGCTGCCGCATAGCCTAAAATGATGATTCTGCAAAGAGGACAAGAGGTACCCGGCAAGGAGCAGTTAAGAATGCATTCACAAGCTTTGTAGAGGCAAAACAAAGTTGCTATCATAAAAAACCAGCAGAAGGTAAATTCTTCATCATTTAATATTGTTGAGCATCTCAAGAAAACCATTGTCAGCATGTCGATATTAGATGCTTTACACCTTCCAGGGTAGAAAGGTTTACTGCAGAGTGCTTTAGCTGAATTGTCTATTTTTGACAACGCTAATCAAGGGGTTGCGAAGGTCATGCTTGCTAATGATCTGGAGGATAAAAATGAATAAAAAGAAAAAGAGGTAAAGCCCCCTTTGTTTTATTTAAGTATGATCATTGGTGATAAAATTGTTCATAACTGTATGGTTGATTCTGGTGCTAGTAGTTCAGTCATGCCTAAGAGTTTAGTGGATAAGTTAGGTCTGGTCTACGAGCCTAATCCTTAGAAAGGCATAGTGCAATTAGATGGGTCTACTGTTAAAACTGTTGGTATTATTAAAAATTTAGCTCTTACCTTGCACGCATCCTCAAGTTTTTCTATTCATCAAGATATACATGTCATTGACTTACCGCCGCACTTTTCCATTTGTCTTTTGAGGGATTTTACAGCCAAGTTGGGTGGGTTTTTGTCTTTTGATTGGTCTCATTTGTTTTTTAGAACTAGGTATGGTACGAAAGTGACCATAAAGTCCGAGCCTCTCGCCAAAGACCATATTGAACCATACTCACCAAATCCTATAAACACTAACCTCTATGCCACCTCTGCATTGGAGGAGAAAACCATGACCTCAGACTGTAGCACCCATGTAGAAAATATCAATCTAGATGAATGGGCAGCCGAAGATCATGAGCTTGATCCATTTCAGCACACAGGTGAGATAGGATTAGGAGTCTATATGATTCGAGAGCCTGATTGTGATATGCCTAATCTTTGTAAAGAGGAAGAACCATCTGTAGAAACAGGGAATGAGCTTTGGAAGCTTTACTTCGATGGTTCGAGGAGCAGTGTTGGTTCCGGGGTGGAGCTATGTTGATATCACCCGAGGGAGATAAATACTTTTCAGCTTGCAGATTTGCTTTCAACTGCTCAAATAATACAACTGAGTATGAAGTGTTGGTGCATGGCCTAGAATGGGCCCGCAAATGAGGTATTAAATACTTGCAAGCTTATGGTGATTCAGAATTGATTATAAATCAGGTTAGAAATTTAAATGCTGCCAAGAATGATTTGCTTAGGAAATACAAGCATCGTGTTTGGGATTTAATGGAGGATTTTGATGCTTTTAATATCATGTCAATTCCTCGTAATCAAAATAAGCATGCTGATAGGCTCGCTGCCATAGGAGCCCAATTTGATATTCCCAAGGAGATACATAAGGTAGAGGCACGTCAATACATGAAAATAGTGGTTAGACCTTCTATACCTAACAATAATGTGAGCTGGCAGGTTTTTGACAGTGATGAGAAAATCGTAAACTTCCTGATTGTTGAAGTTGAGTTTGCAGATGGAAACCAACAAAAATGGCAGCAACAATATGAGGACCAGATTGTGTAGTTGAAGACTAATAAGCTAACAAAAGGATTGGTGACCTTGGAATTTGTGTTCAACTCAGATGACCAAGTGTGTAAAGACAAATGCAGCTTGACGGTTAAAGAAGAACATTATGCAGCCATCAAAATCTTCAAAGGCAAGCTTCTCAAGCTGGGAAAGGTATGTAGCCAAGATGAACAACAAGCGTTTATTCTGTTATGTCAGAAATTTAGTGATGTTTTTGCTTGGGAGTACAAGGATTTGAGAGGTTTTAATCTAGGACTAGCCCACATACCATTGAGCTTGAACTCGATGCAAAAAAAGTAAGGAAAAAACAAAGACCACTTAACCCCAAATTAGAACACCTTATGAAGGCTGAATTGAATAAGCTAGTTGAGAGTGGTATTATTTTTCCTATCAAACACACCTCTTGGGTGTCAAATTTAGTATCAATCAGAATGAAAAGTGGGGAAATCAGACTATGTGTCGATTTCCGAGATTTAAATAAAGCATCATTGAAAGACCATTACCCACTCCCTTCCATGGAGAAAATTTTACAAGTAGTTTATGGTTCTGACAAATTTTCTTTGTTAGATGGTTATTTAGGTTACAACTAGATTCTAGTTAAGCAAGAAGATCAGTTCAAGACAATGTTTACAACTAAGTGGGGCATGATGGCCTACAAGAAGATGCCTTTCGGCTTATCTAATGCTGGAGCAACTTTTCAACGTGTGATGGATATGGCCTTTCACGGCCTCATGAACAAGTTTGTTCTGGTATATCTAGATGATATTACTATTTTTTCCAGAAATGCTAATGAACATCTTGATCATTTGGAGCAGATTTTTTAGAGATGCAGAGAGTTCAGAGTGTCTCTCAATTCGAAGAAGTGTATATTTTCAGTGCACAAAGGAAAAATGCTTGGACACATTGTTTCAAAACAAGGTATTTCTATAGACCCTAAAAGAGTCTCTGCAATTCTTGAATTGCCATTACCAGTTCACAAGAAAGGCTTGCAAAGCTTTCTTGGAAGGATAAATTTTGTGAGGAGGTTCATACCAAATATTGTAGCTTTGTTGCAACCTCTCACTTCTATGCTTAAGAAGAATATACCATTCAGTTGGACCAAATAAGGTAAGAGGAGCTTTGAGTAGATTAAGGAAGCCCTCGCAGCCGCTCCTACTCTCATTAATCCAAATTTTGACAAAGAATTTATTCTGTATGCTTTTGGAGGAGTAGATACAGTTTCGGCTATGTTATGCCAGCAAAACGATGAAGGCTTGGAGTAGCCTATAGCATTTTTCAGCCAAGTATTGCATGATTACGAGGTAAAATATTCTTTTGTTGAGAAGCATGTTTTGGCTGTTGTAAGGATTTTAAAGAAATTTAGGCATATGTTGTCCAACAACAAGATTCATTTGTTGGTAGCTCATTCAACTGTTAAATATTTTCTACTTAACAAAGATATTAATGACAAGTGTGCTGGCTGGATTACCAAGGTAATGGAATTTGACATTGATATAAAAGTAACCAAGCTCGTTAGAGGAAAAGGTTTGTGTGAATAGATTGCTGGTAATGAGGACAACAACTTAAAAGAAGTTGCAAATAAAGAAACAATGCTAAATAATGATGTTGTAGGTGTTGTCCTAGCGTCTCCTGCTACTTGGTTGTAGCAGATGATGCATTATTTGCAAATTGGTGAGTGCCCCGAAGGCTTAGATAGAGAAAAATGAAGATATTACAGATTACAAGCCATCCCTTATGCAATCATTGATGACATTATTTATAGGAGAGATTTCCAAGGCATTTTGATGAGATCTATTCAACCTGATGAAGTTGACAAGCTTTTAGCAGAGTTTCACGATGGACCTTCAGGAGGTCACGTTGATGCAAGAACAATAGCCCTGAAAATTATGCGAGCTGGTTATTACTCACCAGATTTGTTTAAAGACGCTATTGTTTGGGTCATAAAATGTGAGAAATGTGCTTTATTTGCTGGTAAATAGAGGCTTGCACTGCTGCCCCTGCATCCGATCCAGGTAGAACAACCCTTTTCCAAGTGGGGATTAAATTTTATTGGTCCTATTAATCCACCTTCAAGCACAGGTCATAAGTGGATTCTTACTGCTACAAATTATTTTACAAAATGGACCGAAGCTTTTTCTTTAAAGGAAGCAAATGAGACTTCAGTGCTTAATTTCTATCAAGATCTCGTATCGAGATTCAGTGTTCCAGATTAAATCATTTCTAACAATGGTTTGGATTTTATTAGTTTGAGGATTTCTGACTGGTCTATTAGAAATAACATTTATTTGAACATGTCTTCCAATTATTATCCATAGGGCAATGGATAGGCAAAATCTACAAATAAGAATCTGATTCGGATAATCAAGAAGACTGTTGAAGATAATTAAAGGACATAGCACAAAAAATTGAAACTAGCCCTTTGGGTTGACATAATAACCCCTAAACGAGCCACTGGTTGTTCTCCTTTTGTTCTGACTTATGGTAAAGAGGCTAAGTTACCTATTTCAATTGAATTTCTAACTTTAAGTTATGTTAAAGAACTGGAATTGCTGAATGAACAACCTCTTGAGGTGAGATTTTCACAGCTGGTAGAGCTCGAAGAAACCAAAAAGGAAGCTCTAAGACAACTGGAGATACATCAAGCTCAGATGAAGAAATCTTTTGATAAGAGGGAAAGACCACGTGAGTTCATTGTTGGAGATCTAGTTTTCAAGTGGAATGAATTTAAAAGCAGACCTGAACGACATTCCAAGTTCGACGCAATTTGGGACAGGCCTTATGTGATCACGGAACGCAAGGAACACAATGCATTCCAACTTATCAAGTTGACTGGCGAGGTGTTGTCTATCCCAGTTAATGGGATCCACCTCAAGCATTTCCTCTGAGATAAGTTCTATCTCATAGTTAAGTAGAGTAGTTTGCAAATAAGTGTGTTCCGCACATTTACTTTTAGTAGTTTTTCTTTCCCTAAGCGCTATTGTGCATGTTCCGTTGGTCACCAGGGCTTGGTAGTTTTCTTTCAGTTCTATTTTGTTTTCTTTTGCTGTTGTTTGGAGTATTATTGTTAACGTTTTTGAGTTTCAAAAAGGGGAAGATTTGACTCCACACCCAATGGAGTGTTTTAAGGCAACTGATCTATGCTTAGCAGGAAAGCATTTAGTGGAAATTGCCAAAATGTTACCAATTTTTCACTACAGCTCAATTGGTGGAGCTGGCTAAACATTGTTATATCTTAAGGTGAAATTACAGATTATGTTTAAGTGTTGTTTGCATCATGTTCATTGTTCGTCAAGTAACGGTTGTGCATTTAAAAGAAGAATCTAAATTTTAGAAGTGCTTTTCAATGTTCCTAGATTAAATAAAGTACAAAATTGAGCATATAAACAATAGAGCATTTCAGATGCTTTCTTTATTTCATGGAATAATTCATATTTACATAGTTTCATTTTATTGCAAGAATCCAAATGATATTACAACATTGCATTGAAATGCATTTTCTTTTCGAAATGAAAAGCATAAGATGAAATCAATTATCTACACAAGTCGTGGATGTGACTATAACAGTGCATAACTAATAGCACACTACACTATGGAAGATGCAAAAGAAGAAATCACATAAGTAACGACATAATCATCATTGCCTGATTGGCCGATGGTCGATGCTGAAGTGGTGCACCTTTGTCTTGTTGAGCTTCGTTGACCTATAAGAGAAAAGAGGGGGATGTCAAAGGCTCTAATTATGAAGATACCTATATGAATCACCAACAATAGTGTAGCTTACTATCGATCATACACTGAAACAATCAAGAAAAGTACAGAAGAAATGAACTGAAGGAGAAACATCAATATGATCATTATATCTTGTTTTTTATGCTAACATTGTTTGTTTCCTTGTGCAGGTATAGGGAAAATCATGAAGTTGATCATTATTTGAAGACCAAGCATGTGGAGGAAAACGGGCTCCCACAAGGGTAGAGCTCGACAGCCTGCCCTTATTCCATACAAGTGGGCTGAGAAAGAGATAGTAATTACATCATCATATTCATCAAAAGAAATGATATACAATTGAAAGAGTTAAGCATAGTTATCTATCAAGCTATTAAACCAACTGTGCATTCATAACAATCAGGTAAATGCTTTCTGAAAGCTACATGTGAACAGTGAGTTTAACTCGCTCAATTAATTTGACTAAGTACATTTATATCAAACATTGTTGTATGCTTCACGTTATTTTGCTACAGTGTTATTTGTTCATCATGATCATATGTCATGCAAGGTTCAGTTCATCTGTGTTCTTTCTCAGAATCAAGGATAGTGAACAGGAATACATTATGCCTTAATTAAGAAGTTTTCTTTTAATTTTCAACTTAGAAGAGAACATATTTACAGAACGGTTTGTTAAGTGGAGCATAAAAATGCATGAAGAGTGCTAGGTTGAAGCCCAAGAGTATGAAGGGATAGACATTGCATTCAAATGGTAATGAACAGTCGGTTCCAGTTTGGTTGATAATGTAAACACAACGTTAGGAATTACAATGTGAAATGATTGTTCTAGAAAGACAAGAAAATGACAAGCATAATAGAAGATGTCTCTAAAGTGTTAATCATTCACTGAAAAAATCAAGGAGATGCAGTCCATACAACTTAAATATTTTAACTAAATCTTTGCATAGAGTAAAGCAAAGTATACATTGAATATGTGATCTACAGATTCAACCAAGAGGGTTTTGTGTGCAAGAAGGAAAACAGTTATATCAGCTAGCCAAGAGCATGAAGGTTTCAGCAAATTCATGTGGGTTTGTTATGTTAAGACTTTTTTATAATATTGAAAGCCCATGTCAAGTTCTCTCTCAAGAAAAATAGCATGAAGTCGACATTTAAGTAATGCAAATAACATATACATTTCCAACATTCATGAACCTGTGGTTCTGTTTCTTCACAAAGACACAAGTATAGGAGTATGGGAATAACTCTACGAGATGTAAGCAAAGTGCAGATATAAGAAGGTTTTAAACGAACTTTCAGTTTTGTCATATGGTGGTATACCTGTGTAATGAAATGACACAGATTTCTCTAAGTTCCTAGATGCCCGTATGGTGAAAATTGAAGAATTTGGATGCTAAAAGAAGCTCAGATTTTACACAATTATTGAAATGTGTAGAGTTTTCATATCACAAATGAGTTACATGGTGGGGATTTCACATAAAATGTAGAAATAAGAGATGGGTCAAGCCCAGTTTTTAGTAATGAATGCCATGTCTAAGTTTTGCAAATACAAGTGCAAAAGAAGTAAAAATTATCATGAATCAAAATTGAAATACAAAAAGGAGTGCATTTTCTTCACAGACAACAAATACCCACATTGGGGTTCCAAATTCAGAAAAATACATGTGCCTCACAAATACCAAACATCCATAAGATGAGGTTCAGGTAGATACAGAAAAGTGTAGAAAGCAAATGATGGGTTGAGTCGGTTTTATTAGAATTTCAAAACACACAGATTCAGTGCCATTTCCACCGACACCCATGATAGGGTTTGTATGAAAACCATGAATATTACAATTTCCAGCAACAACCATGCGAGGGTTTGTTAAGAAAATAATAGGAGTTAATGCAAAATAATGGTGGTCGAGCTCCGTAAGAGAAATCACAGAATAGATACATTTTCTTGAAAAATTACAAATACCCATATGGTTCTTTTTGTTTCAGAAGTGTGAAATAGACAATTGGTCTTTTGCATCGAAGCCATAAATATCATACAAAATGAATATGCAAATTTTATTTCTCATATACCCACATTTGGGGTTTGGTTTTAAACACAGAAATTGCAACTTTTAGAGGCAACCCATATGTGGATTTTACATGAAATAACATAAGTGAAGAGAAATCATAGTGAATCAAGCCCAATAATGCTTTGGAAGTTTATTTTCAGCATATACATGGTGTGGCCTGAGCATGGCCATGGATTCATAAGTAAAAGAGAGGTTCTTTAGGTTTCTGAAGAAGAAAATACGTGCTTAGAGCGAAGTAACTTACCAACTCGATTCTATAGAGAGTGCTTATAGCCGTGGCCAGAGGAAAACACAAAGAGCCCAAAACCAAGACTCGAGCTCTCTTAAAGTAAGATCCCAAGGCGAGATTATGTATGGTGCCCAAGGAAGCCCAGATTTAAAGTGAGCACAATAAATATAAATAAATGCATTAGAGACTGTGTTAGCCACGGCCACAAGACCAGAATGAACTCAAATGAGAAGCCATAGAAGCTATATTACCTTGTGTGCAATAAGGAATGTGAACCCTTTAACAAGTTCTCTCATGGAGCTCCAGACAAAACCCGAGTTCATGCATATCGGCTAAGAAGAAAAAAGCATAGGAATGTAAAATAAAGTTAGAGACAAGCATGAGCAGGCCACGACCTTAATGGCCTTTCTTGTTCTTTCAATGAAGCAATAAATTCATAATAGTAAACAAATCAAGCTTACCCAGTCTAGATTCGACTATCAGAAGGAAAAAGTGAAGACTCTTGAGCACACGAGCTCAGACCAAGTTCAATCATGGCGGCGTGCTCTCTCAGGAAGAGCTCAATTTATTCAAAATGATGAGTGCAAGATGAAATAATTTTTAGGGTTTGACATATTTTTCTTGTGCCCTAATTCGAGCCAACTTTATGATTATTTGGAATATTCACAATTGTCAATAGCACATGAGAAATTCAAATTAGGGTTATTTTTGTATTATGATTTATTGAAATATGAAGTTAATGTTTCGTGGCCAAATTTTCATATGCTTAAGTCAAGCTTTGAGTAGTGATGGAGTTATTTTCCTAGGGTTTAGGGTTATTTGTTATGTAAAGTTGAGTCATAAAGCAATCCCTATAAATTGTTTTATGATTTCTTGCTATTTTTAGCAGATTGATGTTGACTTTTGCCTCTTGGTCGAGTTTGAGCTTTATCTTGGAGAGATAAAGCATTTTTCTGGCTTTTAAAGTAGATCCAACGTATTTTTAGAGGCTTTACAGTTTGATCATAAAAGCAGTGTGCTTTTTTTTGCTTTTATGCAGTTTTTGGGATAGTTTGAAGCTTTTTTCCTTGAGCTTCTTTGTGAGCTCGGATTAGGGTTTCTTGAGAGATATATTTTTGAAAAGACTGTATTTTTTTTCTTCAGAGTTCAGATTAGAGTTTCTTACTCATACACATTTTTGAGCTTGTAAACCTTTTGTACTCAGTTTCAGATTATGGCATACTCCTTCAGTTGAATAAAGGAACACTCCTATTCCTCAATTATGTTTCTTTTGTAGTTTTAGTTCGATGTTTTATTGTGATTTATGTTTTGCAGAATCCTTATTATGTCCTAGAATTGTAATTTTGGTGCAAAAAGTTCATAAAATACAGGTTGCATGTTGTATTTAAGTTTGAATCTTCATGCAAATTATTCATGTATTTAGTGTTCATGAAGAATTGTGAAATACTGTTGTTTTCTGAAAGCTATTTGTGGGAAAAAACCAGAGTCATCATTAAGTTATTGTCAAGTCCTGAAAATCATTTTAAGTCATAGTTTTCATTTTAGTCATCTTTCTCTATCCTTTTCCTTAGAAGAATCTTAGAATAAAACTAATCATTCGGAGAACCAAATCACTTTGGAGATTGCTTCTTTTTTCAGATCACCCACATCTGAAGGAGGTTTCCATGTTTCAGTAAATTGCTTAGTCTGCATCACTCTAAGAAGAATCATTATCGAAAGAATTCTTCTTCTTCTTCTTTTTCTCCTCTTTGCAATCCTTTCGGACATGACCAGGTTGGCCACAATTCCACCACTTCACCTTGGAATTCTTGCCAGGAGACTTTGATCTCCCTTCTGATTTGGTTTTGGACTTCTTGTCCTTCTTCTTGCATTTTTCTTTCAATCTGCCTCTAACAGCAAGAGCCTCCTTCACCATCTCAAAAGATTTCCTTCTCATCTCTTCTGATAACAAAGAAGCAACAACATCTTCCATCTTAAAAGTGGATGTCGTACTCCCAATAGCCATCACCAGGTGATCCCAAGAATCTGGAAAAGAACATAATAACAACATACAACGATCTTCTTCATCAATCTTCACACCTACAAATGCTAACTGTGCAATCGACATTTTGAAAGAATTCAAATGATCAACAACAAATCCTCCCTCCTGCATTCTCAAAGTGTATAATTTCTTCCTCAAGAAAAATTTATTCACCAAGGACTTGCCCTTATAAATAGCTACCAGTCTTTTCCACAAGGAAGATGTATTCTTTTCTTCATGAACATTCAAAAGAACAGATTCTGCTAAATAGAGTCTTAACAGTCCCTTTGATTTTCTATCTGCAAGGTCCCAATCCTCTTGCTCCATGCCTATAGGCTTCGTTCTAGACACATCAAGCCACAAATCATGATCAACCAATAGATCTTCCATTTTGAGTTTCCACAACTCAAAATTACTGCCATTGAATTTCTCAATTTCAATCTTTCCTGACGTGCTTGCCATCTTAACCTGTAATTTGAATTACCAAACTTCTACAAGACTCCCACTGAACAAAATTGACACAAAAAACCCAACGTATCCACAAGGATAGCACAACTGGCCGGGCTCTATACCACTTGAAAGGAAAGCTTAGGTGCAGAACAAACCCTCCTAACATCAAAACCTCAGGGAAGAATGAAGAGGTGACTTTAAAATTTTCAATTACAGTCCAATTAAGATACTCATGAAAGAAATAATTGAAATAGAGAAATTAACATACACATATGAACACCAGATTTACATGGGAAAACCCTTACGGGAGAAAAACCCACCACATGAAGAAAAGCCTCTTCATATTACAGTAATGGAAATTACATACAAAGATCAAAATTATCTTTCTGATGTCAATTTACAGTAGCATAATTCCTTGATCAACCTTGTACAAAAACATTCCAGTTACAATGCTCTCTGAATTAAATTCATACACAATGATCACACACCGACGCATTCACCGAACTGATCATCATCTTCAATTACAGAGTATATCCATGTCGTTCATGGTCTGTTGATCTTCCTCACATGAATGGTCACAATAGTCTAACCGCTAACGGTTCACCTTCAGCTTCCTCTGATTGGTTGAACACATACCAGGTAGGATCTTCAGATGTTCAAAAGTCATTCAAGTAGAATCACATGTTGGTGAGACACTAGTCGTGTCTCCCCGATGCTACAATGCTCCACTAATGCTATCAGCATAACTTACAACTATCGGCAAGAGGTCATAATGAACTACAAAAGTCATACCGATATCCAAGACCATCGCCCAGACTATCGCTATCGGCAAGATCGGTGAGACCTCTCACCAAAGTCCACAGAAGACTCATCAGCAAGACTATCACATTCGCTATGAGTCATATAGAGCCCTTAAGTCTTACCAATGTCAATACACCTGTCAGCAATTCCAACAATCATTGGCAAGAGGTTACACCGAGTTCAAAAACTGTCACTCAAAATCACCCTATTGCTAAGACATCATATCGATATCCACTGTAGAAGCATTGACTAGACCATCGCAATCGGCGAGAGGTCATACCGAACGCGAATCCATCTTGTGAAGATCTATCGGCAAGAGTTCTGCTATCACCAAGAGTCTCATAGACCTTTATGTCATACCGATGTTCACGTGTAAAGCTGTTGGTGAGACAAGCCATATCGCTAAGACTTCATATAGATGATAAACACATGTAGCTCTATCGGCAAGACTACCGCTATCAGTGAGACATCATACCAAGCATAGAACAGTCAGAGAGACCACCTCTATTGCCAAGAGATCATACCAAAGCAATATACCCATCGGAGAGACCACAACCATCGACAAGAGATCATACCAAGTGTAAACCTTTTGGCCAAGAGTCTCCTCGATGAAAACCTTGTAAACAACTGTCGGTGAGAGTTCTCCTCGGGCAGAGAGAGATAGAAAAACTCACAGCGATAGGAAAGTCTCAATGATAACTCCAGTCGGTAAGACAACAACAAGGTCTTGGTGACCTGATCATTCCACAAGGTTACACAACTGCTAGTCGGCTAGACAGAATGAATGTCACACCGACTTTATTTTTTTAGAGGTTTCATCTCAGTAAGTTTGAGACACATTTTCCAACAAGGAGGAGGACCACCTCCACACTAGCCAGACCAGCCTCAGGATCAAAGGGAATTGGAAGATTAGCAGAGGGATTCTCCCTGAGATCAGCAGGCACTTGTGAGGGACCAACAACCACCACAGAGAGATCAACTACCGCCACCACCTTTGCCACCTCAACCTGACTAGAGAGATGTCTTGATATAGCAGCTACAGGGGCAGATACATGGGATTTAGGCTCAGGTGCAAACATTGACAACAGAGAGGGACTAGGCTAGGTAGCAAGTCTAGGCCCTCACCACTGAGCGAGATCAGGAGAGGTAGCATCAAAAGATGATAGAGTTGCAACTGGCATAGGAGGTAAGGAGGCACCAATAGTTAGAGAGCATGGTAGCAATGTCTCAGGGCAAGACAATCCCCATGTGGATGTACCATGATGCAGTTTGGGAGGCTGAGTATTATAGGGTACATTATCGATAGGAAGTACCTACGGTAGCTTGGGTGCCAGAGTTTTCTTAGAAAATCAGGTACAGACAAGGCCAGCACGAGAGGCAGGCGGGTGAGGGGAGCAGCCACCAGGGCTAGCTCACACATTTTTGATCAGCGACACGTGATTCTCTTGAGATCCAAGGGATCTATTTTTTATAGCCCCATGGGCATTTGTATACATTGATTGATACACACGACATTTGATCCTAATTTTGTACCATGACAGTTACATTATTTTGATATATATGATCGATTCCTTATATGATGTGTCCTATTTTATTTATGCATTATGGATGGATGTATATGCGATGTTCTATATGCAATGTGACTCTATATTATGTGATGTAATGTATGTATGACTCTATATTATGTGATGCGATGTATGATTATGCATATTCTTATGGATGGATGGATGCATCTCTTTTTCAATATCTTTTCTATGCACCTTTTTATGATGATGATGTATGGATGATATGGATGCAAATGTTATGATATGCAATTGATTTTAAAATTCCTAGACTAATAGATCTATATTATGCCCCTAATGGATGATGATGTATGTTTTGATCATGAGATGTATGAGATGTTATGACATATTCCTTTCTTTTTTCAGTATCTTTTTCATGTATTATATGCTGATGACATGATGATGCTTATGTGATTATCCAATGGGTGATTTGATGATGCATATATGGATGATATGATGATGTTTATATGATTATGGAATGGATGCAAATGTATGGTTTATGAGATGCTTAGAATAACCAATCTATATTATGATGATGATGAGATGCAATGCATGTGAGATGATTAGTGTTTCCTATATGATATGATATGATATGCAACATGCTAACGGTTTGTGGATGCAGGATGGATGCATTGGTGATGCTTTTGATTAACTATCATGGTACCATGTTAGTGCGGAGAGAAGAAAGAAGACATGAGATGGAGACAAGAGGATCGAACAATCCATGATCTATGAGACTTTATTAGAGATGATGATGATGATAATGATTTTCTTATCAGGAATTGGGATTTTAAAAGGGCTACTTACCTTATGTTTGATAACACACATAGATGCGATGCATCATGGTATAAAGAACTAAGATGGCATTGCACCTAGTGTGATGAACTTTGACTCAACAACCAGATAGGAGTAATATTGTTCACACTTGACATATGAAACCTTATTTAAAATGAAATTCAGATATTTCAAATATCTCAGACCAAAACATAGAAAGGAAAGCCTTCCTATGTGGTCAACAAGACACCTAAAACACCCTCCCTACAAATCAAACAAAGCACGCATGACCAAGGTTATATTACAAGAAAATCCAATAAGCATAACAGATAAAAAGATAATGATCATTTCCCATTCCTTTCTCTCTAAATCCTTTCATTTGGAAAATCATCGAGAGGTCATCGAAATGAGCACAATAAGATAAATCGACAAGAAAAAGATCAAGTAAACAAACAAGCTAATGTTCTTCATACCGCTAGCCAAGACTAAACTATGGTGATGTTTGATGTTGATGCCCATTGTAGGAAGGATGCATCCTAGGACATGATGTTATCAGACGATTTGGGATTGACTGGATGATGAGCTATTAGTACCAAGAGTTGACCAACTTGTTTACTTACTGACCTAGACTTGAGACCTTAATGTTTTGAGTTTTCACTTTTAACCTGCTAGACTTGTTTCCGATTGTTTCACCAAAGGTTGAGGGTAATGATTGATTTATTGTGAGTGGATGTTTATTATGGGTGAAAAAGAAATGAAACAAATGATTTTTTTGGGTTTTTTGAATGTTTTTGGATTTTGAGATGTTTTGAGGCTATTTTTGGTATTTTCGAGGTGTTTTGCAAATGTTTTGATTTTCAAAATCTCCAATGTTTTTGTGTTTTCTGAGATTTTTACTAAGAACCTAACCTAAAAACCTATCCTAGGGGCCTTAGGGGCTGATCAAAGATTAGCCTTTCCTACGTTATACACGTAGAGACCATGTAGTTCAGCTGACACATACTCGATTATTGATGAGATATGAACAAATGGATTGCCAACTTATTATGACAGACTCCTAAAGGGCTGACCTAAGTGTCTTAGGGGATGATCAAAGATCAACCTTTCCTATGTTCACAACTCAGAGACTCGTAGTTCAACAAGATGTCTCTATTTTTTGACTTTTTTGACCTATTTTTGGATTTTGATATGTTTTGAATGTTTTTGGATTTTTGGATTTTATGATTTTTTTGGATTTTCTAATTTTATGATGTTTTTGATTTTTTGGATTTTTGGGAAGACTTCAAGAATATACATGAATTTGATCTGATGAGAACATTCCCCCAGTGTGATGCAATAGACTACTCAGATATAGGTAAGACAAATTGACCTTAAGAATGGGCCGAGTAGTACTAGGAGGGATCATGATACGAACACATGATCAAGCTATGATGTAGACGTGGATGGGTGATGAATGAAAGCGTGATGGATGAATGATGGATATCAATATAGAATTATGATGGATAGATGATGTAGAACAAGCCACAAGGATCATGGTGGATGGAGAGTGCTTATTTACAAAAGGTGCCTGTTTGCTAGGTTTTCACCAAGGTACTTGCCCAAAGCACTACGAAAGTGGTTTTCACTAGAGGATGATTTTTTTCTTTACTGTTTTCAATCCTTTTTCTTTTTTTTTTTGTATTTTTGGATTTACACCTTGGAAGATTTAGGCGTAATTTTTTTTGAGATGGGAGCTATTCATGGGCTCTTGCAGAGGTTCTCCTTCGGGCATTGACAATTGATATGCCCCCAACTTGTAGCTCATTGAGATGATGAAGGGTCCCAACCAATTGGGTTCAAACTTGCCCTTACTGTCTGGATTTGGTACATTTTTCTAATTTTCCTTCAATACAAGCTCTTTGACTTGAAAGGTCTGACTTCTGATCTTCTTGTTGTAGGTCCTCTTGAGATGGCTCTGATAGACTTACAGATGGTTTAAGGAATCCATGCGCTACTCATCAAGTAGTTCCATCTTGTTCAACTGTTATACCCAATATTCTTCATCTGTGATGAGATTCTGCAATGATATTATTAGGGATGGGAGCTCAATCTTAATATGAAGGATGGCTTCTGATCTATAGTCCAGGGAGAAAGGGTGGCACATGTTGGTGTGCAGATACTTGTTTGGTAGGCCCATAAGGCAGGATTCAACTGTAGGTGTCAGTCACGACCATCATCATTGACTATTTTCTTTAGGATTTTAAAGATGGTTTTATTTGTAGCCTCAACTTGGCCATTTCCTTGGGGGTAATATGGAATGGAAAAGTGATGTTGGATATTGAACTTTTGGCATAGATTCCAAACATCCTGGTTTTTGAAAGGTGTCTCGTTATTTGAGATAATGGCTTGAGGCACATTGTAGTGGAAAATTAGATAATTCAGGATGAACTTGGATATCTTCTTTCCTAGGATATAGGTCATGGGAATGGCCTCTACCCACTTCGTGAAGTAATCCATGGTGGTGATGATGAACTTATGTCCACTGGATGACGTGGGGGTGATTTTTCTGATGAGATCGAGCCCCCATTGTGAAAAGGGCGAAGGTGTTATGATCGGGTGGAGCTCTTGAGCTGATGCATGGATGAGATCCCCATGATGTTGACACTGCAAACACCTTCAAACATAGTTGTGAGCTTCCCTTTCCATTGTAGGCCAATAGTACCCAGTCCTAAGTAGTTTCTTAGCTAAGGTCATACCACTTGAATGCAACCCAAAAATGCTATTATGTATCTCAGTTAAAGTAGTCAAAGCTTCCTCAGCATTTAGGCATCGTAAAAGGGTTCCTTCAATGCTCCTACAGTATAGGCTATCTTCTAAAATGACAAAATGAGGTGACTTCTTGACAAATTTTATTTTAAGGTTTGGGGTTATATCAGTGGGGAGGACTCCTATTCTCAAGTAGGTGTATATGTCATGATACCAGGGATCACTGGGACCAACGATTTCACACACAAATTCAAATTTTGGTACCTTGAATGTTGGTACAAGACTAGGGATCACTGGGACCAACGATTTCACACACAAATTCAAATTTTGGTACCTCGAATGTTGGTACAAGAAGCTTCTCTACAAGGAATTCTTGCTTTGGGATGTTGTATGGGATATCCAGTAGTGATCCAATTGTTACCATAACATCTGCTGCTTTGTTATTTTCTTTTGGCAGTTGTTCAAATGTGATATCAATGAAGGACTCTTTGAGGCTTTCTACCACTTTCTTATATGGGGTCAATTTTCCATCCTTCATTTGATATTCGTCATTGAACTGGTGGATGATAAGATGCGAGTCTTCGTAGACCTTGAGCACCATGATCTACCATTGTACTACAATTCTCAGCCCTATGACAAGAGCTCATATTCTGTGATGTTATTTGTGCAAGGAAATGACAACTTGTATGATTTGGGTATACAATCCCCTTATGGTGTAATGAAGAGGACTCCTGCTCCTGACCCATGTTGTGTGTAGGATTCATCAAAGTACATCTTCTAGTGATCTGCCACACTTACATTAAAGATGAATTCATCGGGGAGATCTGATACAAGTGGGTTCTTTGAGTATATCGACGCCTCTACCAGTTGATTTGTGATTGCTTGTCCTTTAATGGCCTTGCATTCCACATACTCAATGTCGTGTTTTGTCAGGATCATAAGCCATTTAGCAGTTCACCTTGTGAGCATTTCTATAGAAAGTAGATACTTGAGAGTGTCTATCTTTGCAATGAGTTTTATCTGATGTGCTAGCATATAGTGTCTAAATTTCTCTGCTGCAAACACGACTGCCAAGCAAGCTTTCTCAATGGATGTGTAATTCAGCTCATGTCCCACCATGGTTTGACTGATGTAATAAATAGCTCTCTCTTTCCCATTCTCATCATATTGTACTAAGAGAGCGCTAAGGGTTTTTGATGTTGTTGATATGTATAGGATCAAGGGATTTTCTGGAATTGATGGCATGAGAACTGGTAGTGTGAGCAAGAACTCTTAGATTTTGTTGAAAGCCTGGTCACATTTCTCATCCCATTTGTATGCTACCCCATTGTGGAGTAGATGAGAATATGGGACAGCCATTTCCTGCTAGTTGTGCTATGAATAGGCGGATGGACTAGAGCCTTCCTTGTAAACCCCTTAACTACTTCAATGTCTTTGGTGCCTCCATCTCAATGATTGCTTTGAATTTGGTGAGATCTATTTCAATTCCTCTCATAGACACGATATACTTGAGGAGATTTCCTGACTGTACCCCGAAGACACACTTCTTTGGACTGAGTCTGACCTTGTATTCTTCTAGCCTATCAAAGATGGAGCCCAATGCTGCTATGTGATCCTGAAATTTCTTTGATTTGGCCAATATGTGATCACATAATCTTCCATAGTTTTGTGAATCATATCATGGAAGATTAGTGTCATGGCCCTTTGATAAGTAGTTCCTACGTTCTTCAGCCCAAATGGCATCATATTCTAGCAATATGCCCCCCAAGGACAAGTGAAAGCCAGTTTAAGTTGGTCATCTTTAGCTATCATGATCTAATTGTATCTTGATAATCCATCCATTAGCGATAAAATTTAATGTCCTACTATCATATCCACAATCATATCAATGTTTGGGAGAGGGAAATCATCCTTGGGACATGCTTTGTTCAAATCTCTAAAGTTCATGTAGATGCAGATGCCCCCAGTGGGCTTTGAAATAGGTACAAGATTTGAGACCAACTTTGGATAATCAATCAGCCATATGCACCCAACATCTAGAAGCTTCTATAATTCCATCTTGACCAACAATGCTATTTGTGGGTGCATTTTCGTTAGCTTTTGTCTCGTTGGTTTTGCTTCGAGATATACAACTAGATGGTGAACCACAACTTTTGGATCAAGCCTAGGCATGTCGGCATAGGTCCATGCTTAGTTTTTCTTTCTTTCGTTTAGAAACACAGCTAAGAGTTCCTATTCTTCAATCAAGAGTGATTCTACATAGAAGGTTATGTGTGGTGTTTCTTTTGTTCCCAAGTTGACTAGATTGCACTTCTCTGCTAAGACCACTAACTTTTCCTGATGAATAACACTAAGAGAAATATTGAATCCCTCATCCTCTAGTGCCTCAAAGAGGTTTTCACCATTGGATGCATCCTTTATTTTTACTATTTTCGGGTCAGAGAGTGCCATAGTGTGGTTTTCACTCAAATACCTAGAGATTATTCTCAAAATTTCACTTTTGTGACTAAAGGATTCAATCATTTCCTCACAATAGGCATGTGTGTCTAGCACGATGTTGAACCCGACTTTATGATATCCACATGGTATAGTATCCCGCAATCCCATGAATTTCGAGAGCACCTCATCATTTTTGAATGTGTCTAGAATTGGTGGTCCTTGTTGGTCATAATCAATGAGTTGGGGATAGACCAAGTTTATCTCATGGGTTTGGTTTTTTAACTCAAAAGACAGGGTACTAATCATGAGAAGGGAGGAATCCTTGAATAGCATGGGTAAGTTAGTTATGGGATCCTCATCACTACATACATCAGTTATGTCAAAGGTAAAGTTTTCTATGAATCGACCTGTGGATATTGGTAACTAAAGAGCAGATGTTGATAACTGACGGGGAGTTTTGACCTTTCTAATCAGGGCACCTTTTCCAAGTATGGTTACCTTCGGAGGGGTACATCTGAGGCCAAGATTTCTTATATTCTTCTTAGGAATGAGTGGTACTACAAGACCATTTTCTTTCTGTCTAATTTTCTTGTTTCTGTTATAGCCCATACCAAGCATCATTTGTAGTCCTTTACTACTATCATCCATGGGAAGATTAGGTGTGGGCCTTTCATCTTGGTACAATAGACTTGATATGTCTTTTTGTCTACTACTTCTCGACTTAGATCTCCCCAAAATTTGAATCTAGAGGGGTCTTCTTTGAAGGTTTTGGATGGTGTTTCAATCGGTTGGGGCTGCCCATGAGATCTAGGAGATTGAGGTAACTCTCCTATTACGAAAGCACTTTTCTTCATTTTGTAATCCCCACACCCATTTTCTTGGATGATGAATTTGATTTCAGAGATATCAGGGATGGTGGACGTCTTCATCTTAGAAGTGGAGGCTAAAGTAGCTGGGTCTACATATGGGGTTGAAGGGCCTTCATCATTCCTTGGGACTTGAGGGATTTTATAGTATTTTTCTTTTAGGTTCTTGCAATAGTAAAAGGGCTTAGGATCGCTATGGACTGTGACCTCTTGATTTTGATAGAGAAACTTGACACATTGATGGAAAGTAGATGCAACTTCTTGTGTCCCATGGATCCATGGATGTCCCAAGAGAATATTATAGGTAAATCAAGGTCAAGGACCTGGCATCTGGTTTCCATGATGGTTGAACCTACTTGAATAGGGAGTTGAATAGTGCCTTGAGATACTCTTTCCTAATCATCATATGCTCTGATTGTGATACCTTTACCCTTTTCAATGACATCCTTGGAGAATTCCAGATTCTTTATTAGTTTGAGTGAACAAATATTTAGACCTCCACCCCCATCAACCAAGAGCCTTTTGACTTTTTTTTTATGGACCAAGACTTTGAGATGGAGTGCACAATTGTGAGATGGTTGGGTGGGGAAGTCCTAATCAGAAAACATTAGGAGATGTGGGGTGGTGAGGTGTTCAACCATAGCTTGGAACTAGTCACCATCACGATCTGCGGTGACGGTGGATGAATCCAATGCTTCCTCTAGGATTTTTCTATGTGCGGGTGAGATCTTCAGCAACTCCATGATGGAGATCTGAGTGGGGGTTCTTTTTAGCTGGTCTAAGACATTATAACCATTGGGAATAGATTTTGGATTTGAGGTGGATGCCCTAGGTGGTTGTGATGATCCAACAATGGTAACTTTTCCACCATGTGTTGTGACTCCACAATCAGCTTTGGCTCCCTTGATGTTAACAATAGTGACCCATTCATCTAGGGATGCGACAACATGATCATAAACATGGTTTACATTGCCATACTTTGTCTTTCCATTTTTTTCCCTTTATTATGATTCGACATCGGATTCATGTATATCTTTAGGTCCTAATTTCCTGCAAGTTGTTCAACGTTTATGACTTTGTCATCGATGAGGTCTTGGATTAGATTTTTTAGCCTCATGCATCTAGCTGTCATGTGCCCTTTTATTTTATGAAAATCATAAAGATGGTTTTCATTATACCATCTTGGTTTCACTTGGGGCTCTTGATAATTCTCATAAATGAGAATTTTTATGAGATTCTCATTTACCAACTTCTTCATGATGAACTCAATTGATTCTCCAAGGGCACTGTATTTTTACTTGGGGGAATATTTATTCTGTGGGGCTGGTCCCCCTTGATTATTCAGATCGTTGACTTGATTGTTGGGTGGTTGTTGTGATACCACATTAGCTCGTGTGTCATTTCAATTATTACTTTGTAGTTGTTGGTATGATTGTGTGTTTTGTTTTGAAGCACTGATTATGACCTTAGTGTTAACCACACCATCATTAGTGACATTTTTGTTCTTTTCCCATGTGCGAGGTTTCTTGTTATAACTAGTGGATCAAAAATTTTCTTGATATTCTTAATATGTGGGTGTTCCCCCTTGTGCAATAAGAGCTCTTTCAATTTTGAGAACCTTGGGGAACAAGTCATCATATATGGTGATACATTGCATCTTTAGATGGAAGGAAAACATTTTCTCGAGATTGGAAATGATGGTGCAGATTTTTTGTTCTTCTGGTATGGTCCATTTGCTCATGTTGGCCTTGGATCACCATTGTTGCAAGAAGGATGCGAATATTCCCCGCTTAACTTTTTTAAGAGAGGATACCTCCTCTAGATTCACATCCATGCCAATGTTGAATGTGTAGTTTTTTATGAATGCGTCCACAATTTCTTGGAACTTTTTGATTCCAGGAGGAAGGTGAGAGAACCATTCCATGGAAGGCCTATCGAAACTTTGAGGGAATAGTCACATTAGATATGTATCGTCATATGCAATATCCATGCAATGTACCTGGAATTCCCTAATGTGGTCTTCAAGGTTTTTTTTCCCATGATATTTGTTGAATTTAGGGATTACAAACCCCTTTGGGAATGGTACCATCACAAGGCTCTTGTTGAATGGATAGGGGCAAAAATTGCTTGGTGTTTTTCATTGTTTTCCCAGATTGGAGATCTAGCACTTGCTGTGAGAGCAATTCGATTTGCACCGTCACATCATTTTGTGGATCGAGAGGTGGAGTGTACATTTTTTGAGGTGGTTTCATCTTTTGGGTGATGGGTGGAGTGTTGCGTATGTTGGTGAGAGTTTTTTGCAAGCTCTACTGTGCGATCAATGCTTGTTGAATGCTTGCAATTGCTGTTGTACCAACAACACTTGTTGTTGGTCTTGATGCTATTGTGCAAACAATGCTTGTTGTTGGTCTTGCTACTATTGTGCCAACAACGCTTGTTGTTGGGCTAGTAATTGGGCTGCTTCTTGTTGCGCTTGATATTGTTGTAGGGCTTGCTGATATGCTTGTTGCTGAGCTATTTCGTATTGTGCTTGTGCTTGCACTTTCTAAGCTTGATATTGGGCTTGTGCCCGAGCTTGAGCTTTTTGGGTGGCTTGTGCAGCCTAGGAAGCCTATGTAGCTTGTGCGGCTTGTGCAGCTTGTGCAACTTGAGCTGCTTGAGCTGCTTGCACAACTTGGGCAGCTTGGGTGACTTGCTATTGTTGCAATAAAGCTTGAGCTTGGGAAGCTTGTTGCACTTGTTGTGCTTCTTGTGTGGCTTGTTGTGCCTGTGCCTATTAAGTAGCTTGTTGTGTAGCTTATGTGTTTTGTTGTGCTTGTTGAGCTTGGAATTGCTGAAGTTCTTTTTGATAGGCTTGTTGAGCTACTTGTAATGTGATGCTATACTAATTTTCCATGTTTGGTTTTGGTGGGGGTGGTGGAGGATTCAAAATTATGTGAGATGTTGTGATGAGAGGTGTTGTTGGATTGATTTGTGTGGTGGATGGTGTGGTTGATATGATAGGCCCTCGAGAGACCACATTTTGAGGTATTGTAGATGATGTGTTGATTGCTTGTGTTGTTTGGATTGTTGCCACTTCTTGTTACGATATCGATGGCATGACCGGAGGATTTAGTATGATGGTTTGATTTATGATTGGGGGATTTCTTTGATTTTGTTGATTGAGGTTTGGCAAAGGGGGTTTCCCTAAACTGAGGAGTGGTGTGGATGTTAATGGTAGAGGTGGAAATGGTGGGAAGATGGGTGTGTTCCCTTGAGCAAATGATGATGATGAGGGGTCAAAGATTCCCCTTGCCCAAATAGTCCTCCTTCTCCTTGTGAAGTCATAGGGAGAGAGACTTGTGTGTTAAGGGGATATGCTAGTGTTGTGTGAAAAGAGGATGGGTCGTTGGGGTCATGAAAGAGGAGTGGAATGTATGGGTGTTTTGAATTTTGAGAAACATATTGACCCAAGATAGTGTTTGCATCCAAGTCTTGGTTGTTTACAAGGGGGTGTGTTTGAAGAGCATGAAGTAATGAGCTCCCCTTGTTGAAAATTGGTTGAGTTAGAGCAATGGATGATGTGATTTGTGGGATGGTTTGAGTGATGCTTTGGAATGAAGGTGTAAATGAGACTAGCGGATCCCAAGAGGTTTCTCCACAATAGTGCTCACATCATAGTAAGAAGGGAGTTTAGCCCCTTCCTTTTCCAATTATAGAATGTATTGTGAGGGATTAAGTTTCATCATGGCATTGACAATTTTGTGAGTCTTGGGATTTTGGACCATTTCTATGATTTCATCTTTAGTCATCCCTAGGAAATTGTTGGCTATGTCCTCAACTTGGCCACCTTCTTCTTGAGGATCTTGTGGAAGTGGAGGAAGATTGAGTGTGGTATTTTTAGACCCAATGGGATTAATTCTGGGTGCAATTTGACTCAAGTCACTTGAAGTGGACGTTTCTTTGTTTTTTTCCATGTTCTTCTTGTGTTGAGATCTAGATTGGACCATAAAATAAGGAACAATTTTTAGGAATGTGGGAGGTGAACCTCTAACTCCTTGGATTGATCTAAAATTTAGGCACAAAAAAGAAAGTCCAAGATATTAAGGATCAAAGGATGGTGATGATATAATGAAAGATGAGTGATTGTGAATGATTGAACTCTTTAAGAAACCTTGAAGGGGATACTATACTTTAGGACTTTTAGATTGATGTTGGATTTGATTTTGGTTTGGCTTGGATTTTATTTTGATTGGATTTGGTAATGAACTCATAAACTCAAAGAGGTTAGATGTTGTCTTGGAATAAATTTTTCCACAAGGTGATAATTTAACTAAGTGTATGAAGAAGGATGCATCTACACACACTTGGCCAAACAAGATGATTTTAATTTGATTTCAAGAGGACTTTCCCAAAGCCTAGTATGAAGGATTTTTTCAAGATTTCCAAGAGTTGTTTGTGAGATGGATTTTGATTGATGTTTGAGGATGGATGAGAGTTTTTTTATTTTGATCCTAAGAGACTTGGAGATACTTTTTTTTAATAGACCTAGGTGTTGAAGAACATACTATACTTCCTATGTGAGAAACTCAAACCTTTGAAAAAGTCTTGGATTTTGACAATAGTAAAATGAATACAAATTGGAATTTTTCTTTGATGCATGTTTGTAAAAGTTGAAGACCAATATTTCTCTAAATTCATAAAGCATAGAAAAATGTTTCTTGAGATATTTTTGACTAAGACCTTTGGACTTTGGTTTTCGGATTTTGATCTTTTGGGAAATCATTTGGAACAACACATGTGTGGGGTTCAATTGTTTCTTATTTTTGCTTAATGAGTTCTTTTTACCACAAACACTTTCTTTTCTTAGATTTTCAAACTAAATGTCTAATGTCCCAAATTATTTTCATCCAACAAGGTCCATTATGTGGAAATCAAGGAAATCAAGGCAATAGTTCCCTAATGTTGACTTTAGTGAGAGCAAATTAAGATAGAAATACAAATACTTAGAAGCCTCTAAGGATGGAATCCCTAGGGCAAGCAATAGCACTTGAATTTATTCAAAGGTATTTGCTCCTCCTAAAGGGTTTGAAATTTGATGATCATGGTTGAATGTTTGTTTTCCAATGTTTTAGATCCAAGCAAAGTGTTTTTTGATTCCAAAATGATGCACAACCATAGGATAGAAATGGACAATATTTGTTGAATTCCCACTTGGATAAATCCAGCTGTGCCTATTCTTGGTGGATGATTAAAGCTTGACCAAACTGGATCCCCTCCATGAAACTCACATCTATGGGCTAGCCAAGCTTTAGTTCTTATGAATCTCCCATGACGAACTTTTCATCTCTACCAAAAACTGCAAAAATGTTTGATGGATTCAAAATGACTGTTCTTGCACCAACAAATAGTAAGGATTTTGGCCTCTAAAAATATTGGTTTTTAGTTAGGGTGATCAGGGACATGGCACCTTGCAAGCATCTAACAAGACACTAAAGGCTTTAATTGATCCTACTAGGTGCGCTTATACTTTTTAAGGTAGTACCCCATTCTGAAAGACACTTTACAACTAAGGCCTACATACCATGAGGACTTGATAGTTTAGTCTTATCCATTTGTATACCAGCATGAGTGAAAAATTGGTTGGATTCGCCTTTGAATTGGTCTTAGGAATTCCCCTCTAAAGGTAAACAATAGCAATCAAGGTCATTTATAGTTCAATCAATCCTTGTTTGCGTGAACAAAGAGAGAACACACACAATATGCTCAACTCACACTAGCAAAATTTTGTTCAATCTTAAGAAACCCAATTTGAAGTATGGAGGCAATATTTTATACAACTTAATATCACCAAAAGACTTTTGATTCTGAAGATCTTCGTGAAGTGCAAGAGAAGTGCATACGCCTTTTAAATGATATTACTTTGTAAAAGAGATTAAAAAAGACGAAAAACACATGCTCATTTTAACTTCAAAAACAATAATGGAGTTTTTTAAGCATCAAGATGAAGTGTGAAGTTTTCTTGTTCAATTTTTAGATCCAAAACCAACTCTAGTAAGTTCCTAAAGTTCTTTTTAATCCCTTTGATTTGTTCTTTTTAAGCCCAAATGAAATTGATTTTGAGTCCTAAAAACTTGAAGAGAACAAAGCCTTAAGAATGGGATTATAGTTGTTCCCCAAAGTGTTTAAAAACACTTGTTTAAAAATCAAGTAATGATTCCATAGAAATCCTTTTTCTTCATTTCCCTCTTCCTTCTTGATCACTTCAACCTACAAAAACTGGTTAAACTACAAGAAATAGAGCCACAAACAAGTTAGAAGTCAAAGGTGATCAAAATGAAAAAGCACATGTTGAATCAAAACTGAAAAAATGAATTTTACCCTACCCTAGCGATGCAATCTGCAAAGGCGTCATAGTTTGAAGGAGTCCAGTGGCGCTCTGGTGAACCAGCGTCGCTCTGTGAAAAAACCAGAGACTGCGATTGTGTCACAATTTCCCTCAGCAACACACTTTGGAGTTTGGATGGTTCGACTTCTTGGTTGATTAATGTAGTGTTGCAATATAGTGATGCTAGATTGATAGCATCATTGTTTGACCTTTGCAGTGTTGCCCTTTCTTATAGATACACAAAAATTTGAAAAATAACAAAATCTTGGTCAAAAAATGTGTTAATTTCTCAAGTTTCACCCTCCTTGTAGTGCTCAAATGTGAATGGTAGCTATAGACCTGAAAAAACATGAACAAACAACACAATGTTAGTCAATTATACAAATCTAAACTAACATTCCCCATGAGATTCATTTGAAGCATAATGAACTAGAAATAATGCAAAGAAATCAAGTAAAAGAAATCTAAATCATATTCCAATGCTCAAACCCTCTATCTCATGGGAGAATTGGTGCTATTTTGATGTGGAAAATAGCCCTTTCCCAATTCCTTGCAAGCCTTGATGGTGCACAATGGTGCTCCTGGATAAAATTTGCAATAACCTAGCTATGGTGATGAAAGACTATGGAAACTTGGATGATGTGCTAATGAATTTTCTCAAAACCTATAGATAATGACTTTGCATAAAGTTGTGGATCCAAAATCAATATGAGAGGTCTCCATTTATAGGAATGAATGATGGAGGAATGAAAGATAGGAAGAACATGGGACTAAACATAAGCCAATGGAATTGTACCACTTGTCAACATGCTAGTGGAGAGAGGTGGAGCACATTTTGATGAATGTGCAAATAAATGCAATTAGGTGGAAATTTGAAATTTGAAAGTTAGCTTGTGGAGGAAGATGTGGAAGAGGAGTTACTACCACTTGGCTAGAGAAAAAGGACTTGTAAGAGATATAAATGCCATGTTGGAGGACAAGACCTTATGCAGGAGAAAATTTTTAGAGAGCAATGGACATGGCTTTTCAAATCCTTATTAATAAGTTTGTTATTGTGTATTTAGATGATATTACTGTGTTTTCAAAGAAGGCTAATGAACAATTTTCTCATTTAAGGCAGATCTTTGAAAGATGCAGAGTACGAGGTATCACTAAACCCGAAAAAGAAATTTTTCTCAGTCCATGAGGGAAAATTTCTTGGACAGATTGTATCAAAGCACGGTATCACCATTGATCCGAAAAGAATCACTACAATTCTAGATTTACCACTTCCTACACAAAAGAAAGGTCTGTAGAGTTTTCTAGGTAGTATTAACTTTGTTAGGAGGCTCGTTCCTATTATTACAACTTTATTGCAACCCCTTACAGCTATGCTGAAAAAGAAAATTCCATTTAGCCGGACTAAGGAAAGTGAGAATAGTTTTGAGAAAATTAAAGAGGCACTTGCAGCAGCCCCAACTCTTATTAACCCAAAATTTGATAAAGATTTCATATTATATAGATTTGGAAGTGTTGAGACAATTTTAGCCATGCTTTGTCAGCAAAATAAAGAAGGATTAGAGTGGCATGTGGCTTTCTTTAGCCAAGTTCTGCATGATTATGAAGTTGACTATTCATTTTTAGAAAAGCATGTGCTAGCTATAGTAAGAATCCTTAAGAAATTTAGGCATATTCTTTAAAAAAATAAAATACAGCTGCTGGTTGCCCATTCAATAGTAAAATATTTTCTACTTAGCAAGGACATTAGTGATAAGAGAGCAGGTTGGATCACAAAAGTAATGGAGTATGAAATTGAAATTAAAGTCACCAAGCTTGTTAGAGGAAAAGGCCTATGTGAAAAACTTGTTGGTAATGAAGAAAAGAACAAACCAGTTGATTAGCAAGCTGAAACAATACTCAATAATGAAGAACAAGTTGTTGTTCTAGCTACATCAACAAATTGGATACAACAATTGGTCCATTACTTGCACATAGGTGACTGTCTTGAAGGTTTGGACAAGTCCAAACAAAGGTATTACAGGCTTCAAGCCATCCCATATGCTATAATTGATGGAATTTTGTATAAAAGGGATTTTCATAATGTTTTGCTCAGATGTGTTGAACCATAACAGATTGAAAAAATTATGAAATAGTTTCATGATGGGCCCTCTAGAGGCCATTTTGCACCAAGAATGACAACCCTGAAGATAAAGAAAGTTGGGTATTATTGGATTGAATTATTTAAAGATGCCCATGCTTGGGTCAGAAAATATAATAAATGTGCAGTGTTTGTAGGAAAGCAGAAGCTTGCAGCCCTACCTCTACATCCAATTCAATTGGAGTAGCCTTTTGGAAAGTGGGGACTTGATTTCGTTGGTCCCATTAACCCACCTTCAAGTGTTGGGCATAAATAGATACTTACAACTATAGATTACTTTACGAAGTGGACTGAAGCAGTTGCACTGAAGGATGCAAATGGGAATTATGTTCTGAATTTCTATCAGGACTTGGTTTCCAGGTTTGGTACTGTAGATTCTATTATTTCTAATAATGCATTAGCATTCATATGTTTAAAAGTTTTAGATTGGTCAATTAACTAAAATATTTATTTGAATACTTCTTCAAACTATTACCCTCAGGGTAATGGACAAGTAGAGTCCACTAACAAAAACTTGATCAAGATCATAAAGAAGACAATCCAAGACAATCAATGGACTTGGAATGATAAGCTGAAGTTAGCCCTTTGGGTGGATAGGATAACACCTAAGAGAGCAACAAGTAATTCACCCTATGTTCTAACATATGGTAAAGAGGCCAAGATTCCTATCTCAGTTGAGCTGCCTACCTTAAATATGATCAAAGAATTGGATCTTCTTAGTGAAGAAACTATGGAGATTAGGCTTGCATAGTTAATGGAGCTGGAAGAAATAAGGAAAGAGGAATTAAGGAATTTGAAAATTCATTAGGATCATATGAAAAGAAAATTTGATAGAAAAGTAGTCCCAAGGATTTTCAAAGAGGGAGATCTAGTATTTAAATGGGATGAACTCAAGAGCAGACCTGGTAAACACACAAAAATTGATGCCATGTGGGATGGCCCATACATTATAATAGAATGTAAACAACATAATGCATTCTAGCTCTCAAAGCTAGATGGAGAGGTGTTTCCAATCTCTGTCAATGGGATTAACCTCAAATAGTGTTATTAAGGACAAAAGTTTGCAGATGTATATAGTAGATTAAAAGTTTTCTTTCAATAAGTGCTCATTGTATAGTAGTTTCAGTTTAGTTTTATTTTCAATAAGTGTAGGTGATGCACATTTTCTGGCTCTGTCTTAAATAGAGTTATCCTAGGTTCCTTAGTATTTTTTGTTATTGTATGGTTTCTAAAGTTAAGTTACAAAAGTTTTTTGAGTCAAAAAAGGATAAAAGAATAGACTCCATGCCCAATGGATTATCAAGGAAACTGATCTAGCATGCTTAGCAGAAAAGAATTCAATGAAAATCACTAGAAATGTTAGAAAAATTTCACATTCAACTCATTTTGGTTGAGTTGAAACATGACTAATTCAAAGGTAAAAGGTATTACAATTAAATTCTGCTAAGTTATTATCATTTGCATATAAAGTTTTCAAATGAAGTTTGGTTATTATTATACAATGTTTTACATCAGAAACAAATTACAAAAATTGCATGATGATTCTGTATTTCATTCATTTTTGAAATACAAATGTATACAATGTTGTCTTATTCATTGAAGATAAAAAAAGTGCTCAAAATTCCCACACAAGCTATGATAATGACTAAATTGAATTGATACAAAATAGAGAGCAAGCTATATATCTGAAGATTGAATAAAGAGAAAAGCACATAAGGAGAAATCATATCCGTCATTTCTTGGCAATGTTGGTGTTGATCCTCCTATCTTTAGCTCCTCTCGTACCCGTTCTTCAAATACACCTACAATTGATTGAAAAATTTGTTAGAGCTCAGGATATAAAAACTCATCATATGTTTTTATCAATAGACATATAACCTACAACTATGATGCATAAATTCAATTAAGCCATTATCAAATATGTGCAAAAATACAATTCAAATCAAATGGGATCTAATCATCAGAAAGAACATTGAACTTCATTATTTTTCTAACTTGTTTTTCCACTGTGCAGGTACAGGTTCATCATTTCATGTTTCATCTTGTTTAACTTTTCAGCATGTGGAGAAAATGGACTCTGACAAGGGTTGATCCCAGAATGCATACTGCATCATGTTAGAAATATAAAATAAAACACATACATTGTTACTAGACAACTACCAGAACAAGGAAAAAGTTCATCAAGTCTTGAGCAACAATACATTGAAGATTCAGGTCAAAAGATAGCTTTATATCAAATAAGCTTTTTCTCCTATTCTAGTAATTGTCTAGTGCCAAAGGATGCCTTACCAATTTCCTAATGACATGAAGATTAAGGAAGCCTCTGTCAAGGAGGGAACAATCCTACTTAATTCCTTGGACAACACTACCATGGGTAGTCAAGAGCATGAGTAAAAGTGAGCAGCAACAAATTAGGAAAGTCATGAGGGACCATTGGAGTGTTTGAAGTCAAAATATAGTCTTAGTGTTCTTTTGAATGATATAAAAATCAACATTTTAAGAGAAGACTACCATTAGCATCATGAGTAACAAAAAAATATAAATTTGTATGCAGAAATTTGAGAGAAAGCATGTTTGTTCTAGGTAGGACAACATCACAATGGAAGCAAAATAAAAGCATCATATTCAATATTTTGTTTCAGCATTGCTACAAGATCAAATGCTTTGAGGTAAAAATTCATAAAAAGAGTATTTACAATTATATGTTTGAATCCTTTTGAAGAAACAAGGTGCCTTTGAGTGTTCTTTTTAAATGCAAGTATTCTGAAGAAACAAAGCATACAGTATTGAGAATGCAAGAATCTCTAAAAAATTCACTGTTGCATATACAACATAGTTGTGCATAACTTTATCAAGTGCTTCAAAGGAAAGAGCGTTTGTTTGCTTCTTCACAGAAAAAGAATACTGGATATAGTGGCAGCCAAGAAGCCAAATACAAAAAAATGGAGGCTATATTCAACAATAACAACTAATGCCAATTTCAAGTAGTCATCTCTTTGAAAGAGATAGAGCTTAAAAAAATAAATTTCAAACAGTGAAGATACAAAGTATACATTCATTATCATGCTATCCATGAAGTGGACTACAAAAATACTTTATTGCATTTAATATCAAGGGTTTTTCCTTTTTTTCTATTAAGAAATTATGAAGAATACACAAAGATCGAGCCACTATATCAAAGCTTACACAGAATGGAGACTCATCCAATGACATTAAAGATTGAGAAGTTTCAAATACTTGCATAGTAAGAAAATAGTGATCTCAGCCATAGAACATATAAAGGGTTTTGTTTCTACAAGAAATCAAATCAAATACCCAAATCCTACCCATCATGGCCACGACCTTACATACATGGTATTTTCTTTTTTTCTCTTGGGAAAAACAAACACCATTTATCTTTTTTGTTATGCCTAATTGTATTCTTTAGTGACAACCTGGGAGTCTCTTTTGTCTCACAAATAGTTTTGTACTATGGGTCGAGCTCGAATGGAGCTTTTATCAACTAGACGAAGAAGAAATGCTAATGTTAAAACCCATTTTTCTTTCTCATGGCTACGTCCTAAGAGATTCTTTTTATTCACAAAATAGCCAGATTCCATGGGTTTACATAAAAAAAGATGCAAGTATAAGAAATGAAACAGTATTCAAGCTTGTGAAAATAGAGAAACCCTAAGCTCATTCCAAACAAGGAATACCGAAAATTCCCATTCATGGCCATGACTACAAAATAAGGAAGCAAAAGTTTCAGTCATTTTTCTACTCTCTTGAGATCAAATCGATCATTTTTGTAGAAAATAAGTGAGAGGAAATACATAGATTCTAATGATTGGAGAACTTACCTCTTTTCTCTCAGAAAAGACATTCAAAAATTGTGGTGAAAGCTTCATAAAGCTATCAAATGATAGCCTCAGAATGCAAAGAAACATCAATAGAGAAAACACAATAAAAGTGCATAAAAAATGTGTCATGGATGTGGCCAAGAAGATGAAGGATGCTTCAAAAATGGAGGACAAAGTCTAGATTTATGACTGTAGAGGACTTACCAATGAATTTCCTGTAAGATTTCTTTCAAAAATCATTAGAAACAACATAATTTTTGAGCTCTAGTCCAAGCCCTACTTCCACCATGGCGGCACAACAATTTTTTCACAAAGTTGCAAAGTGAAGAATGAAGGAAAATCATTAGGGTTCGAGTGTTTTACTCAGTTCCTTAATTAGAATGATGGGTTATTTTTGACCTATGTTTTAAGAAAATCATTGCAAATTATTACATCCATGGTCTTGACTCCTAAGTGAATCAACCTAATGATCATAAGGAACTTGTGTGTTTTGAAGGTGGACTTGAAAGTCAAGTTTCAAGTTTATTATTTGATTTTGAAATGGAGTCTTCACTTGTATTTTTGCATATTTTTGACAAAATCAACAATGTAATTAAATATTAAAGGTAAAATTATCTTAATATTTAACATGTAATGTATAAAAGGAGAACAATCACATGATAAATATTAAAATAATCATAACTGATTATCTTTTAATATTTAATTAAATAATTACCTTTTCCCCAAAGTCATGTAGAAATGGGAACAGAGGTGGAAATGAAGCTCAAAATCATGCAAAGCCAAGAGTGGAGTTGTACATGGGTTTCGAATCATGTCTTCAGTTTGAAGAGCCTTTTGAGGAGCCTTTTTGGGTCGACTATCATGCAAAAGGAGTTTGAGCCTATTTTTGTATATATTGAGAAAAGACTGTCTTTTTCTAATTTCTTGCTTCCATTGCTCTTTTACACAACAAAGAGATTCGAAAGACTTTTAACTCAAATTTTATTTTCATTTGACTAATACACAACAATACTTTATTTTTAGCATATTATTTTGAGTTTTGTAGAATTTTCCTTCAGAGCATTCAGTAGAAACAGAGTTTACCTTCACAATTTCTAGTGTTTTGTATCTTTTAAGTGATTTGATGCAAGTTTGATGTGTTTCAAAATAAGAAACCTTTAAATTTTTGTCTCAATTACTGATGCATGTACACAATAGCAGTTTATCACAGGTCATTGATTATGCTATTTAGTTTATCTCTTCTCTTAATTTGTGAAAACCCTATTTTCCTTAGTAAGGAAAGGTTAAACAAAGCCTTTTAGTGAAATATTTTTGTGATCAAGGTGCCCAAGTTGAGTTGTGTTAACAAAATTTTGAGAGTATTAGTTGTGAATCAATCTGCATATTAGTTTTCTTCGGTGCATCACCTCCTAGAAGTAGTTTACCATTAAAGTTTCCTTCAGTTTCATAGATTAGTCTTTCTCCATTTTCCCATATAATTCATTAGATTATAGGACATCAAAAGGGGAACCAACCCATAATCTAGAGATTCACTTTCACTATGAGCATACCCACAAGCTCAAAAGTGATTCCTTGTTTCACGGGATTGTTGAGCTTCAAGATTAGTGTCTAGGGTGCAATCCTCGTGACAACATGACATTGTGAAAGTTATGGTGTTTTTGACATATACATCTAGTTTGAAAACTTAATCTAGACAATTGATTATGGTAAAATAAACTCATTAAGCAAGATAGATTGAAAAATGAACCCCACATGACTATTTGGAGACCGATTTCTCCCATTGAAGAAAATAGGGACATCCTTACCTAATCCTCCAATGGGTTCATCCATACCATTGTTTTCACAAAACATGTCCACACCATCCATTGTCAACCCATATCAAAGCAATCCCTTGGTAAAAAATCCTATCAAAACAGGTAATACATCCCTAACACAAGGCAATCCTCAAAACATGGGACAAGGAAATATTTTCAATCAATGGACTCAAGGTCCTAGTGTTCCATTTCCATCACATAATCTAATGGCACCTCCTCATCCTTTCCCACAGTCCCCTTTACTATGCCAAATCAAAGAGGATCTCAAACATACATTCCTCCACCTCATTCTACCATCTTACGAGGAATGTTGAACAAAGGGAATCCCCAACATTTCATCATGAATACATTACCCACTCAAAACATCAATATCCATAATCCTCCACAGATGTCTCAACAACCACCTAATCCCACATTACAATCACATGCCTCAGCCTTACAACAAGCATAATAAGCCCATCAAAAAGAATCCTTAGCACAAGAACAACAAGAACAACAAGAACAACAAGCAACAACACAACAAGCAACCTTAGCACAACAACAACAACAATAGCAAGCCGCCTTAGTAGCACAACAAGAAGCCTTAGCACAACAACAACAACAACAAGTAGTAGCACAACAAGTAGTAGCACAAGTAGCCTTAGCACAAGAAGAAGAAGAATCCTTAGCATCACAACAAGTAGCACAACAACAATATCAAGCCAATCAAGCAACATTAGTAGCACAACAACAAAAATAGGCCCAACAACAACAACTTCAACAACAAGCCTTACTAGCTCAATAGTATGCCCAAAAATAGAAAGAATGTTCCTATTATAATCCTCAATCAAACATTTTCAATCCAAACATATTAGGAACAAATACATCAATACCCCAATCACTATCACCAAATATTACACCACCATACACCACATACAACTCATTTTTCATCCCACCATATGCTCCTCCACCCAACTCGCAAGATGATCTAGCATCACAATTTAAAGCACTCTCACAAGAAATGCAAGACCTTCAAATGGGCAAGGAAAAGAATCCCCATACATAGAACTTATGTCCATATCCATTTGATTGAAACATCACAATGGTACCATTCCCTCCTAGTTTTGAAATCCCAAAATTCGATAAATATAAAGGGAGAGGAAGTCCTATGGACCATATCAAATAATTTAATTCCATGTGCATGGAGGTAGCTTACAATGATTCTTATCTAATGTGCATCTTCCCTCAAAGTTTAACAGGTCCTGCTATGGATTGGTTTTCTCACCTACCTCTTGGTATCAAAACTTTCCAAGAAATTATTGAAAAATTCATCAATCACTTCTCCTTCAATCTTGACATGGACGCCAATCTAGAAGAATTATATACTCTTAGCAAAAACAAAGGATAATATTTCGCCAATTTCTTACAATAGTGGAGACAAAGAGATAGTAAAAGCAAGTGGCCTCTTCTTGATGAACAACAAGTGTAGACAATCTAGATTCAGATCTATCTTTCCACTTGAAAATGCAGTGCATCACATCATATGGTGAGCTTGTCCCTAGAGCCCTTAACATCGAGAGAGCTCTAATCTCACAGGGAAATACTCAAGCTTACAAAGACAACCATCCCTAAACTAGTTCGAATGAGAAACCTCATATTTGGGAAAAAAACATAAAGGTAACAAATGACGGTGTGGTAGATGCCAAGGTGATTTTAAGTGCTCCTAGACCTAATAACAATTAAGTTTCTAACATCCAACCAAATGTGCAACAAACAACACCTCAGAAAAATCACATCAATAACATTGAAATGCAACAAAGGTGAACTGCTAACAAGAACAACTATCCCAAATGCAAGTATACATAGCTATCAGAACCCATCAAAACAACCATGAAGAAGTTGGTAAATTCAAATCTGATATCACTTCCCAACTTTGAAAACTACCAAGAACCATAAGAGAAACCATCTTGATACAATGAGCATGATCTCTATGACTTTCACAAAATCAAAGGACATAAAACAACAAACTGCATGAAACATAAGAATATCATTCAAGATCTCATAGAGAACAACACCATATCTATTGAGGTACCGACTGGGAATCAGGATCTTAAGATATACAAGAACCCTATGCTAGATCATAACAAAGAAAAAACAACGACAAATATAAGGATTGCAAAAATGTGCAACATACCTATTCCAATGTAGTTTCCTCCTAGGATAGCATCATTACTATTGTCACCATCAAAGGAGCTAGTATGGAATGTGGAGTGACCACACGATGTGGAAAATTTACCATTCAAGGAGTCCCATATTAATCTTGGACACAACCTAATTTTCCTACATCTAATCCTTGCAATTACAATCTTCTATATCAACTTAAGCAAAAACCTACACAGATATCAATCTTATAAATCTTAAGGTTATCCCCCACACATAGGGAAATATTTATAGAAAGCCTTGTCTGAATCATCCATCCCTGAGGATATTGATACTGGTCAATTTGAAGCTATGGTAGGGCATATCACCAATCATCTTCTTACCTTCTCCCAACAAGACCTACCGTCACAACCATCTCATAACAGTGATTTACACCTTGAGGTTGTCATTCATAAATCAAGGTTAAAAGAGTCTTGGTAGATAGAAGTGCTAGTTTGAACATTTGTACCCTTGAGTTGATCAAACACCTAGGCTATTCAGAAGATACTATTGAGAAGACAAAGAGTACCACCATCAGGGTATATGATGACCAAGAATGGGTATCACAAGGAATCATTGCACTTCTCATCCAAGTGGGACCTCTTATTGTAGAAACTACATGCCAAGTGCTTGATCTTGATCTTCCCTATAACATCTTGCTTGGATGACCATGGATCCATGCTCTAAAAGTTGTAGCCTTGATCTATCATTAGTGTGTGAAGTTTCCTTTTGAAGGTAGAGAAATCGCTATCCATGGAGATCCTGAGCCTTTTTACTACTACAAAATTCTTGAAGCCAAGTTCTATAAGATACCCCAAATACCAAAGAATGATGAAGGGCCTACACCATCAATCTCATTTGTTGACCCAACATCCCTAGCCTCTACCTCAGTATAAAAAATACCCATTGTACAGAGCATACCTGATGTCAAAGTACTGATCTAAGATGATGGTTGTAGGAACTACAAGCTACTAAAAGAAACCTTTGTCTTAGGAGAGTTACCTATTTCTCCTCAGTCTCATAGGAAACTCACATCTAACACCAAAGAACCTAAAACAATCAAAATGGTAGCTACTACCTTCACCAAGTGTGGGCATTTGAATTAGGAAGATGTCAATGAGGAAGATATATCTAAACTCATCTATCAATATGAACAACCCTTCCCTGTTCTTCCCATGGAAGATGAAAACAAAGGCTTGCAGCTGATACAACAAGAATGAAAAGCTAGGACATAATGACAATGGTTTACTAGAACCCATTATTCCTAAGAATTGATTAAAGAATCTTGGTCTAGGTTGTACTACTAGAAAGGTCACACTTATTGGAAAAGGTACTTCTGCTAAATGAGTTGAGGCTTCCTCTTGGTTACCTACATCACGTGATACAACCTTATATGAATTTCCCCTTGATATTGTAGACCTATTTGAAAAAAACACCCTCTTTATGATATCCATAACATCCTTTGTCCCAAGCAACCAACCAACCAAAATATGCCTATTATACCCACAAATTATTGACATGGAACAAAAAGGACCACCGATTCTAGATTTATTCAAAAATGATGAAGCGATCTTAGAATTCATGAGACTCTATGACAACTTATCATGGGCCGATCACAAAGTAGGCTTCAACATAGAGCTCGAAACAGGGGCATACTATGGAGAGACAATTGAATCCTTCAGTCGCAAAATTGATGAAATGCAACTAACGTGTAGATCCTTGAGTGAAAACCACCTAGTGGCACTCTCTGATCCTAAAATAATAAAAACAAAGGACACATCTGATGGTGAAAACCTCTCTGAGGTGCCCAAGGATGAGGGATTCAATATCCCCCTTAGTGAAATGCATCCAAAAAAGTCAATAGTCCTAGCAAAAAAGGCCACTCTAGTTAATGTGGGAACAAAAGAAGCACCTAAGATCAGTTTCTATTCCAAATCATTGTTGGATGAAGAACATAAGAATCTTGTAGCATTCCTCAAAGAGTGAAGATATAACTTTGCATGGTCATACATAGATATGCTAGGCCTTGATCCGAAAGTGGTTGTACATCACGTAGCAGTTTATCCTGAAGCCAAGCCAGTTAAGCAAAAATTAAGGAAGATGCATCCTCAGATAGCACTCTTGGTCAAACTAGAGTTGCAAAAGCTTCTTGATGTTGGATTCATCCGACCTATAGATTATCCTGAGTGGGTTTCAAACTTGGTACCAGTCTCAAAACCCACTGGGGGCATCTGAATATGTATTGATTTTAGAGACCTAAAAAAGGCACGTCTGAAGGATGATTCTCCTCTTCCTAACATCATTCTCATTGTGGAATTAATAGTTGGGAATGAAATGTTATCACTCATGGATGGTTTTTCAAGCTATAATCAGATCATAATCGCCAAAGAGGATCAACATAAAACTACATTCACTTGTCCATGTGGAATCTATTGCTGGAATGTGATGCCATTTGGGTTAAAGAATGCAAGAGCAACCTATCAAAGAGAAATCACCCTCATATTTCATGACATGATCCACAAAGTAGTTGAAGATTATGTTGACGATATTTTGGAAAAATCAAGGAAGAGAAGTGAGCACATACAAGTCTTAGGACCCATCTTTGACATACTTGAAGAATATAAGGTACGACTGAATCCAAAAAATGTGTCATTGGGGTCACATCAGGGAAACTCCTTGGTTTCATCATCTCACAAAGAGGGATAGAAATTGATCTAGAAAAGGTAAAAGCCATTCTAGATATGGAACCACTGCAAACACTGAAGTAGATCAGAGGGTTACAAGGAAGATTGCAGTCCATTTGAAGGTTTATAACACAACTATCAAATAAAATCCACCCATTTTTTGCATCATCTCCATAAAGGGATGACCTATAAGTGGGATGATAAGTGTGATAAATATTTCCAACAGATCAAAGATTATCTACTAACACCTCCAGTGCTCATGCGACCAATACCGAAAAAGCCACTAATCTTGTATATCTCAACAACACCAGCAACACTAGGAGCTCTTTTAGCACAACATGATGAAAATGAAAAGGAAAGGGCTATCTACTATATCATCAAAACCTTGGTGGTATACAAAATTAATTAGTCACCTATTGAGAAAGCATGCCTAGCAGTAGTTTTTTCTTCACAAAAGTTTAGGAACTACATGTTATCATATCAAATCAATCCATTGAAATACCTGTTATCCAAAGCAACTCTCATAGGATGAATGGCTAAATGGGTGATGATCTTAAAAAAAATTGACATAGAGTATGTGGGGTGCAAGGAAATCAAAGGACAACCAATTGCAAACCAACTGGTAGAATCACCCATCTATGCAGAGAACCCCTTGGTATTTGAATTCCATAACAAATCAATGTTCCTTATCAATCTCACATCTCAATGGATGATGTAATTTGATGGATCATTCACCCAACATGGATCTAGAGTAGGAATTATTTTCATCACCCCCAAGGTGATTGTATCCCAAAGTCATACAGGCTGTCATTTCCTTGTACTAACAATATTGTTGAGTACGAAGCCTTAATCACATGTCTAAGGATAACAGTTTAGTTGCAGATTCAAGAGATGAAATCCTATGGAGACTCACAGCTAGTTATCAACCAATTCAATGATGAATATCAAACTAAAGACAACAAGATTACTCCTTACAAAAGGATGGTGGAGAATCTCAAGGAAATTTTCATAGACATAAATTCTTAGTAGATTCCTCACCTAAACAACAGAGTAGTAGATGCCATGGCAATGATCAGATCACTGTTAGACATGACGAACAACATCTTCCAATGTTAATTATTGGTAGAAAATCTTCTCATACCAACTTTCAAAATCCATGAATCTAAATTCACATGTGTCATTGTTGGTCTCAGATCCCCATGGTATCATGACATATTCACTTACCTAAGTAGAGGAATCCTCTCTTCTAATATCAACTCGAACCTTAAAAAAAAAATTGTTAAAAAGGCATCCTAATTCATGATCCTAGGTAATACCCTTTACCGTTGAAGCATCGAAGGGACATTATTACAATGTCTTAACCAAGAGGAAGCCTTAATTTCTTTAACAAAAGTACATGATGGTATATGTGGGTTGCATTCTAGCGGTATGACATTAGCTAAGAAACTATTGACAATGGGGTACTATTAGCCAACCATGGAAAAAGAAGCTCACCAATACATGCAAAAATGCATCCAATGTCAACAACATGGGGATTTGATTCATGTTCCAGCTCAAGATTGTAGCCAATGATCACACCCTAGCCTTTTTCTCAATGGGGACTTAACCTCATAGGAAAAATTACTCCAACCTCATCCAATGGCCACAAATTTATCATAACCGCCACTGAGTACTTTACTAAGTGGGTAGAAGCTATTCCTATGACCTACATAACAGGGAAAAAAATTGCAAAGTTTATCCTGAACTACCTTATCTATCGTTATGGTGTCCCACAAACCCTAATCTTAGACAATGGAACACCCTTTAAGAATCGGGATGTAAAAGAACTATGCCAAAGATTCAATATCCAACACCGATTCTCTACTCCATACTATCACCAAAGTAATGGATAGGTTGAGGCTACGAAAAAGAATATCCTAAAAATCTTGAAGAAAACAGTGAATGAAGCTAGCTGTGACTAGCATTTGTAGCTAAATCCCACTCTCTAGGCTTATTGAACCAATATCTGCACATATACAGGTGCAACCCCTTTCTCCTTGGTCTATGGATCAAAATCTATCCTACCTATTGAGGTTGAGCTCCCATCATTACAAGTATCATTAAAAAACTTGATCACTAAGGAAGAATACAAAGTATCTCAACTAAATGAGCTAGAATTTTTGGATGAGTGTCATCTCGATGCTCTCAATCACTTGCAATTATATCAAAACCAAATGAAATAGAGCTATAACAAGAGGATAAAATGTCGGTCATTCCAAGTAGGAGATCTTCTCCTAATGCAGAATCAGAAGAACCTTCCAGATCAAGAAAACAAAGGAAAGTTTGAACCTAACTGGTTGGGTCCCTTTGTCATCACAACAAGCTACGGATCAGAAGCATACCAATTGTCAACCACTGAAGGTGAACCCTTGTAGGAACCAACCAACAACTTGCATATCAAATTTTTTTTATGCCTAGTCTTGAAGGGTATAAATTAGAAAATACAAAAAAATCCAAAAATGATCAAAATCCAAAAAAAATTGAGAAAAAGGATTGAAAAAAGTAAAGAAAAATAATCTTCCTCTAGTGAAAACCACTTCAGTGGCACTTTGGGCAAGTACCTTGGTGAAAATCTGACAAATAGGCACCTTGTGTAAATAAAACACCTCCATCTATTCTTTGGTTGTTTATCCTACCATTCTTTGCATCACCTTCCATCCATTGCATCATCGATGCTATTCATCCATCACCTGACCATTTCCTTATCATAGCTTGATATTATGAAGTGTCACAACCTCTTTTGTACTACTTGGCATATTCTAAAGGTTAGTTTGTCCCACCTATATCGAAGTAGTCTAACATGTCACACTGGGGGAATTTTGTTATGGATCGTATCATGTTCTTGTATATCTTATGGTCATTGGAAATATTATTGGAAAATACCAAAAAAAATCATAAAATGATCATCCAAAAATCCCAAAAACATTTGCAAAATCTTGTACAACTAAAATCCAAAAACATTCAAAAAATTGTAGAGGAAAAATCCAAAACATCCAAAAAACATCAAAAATCCAAAAATTGGTCCCATTGTCAAACTACGTTGTCTCTGAGCTTGAACATATGAAAGGCCATCATTGATGTTCCCCCAAGACACACTAGGTTAGTCCTTTAGGAGTTCGTCATAATAAACTGACTTTTCCATCAATATCTTCATCTTGTTTATAGGTCAAGTCACTCAAAATACATGGTCTATGTGTGCATAAAGTAGGCAAGGCTTAGCTTTGATCAACCCCTGAGGCCCCTAGGATAGGTCTTTTAGGTTAGGTTCTTGGTTGAAATTCTTGAAAATCCCAAAAATATTCAAATATCTCAAAAAAATTTAAACATTCATATATCTCGAAAAAACCCTAAACATCCAAATATTCGAAAATAAAAATAAAATAGAAAAAATTCAAAAGACCTAAAAAAGCCTAAAAAATCTTAGAAAACCCTAAACAACCTAAAAAAATTGAAAACATAAACATTCGCATAAACTTTCAAAAAGACCAAAAACAACCCCAAAACATTTTCAAAATACCAAAAACATTGAAATATTCCAAGAAAATCCAAAACCATCCATCCCATCTCATTTTCACCCGCAATAAACCTTCACCCATAATAAATCAATCATCACCTTCACCTTTGGTGAAACAAGTAGAAAACAAGCATAAAAAGTCATAGCGAGAACCTAAGTGTCAAAATATAAAGTCTAAATCATAAATAAATATGCCAGTGAAGTGTACATATCAACAACTCATCTTAGCATCATCATACTAACATCAAACAACAACCTTTGATCAGCATGTCCTAGGTTGTATCCTTCCTACGATAAACATCAGTATCAAATATTACCTTAGCTTAATTAAACTAGGCAAGAGATATGGGTAACAGTGATTGTTTGTCTTAATCTTTTCTTATGATTTATCTTAATGATCCATTCCAAGGACCTCTCAATGATGTCCATCAAAATGATTTAGAGAGAAATTAATGGGGCAACAATCATTATCTTTCATTTTGTTGTGCTTGTAGGTACTCTTGTAAAATAATATTGGTGCATACTTGCTTAGTTGTGTGTAAGAAGGCTATTTGGAGTATGTTGTTGACTATTGCATATGCTTTGGTCCAATATATTCTAAACTGCTAACTTGCATTCCAACGAGGTTTTTGTATGTCAATGTGTAAACAATAACTATCCTATCTATTTTCCGAGTCAAATTTCATTACACTAGATACAATGTCATCCTGGTTATTAATACCTTGATGCATCGTATCTATGTGTTATATCAAACAATAAGGAAGGATGGAAAATACCAATCTTGAAGTGTGAGAAACTAATCATCCTACATTTCTTCCTCATTTTGTATGTCTCGTCATCATCTCTAATAAAGTCTTGATGGATCATGGAGTTGCTGGATCTTTTGAACCAATCATCGAACTCAATGGTCATTCATTGTTTATTCTTCTATCTTCTCTCCATGCTAACCTAGTTTCATGAAAGTCAAAATAAACATCATCAATGCATCCAACCTGCATCCATAAACCATTAGCATACATGCATCTCTTAATCATAGCATAATCATAAAACATCCATCAGTATAATCATTGCATATCACAACATACATTCTACAATATCATTTGAGTTGTGATGAATAATATAGATTTGTTATTCTAAGAATCTTAAATCATTTCATATCATAAGCATTTTCATTCATACATCCATATGCATGCATCATCATCATAAAATTACATATAATATACAAAAAGAAATGCATCCACATCATTTGCATCACATATCATTCATTCCATAGCATATCATGAAAAGTACTAAAAAAAGAACATAACATTGCATCCATCCATCACATACCATCACATATCACATAGGAATAAGTAAAGTGAATCCATACATGATCAACTATAAGCATCTCATATCATATGCATGAAATAAAGTGAACACATCACGTCATTATAGAATTCATATCCGTATCATATATATATAAAATGAATGTCATGGTACAAAATCTAGATCAGTGTATGTATAATGATCATAAGTACAATATCCGTGAGGCTAAAAAAGGAGCCCATGATTGTATATTTGTGGTAAAGAATGGGGCAACAAAACAAAAAAAGTTTCTATACATAAGAGCTATCCCTGATGGCTGTTACCCTCTCCAACTTGTTTCTCAGGCTGATCCTCAACTCTCGACCATGCATAATTGCGCTATGAAAAATTAGGCTATTTGAGTGCTTGTGATACATCTCAGTGGTAAGGCTATCTATAATATGTAGCCTCTACCATGACCTCTTTGTATAATCTCACCGAAATAGTCCTGCTGGCATCGCACAACCTCTTGATCCCTCTTTGTGGTCATGACTTGTACCCACTGTAAAGCCTGATCTCTCACAATTTTGATGGCCACAACCTGTTGCCATGCCTGGTCTCACTCAACAGTAATGGCCAAAACTTGCTGGTGGGCCTGATCCCACTCACCAGTCAAAATTTTCACCTACTACTGTAGCAACTATATCTATGCATCTTTAGCATCTAGTGGTGGTGGTGGTGTTTCCTACTGCTGAATTGGAGGTTGTTGTCCAATTGATGGAGCCCTTGGAACTTGACCATCGAGGCCATCTTTGCCACCCTATACTTTGCCTCTTCCCCCTGCCTTTGGGTCTCCCTCATGGAGGATCACCCACTAGATCTGTCAAACGTCATGGAGGTGTGAACTAAGCATCGTAAGAAGGCGTTGTCTATGCTACCACCTAACCCTAATCATAGGCCCAAGGCCAAGCCACTAAATTTCTGAAACTCTTGACTACCTTGGGAGCTAGAATGGTTGGTCCCCATGTGGGAACCTCTAGAGCCGACCTAGCAAAAATGGTCCTATAGGCATCATCTAGTCTATCCTAGGCCTCCCCAAACTTCCGAGCCACCCCGTTTGGTAAATATAGCTCAATAATGGTGTGTGCACGACTTGTGATATATTGGGTCTACCTATAAAAGTACAATTGCTGCACATCATCATACCATGGTGGAATTTTTAGCCACGAGCTCCATTGGAAAACTGTCATATCATCAATAACCCGTCGCTAGTTTTGGAGCCCAATCTGTCCAGTGTGCCTCAATGTAATCACACCTCTGTACTGCTAGATCACGGGATCATCTAGCTCCACATTTTCCATCTGCACAATAGGTCAGAGCATGATGATATTCTCCCACACTCAAATATGAAGCATAGTCACCCCTACACCAATGGCTCTTCCATCACAATAAAAAAAATCGTGCATGTCATGATATAGTGAGGCCAACATCACAGGCGACCATACAAAAAGTGTCCTCCTGTGAAGCATCTGGTGCCACGCTAAGCCCCATCCTAGGTTGAATCCTCTGCTACATCTATTAGGAGCCACCAAACCTGAAACAATGGTTGCAATGATCAATCTAAAAGTGGGTACATGACCCTTGTATGACTCGAGGTCAATCTGTGATGTAACTAAAATAATGTACTCCATCTCCATCACCTCATGACAAGCATCAAGTCCAACATCAACATCATAGATCACATGATTGTCATGTATCGACAAAAACATAATATGCTATACATCCTCCAAGGTCACCATCACTGCACCAGTGGGAAGGTGAAAAGATGAGGTCTCACTGTGCCATCTCTTGCATAGAGTAGTCATCATAGCTAAATGTGTTTGGATGACAAGTGAATATGCAACATACCAGAGGCCAATCTCTCCCAGGTGCTTTTGGAATAACTCTGAAATATTTCCTAATGCCTTAAACACGATGGGTCTATGCTCACATGACATTAGTGGTGGAATGACTTCTTACATCCACGAGGTGCACGACATTAGGAAATTGAGGAAATTTGACTCAATTTGGAATTTACAGCTCAAAAATCACAATAGCGTCACTATTTGATATATTTAAATTTCAACTTGTGACTCTTGAAAGCATTTCAAATTGCAAATCGCAACATGTATCACCAAACACATGGGCGTTGCTATCTAAACTTTGGAAACCCTAACCCTAATTTTTAAATCGGCAAGTGCACTGCTATATAAGCGTGCATCATAATTTGAAATTAGAAACCCTAATTTTAAATCACGAATAGCGTTGCCATATAAATATGGTCGCTATAATTCATTTGGGCATCACCGATTGCAAAATGGGTATCGCTATATAGCGACGCTGCTAAAGTTTAAACTTCAAAGAACAATAAATGCATCAAAAAGTCAAATTTCAAATCAAGTTTGGAGTTACATATCGGTGGTCCTATTCTTGGAAGCCATTGATACTCTCGAACTTGGTTAGAGATGTGCTTGGGAAGCTCTCATCGCACCATTTTTTCAGAGGTTCAGAGCTCAAAATGACAAGAATCTCTCAAGTGTGAATGCACAAATGAATTGAAAGTGACCCTTCTTGGCTTATTTATGCTAGGAAATTAGGGTTTTTTTCCCTAATTTGACCTTGAAGCGAGGTTTTATCATCATTTTCACCAATTTTTCCAATCTGGAACTTATTATGCATCTTTTTTTAATGCTTTTGGTATAATTCTTGCATCCCAGAGGCTTTCTAGACCCTTGGGGCAGCTTTTAACCTTTATCAAGAAATCAACCCAAAATTCAAAATTTCTGCCCGATTTCTCGAGGGGGCAGGGAATCAACTTTATCCTTCCACTGGGGCATCTAAAAAAAATAGAAAATTTTCATTTTCTGATTTAAGCAACAATTTTGATCCGAAAAGCATTAATCTTTGACCTGAAGCAGTAGGTACCTCACTTCAAAGAGGGGAAAAATGTAGACACTAAAAAAATCTCCTGAATGATATCGTACACTCGAAATAGGTTTACTAACATCATTTCCTCTTTAAACCCATCCTCTTTTCGCTTAATTAATTCAAATAATGGCATATTTTTGTCTATTAACCTAATTCATCAAAATTGGTTTAATCCACCCCTTTTCATGCTAGCACTTCATCCCATTGAATTAAATAAATCAAAACATTTAATTTAATTCCCTAAGTCATCTTATTTAATTAAATATCATTTCATCTCTCCCCCATTCATTAAATTATTTAATTTAATAAATATCACCTTTAATTCTTCAAATCCCCTAATTGCATGATTAAACCTTGTTTAATTAGCAATTAAACTATTTTTTCTCTAAGAGGGGAATATTCCCATGGAATATTCCTTATCCCCTTTTTGCACAATTAAGAATTTATTTTAATTTGCAAAATTCCTTTTATCCTCACCCAAATGTATATTCCAAGGAATATTCTTATTCCCCCATCATTTGAAAAAGGGATATTTTCAGTTAGCTTCTAATGCAAGTTTTAACCTTTAACCTTTTGAACAAGTCATGTTTGACCTTTGTGAGCAGGTCAAAAGTGTGTTTGTTTGAAGAAAATGTGAGCCCTTGATTAAATCCCATTATTCATTCTCATCTATTGATGAGAATCCATGATCCATCCCTCTTCTTCCTTCATCTTTGACCATTGATTGATCTTTTTTATCTCAATCCTCCATTTGTCATTTGTTCTCCTATAAATAAAGCACTATTTGGAGACAAATGGATCCATCTTTTAAATTGCAAACTTATGTTTTTGCATTCACTTGCATCCACACTCACAATTTACTCACTTTTAGCTTGTTTTAGTTTATTTTAGTTGCATAAATACCTTAAAGCATCCATTAGTGGCTTCCATGCATCCATCTTAGTTTGTATATGAATTAGGGTTTCCATATTTTAGCTTAGAATTAACTTATATTAGCTTAGCACTTGCATAATTAGTTCATTTTTAGCAAAAAATCATGTTAAGTTAGCTTGCATGATGTTTAATTTAGCATAAACTAGGTTTTCATCCTTTTATCACAATGATTTCATCGATTCCCTTCCATAGAATCGATTGAAATAGGCTCACTAATCACAGGATTAGGAAAGGGTCATTGTTCCACATCAACATGACACCAATTCCAAAACATGATAAGTTTAAATGGGTTAAAGTAGGAATTTAACTATTTTCATAGTTTGTAACTTTCAATTTGTATAAATGCTTAGTTTAACTTTTCAATTTGAATGATCTTGTTATATAGATTGAGGTTTAGTGGATAAATTGTGCTTCGATCCATCATGGATCAAGTGTAATTGACCCACCCTAACGATACTCATCTCACAGTAACCCTTGTTGAAGAAAACCCTTATAAATCAAGAAAGGGGTTCACTGAACCTAGGATCTGATACCATGTTAGAATTTTAAAAAACATGAGCCATAAGATCAAAAACCAAACAAAGAAACCTTCCACGCATGAGAATTGCAAACAATAATATGTAATATCCTCAATAAGAAAAAGCTATAGAATGAACCTCAAGGGTCTTCAAGGAGATTAAGAGTTCTCAAAAGGTTACCAAAAGGTTGTGATAATACAATGAGGTTTGAGTGCTTTATAGGAGCAACCCTAAATGATAAAGGGATTAGATCATGACAAGTGTTAACATCTCATGGAATGAGACAAAATTATCTAATAACAACTCTCTAGTTAACATGAAAAATCACTCCTAAGTTTAACTTAAGTGCATGAGAATAATTTAACCTAATAATTAATTAAAGATTAATTAATTAGTAGCTAATGCATGAATACTCTAACATTACGTTAGGTTAGGTTTTGTTAAAAGGAAGATTCCTCTTCTACTGTGAAGAATGGTTCTAATGAGAATCTATTTCATTTTGTGTGGCATTAAAAGATGTGAATTAAAAAACTAAATTAGTAGGGATGTGAATATAAAAGAGACTAGGCCATTATTTTATATTTTTCCCTAAAGACACATTCTAATTATTTTTTGAAGGTTCTAAGGATGGGGAACATTTTGGGGATGATGATGAAATTTTATTGTAGTGTAGGAAATTGCATACCCTACAATTTCACACTATGTAATGTCCTCCATTTCAGCTCAAGAAACAAAAGTAACTTAAATGCAAAGTGTTGACCCTATAATGTCACTAGCTAGCTATTTCTGCAATCCTAGGTTTTTGAGTCCAATTTCACAAACAAGAGTGTTATGCATAGGAATATGTGCGATGCATGAGTGTCCCATGAAAATTCATGATTGAAGTGGTCGTTGGAGCATTATATTCTTGATAATTTTTCAAATGTAACACCACTAAGTGACAATCACATTTTGGAAAAAATTGTGACTTTCTATTTTGAGAAAGGGAAGGGAAAATTTCTCTCTCTCAAAAATTCATGCTACACTCTTGGCTATGTAACTCTCTTGAATCTTTATAGGTTTTCAAGAAAACATCGCTCTTGTTCACCTTGCATGTCACCTTTTCAAAGAGGGATTGAGTAAGAAAATGATATTGAAGCCTTTAAATCTACTTTGGAGATATTTTACATCTTCCTAGTAATCATATTTAATTTTTTGTCTCCTTCTCATTGTAAAAAGATTTCTATGATAGAAGTTAGACACTTCTAGTGTTAGCATAGTACATTTAATATATTATTTGTATATTTGGCAATATGTTTTATCAATCTTAATAAATATCTTAATCAAAATCAATCTTGGATATTTATGGAGGTGCAAACACCAAAATTAGGGTTTGACTAGGGAAAGCCCCTAAACAACTAACCCAAAATATTTCTCCTTCTTCCCCTATGTGTAGGTTTTTCTCTAATTGGAAGAAAATGAATCTCTGGTGATATCCCTTGTATTTTATCATTTTCATTTAGTATATGTATTTAGAGTATCATAGTTTATCTTCTCCATTTTTTTTGGTAACATTACACGTAGTTGTCTCATGATCTAATTTATGTCTGTGTATGTGCAAATTTAGAGCATTTTATACTTTTTATTTTTTATTTGTGCAAGATGGGAACATGTTGCAAGGAAAAATGCACTATGTTTTGGTGTCCATGACCAAGTATTTTAAAAAGCTACAAAAACATCCTCATAATATGTATTTTTTATTTATATAGAAATTAGATTTTATCTTATGTTATCTAAAGAGATATTTTTGACAGTTTCTTATAATTGGATATATTGTATTAAATTTATAATATCTAGCTTCATTTTCCAATTATAATAATTAAAAAGATTTATCATACCATAAAGTAGACTATCTGATTCATCCTAGTGTTAATATAGAAGATCAGTTCTCAAGGAAGGTTACTTCCTTTGCTAGAATCAATATTCTATATTATAGTTACCTTCTTATCTCTATTTTTCTACATAATAGAGGAAATTCATGGGATGTCTACCTAAGATTATAAATTCTACCTAGTTAAGGTCCCCTAGTGAGATATCTTATCAACCTTAACATCCATGTGTTGTATCAAAGACATCAAAACGTCACTTTAAGTATTATGTAAACTATGGTAATTTTTACGTGTGCAACTATAACACTATGGGTCAATATGAAATATCATTTTGTCTTTGATATTATATATCTATTGGTGATATGTCTTAATATTTTTAGATGAATTGAAAAATTATTAGTGTAGTTATATGATTGGTACCCTATTGTGTTAATATTAAAGAAGGATTCATCATAAAGGATTTTTAAGACCTAATTTTAACTTTAACTACATAAGAGATTCATAAGGAAGATGCTATGATATAGTGAATCCTATTGAGGTGCTATGAATATTGGTGAAATCCTAGAGGATGGAGGAAATACATTGATTTGATATATTTAAATTATGAAAACTTGATACATGCCCTCTTTGTTAATTTGTATTTGATTACAAATACCATTATCTAAATAATAAACATCAATATAGCTCTTTTCAACTAGATTTTTTTAAATTAAATGTAGTTGAAATATCACATTGGGTGGGATAAAGTAGGTTTCTTGTTGAAAGTATGTTGTACATGTGTTGTCATTGATGTCAAAATTACGGATTTTACTAGTTGTCATTGATGAAAACAGTATGATGTTTTCTAACGATGTTGTCTCTATTGTCAACAAAGTGGTAGTGTGTGGTTGGATGCATATGTTGCAATCAATATTTTAAGTATAATGTATAAAGAAGGATGTCATGAGTTGCTATACCAAATTATTTCCTATTACTCATGAATGTGTATACAATTTTGTGAATGTTGCATTCACTGTTTGTTGCTATAATTTGTATAGAATAATCTCTTACAATTAGTGGCTCAGGAAGGTGCTTTGAAAAGGCTTTAAAGAATAATCTACATTCCTTCATATTTTATGATTTTTTCTTGTAGTTTGAAGGATAGACAAAATCAATTGTGCAACATGTATGTTCTAATTTTAAAATCATAGAAGTCACCACAAAAGTTTCCTGAGTAAGAAAAGTGAAGACTATACTGTTGTAGTCATGAAAGTTTCTGAGAAATGATCCAAATTTCTCCATAGTTTTGGTTGTGGCCTTGTAGTTTGGAGGATGTATTTCTAATTCCTATATATTGTCTCTCTTCGAGTTTTAGCTGCTTAAGTGTACTGCAAGTTGAGTTGTCAAAGCTATATCTCAAGACTGTGTTTTTTGGGTTTGTAATAGATACTAGTTCTATTTCTATTTGCTTGTACCAATAGAATTTTGCATAAAGTTGTGAAATATTTAGGCATGGAGATATTATTGAATATAATTTAATTCCTGTGATGTAATCCACATGATGCTAACTTGCTTCTCTGGTAACGCTTGCAGTCTAGAGTTAATATTTTTAGAGTTGAGTATTTGTTGGGCCGGCTTAATTATTTAAGTTTTTTGTGCCAATTTTTTGTGGTGTTACCCAACATGGGAATGTGTGAAAAGTTGAAATATGACTTTCTTATCTCTTGGATTCAAATTCATTGAATTTCCCTTTCTCATGGATGTGTTGAATCCAACTCAATATGGCCATTGTGTATTTCATGTTCATACATTTCAATTTACCCGACAAGGAGAAATTTTTTGATGTTTACAAAAGGTATAAATGTAAGACCAAGTGTGTGATCAAAGTGTACAAGTTTTTAATTTGTGATCAATTTAATTTGTTGATAGCAATGTGTTGAAGGCAGAGTAGTGTGTGTGAACTTGTAGTGAAGTGTTTGATGCATGCTAGAGGAACTGAGTTGAAAGAAAAATAGTTTAAGTGGTGTGTGGAAGGTAGTGAGCTGACCAAAAGTGTGTGAGTGTGTGTTGGAGGAAGTGTACCAAAGGAAGAAGTGCTAGTGTGAATTATGGAGGTAGTGAGCCAAGAGTAGAGGTGTAAAAGTGCTAAAGGCAATGAGCCGGAGGAAAAAAAAGTGTTGTGGTTGTGATTTGTCATCTGATTCTTCAAGAGTTGTATTTTTCTTTTATAACCTCATTCTATAAGTGAGGTGGGAGCTGTAAACTCCCTTAGGTTATAGACCTTAAATCTGTTGTAACTGTTGATCCATTTGTGAGGCAATATTTGGACAGTAGCTCCAATAAGCTTTTCTCATAGTGGTTTTCCCCTTGTTGGTTTTTCCACATAAATTTTGGTGTTGTGGTCCTATGCTTTTTATTTTGCATGTGTTATTTGATTAAGCAACCTATATGTTTTGATTGATAATTTGAATTAAATTGATTTGAGAAAAATATTGATTCACCCCCTCTCAGTATATCTGTGTGTTATAACAATTGGTATCAAAGTTGAGTTCCTTGGTGCAGCCTAATAGTTGAAGGTAGATCTTACTTTAGAACACATAGATCATAAGGAGTCCTCTTCTAAGGAACCATCATTTGAAAGAAAAAATTATGCTTTCTAGAGTGTGAGGATGAATTCCAATCTCACATCACTTGGTTATGATGTTTGGAGAGCTGCCAAAGATTATTATGTTGAACTTTCTCATCCTATCACTAATCCAATTACAAAAAGAGCTCATGCAAATAATGCCAAAGAAAAGAATGCTATCCTAAGTGGGCTAGAAAATTCTAAATTTATTAAGGTGGTGCAGTGCAAGACTACAAAGGAAATCTAGGATAAGATCAAGAATCTCTATGAAGGAAATGATAGTGTCAACCAAGCAAAGCTACAATCTTACCAAACATTGTTTGAGAATTTGAAGATGAAAGAAGAGGAGAATATAGCTAGCTATCTTCTCTAGGTAGATTAAGTTGTGAATGTAATCAAAGATCTTAGAGAAGATATATTTGACTTTTTGGTGGAGAAGAAAGTTCTAAGAACTCTCCCTTAGAGGTTTGAATCAAAAGTTTCTACAATTGAAGAAACCAAGGATTTGACAAATATTACCATGGAAGAGTTGTTTAGATCCCTCACAACCTATGGAATGTGAAATGAATTCCAAAGTACACACAAAATAGAAGTTACATTCAAAGTTGTGAAGAAAGAAGATGCTTCTGAATCATCTAGTGATCTTGAGGAAGAATTAGAAAACTTTGTGATAAATATGAAGAAAGGATCAGGCAAGTACAAAGGTAAATTACCATTCAAATGCTTTAATTGTAGTAGAATTGGTCACTATGCTTCTAAATGTCCTTTTAAAGAAAGTGAAAGTAACAAAAAGGATTTCAAGAGAAGAAACTTCAGGAAGAATCTTCTCTCCATACAGGTTTTCTCCTCAAATGAAGGAGACCATTGTACATTAGAAGATGATATAGATGAATCTCTATTCATGGCCTCTGTGATTCTTGTAGGTTCAAGCAGATATATGGATGAAGAAGAAGGTGAAGTTGATTTTTAAAGTGAACTTGTCTCCGCTCTTGAAGATCTTGAATGTGCAAGGAAAGAGAATGAAAGGAAAAAGGCCCCGATTGAAGCCAAAATAAAATAATTTAAAAAGATTGAAAATGAGATCCTATTACTCAAAAAGGAGTTGGAGAAAGCTATACCTAGGAGTCAGGAAGCTGATATCATACCTAAAGAAATATCTCATCATGCAAGTAGATCCTCTCCAAACAAGTTTAATTGTGCATTTTTTGGTTACTATTTCATTTACAATAAGTATGGAAATAAAGCTATAGAGTGAAAATATGAAATGGATAGGAAATTTTGTGAGTCTAAATTATCTTGATTCTTTGGTTGATTTCAATATGAAATGTTAGATCTATAACAATATTGAGCATATAGCAAAATTATGCAATGTGATTTTGCAAAATAAAAAATTCAAAAGATAGATGATGTTGAGCAAGTCAAGGAAATGAGCAAAGAAAATTCAATGGTTGTTCAAAAAACATTTCATGCCCAAGGACAATAAAATTTATGGATAATTGATAGTGGGTGTTCAAGTCACATGAGTGGTAACAAAAGAAAGTTCATCAAGTTGGTTAAGTGAAATGGTGGTTCAATAAAGTTTGGAGATAATTCATTAGCAAAGATCTGTGGAAAAGGCACTATAAGTATTGCTGAAAAATCTAAGACTGAAGATGTTTTCTATGTTGAAGGTCTCAAGCATAATCTTCTCAATTTAAGTCAAATTTGCAACAAAGGATAAAACCTCTTATTTAATGAGAGGATGTGAAATTAGAAAACAAAATTTTGGAAGATTGGTGGTAGAAGGTTCAAGGATTGAAGGAACCTTATACAATCTTAAGGTTGTGAATAGAAGAAGTTGTATTATAGGAAAGACAAATGAATTTTGGTCATAGCACAAGAGGATGGGACACACACAATTTGATAACCTTGTGAAGATTAGTTCCATGTGCATGTAGTGAGAGACATGCCAAGGATTTCCAAGCCTACAAGTACCATGTGCAGAGAATGTCAGATTGGGAAGTAGACAAGGATAAAGTTCAAGACTAAATCTTATTGCACTACAATACCTTTGGAATTAATATATAATGATCTGTGTGGACGAACTAGAACAAAATTTATTCAAGGTGAAAGGTATTTTATGTTCCTAATTGATGATTTTTCTAGAATGACATGGGTTACTTTATTGAAAGAGAAATAAAAATATTTCAGTAGGTTTAAGATCTTTAAGTCAATGGTTGAGAATGAAATGAATGCTATAATAAAGTGTCTAAGATCTGATAGAGGTAGCGAGCTTACATCAAGTGAGTTTGAATAATTTAGTGAAGAGAATGGGATAAAAAGACATTATTCTGCTACAAGAACTCCTTAATAGAATGGGGTATTGGAAAGAAAGAACATAATTTTTCAAGAGATGGAGAGAACAATGTTGAATGAAGCTAAATTTCCCAATGTGTATTGGAAGGAAGCAGTTTATACTACCATCTATATTCTCAACGGAGGTCAGCTAAGGGTGGATAACACCAAAACTCTCTATGAGCTTTGGTATGGGAGACCAACTACTATAAGATATTTCATATTTTTTGGGAGTAGATGCTTTATCAGAAGATATGAAGAAGGATTGGGAAAGTTTGATTCAATATCAAATGAAGGAATCTTTATTAGATATTCAACTAGGAGAAAATCCTAAAAATGCTACAATAAAGATTGAGGAAGGTTGTTGAAAGAGAAAATGTTAGAGTGGATGAGGAATTTCATTAGAGCACAAATGAGAAAGAAGACTACTATATTGATGAATCTACCTACACAATGGAAGAAGAAGAAGCTACATAAAAGGAAGAAGCATAGGCTAAAGTCCCCAAGATTCCTACCAAGTATGTTCAAAGGAATTATTCAGAAGATCATATCATTGGAGATAAGAATGAAAGAGTATGAATAAGAAGAAGGTTTACAAAAGTAAATGAACAAATGAATTTTTCTCTATTGTCAAGAATAGTTCCAAAGACTTTTGTTGATGCCAACAAAGATGAAGGATGGATTCAAGCTATGGAAGAAGAGATAAATAAAATTAAAAATAATTAGAATAGGGAATTGATTCTGAGGCATGTAGATAAGAATATAATTGAAAAAAAAATGGTTGTTCAGGAACAAGCTGAATGAATATGGAGAGGTTGTAATAAATAAAGAAAGATTGGTTTGCAAAGGATATTCACAGGTGGAAGGAATTATCTTTGAAGAAAATTTTTCTTTAGTGGAAAGAATGGAGGAAATCATAATGTTTCTTGCATTTATTGTTCACAAGAACTTCAAGGTTTACCAAATGGATGTGAAATATGCTTTCTTGAATGGCGAGTTAGAAGAAGTATACATAGAACAATTTGATGGATTTCAGCTATCGGTAGATCCAGAAATGGTATGAAAACCTAAGAAGGATTTGTATGGTCTCAAACAAGATCCAAAGCCTTGGTATGCAAGATTGGGAAAGTACCTAATTCAATAAGGATTCTAGAAAGGTACCACAGACAATAATTTGTGTATCAAAGTAGAGGATGAAAAGATTCTAATTAGTGTGGTGTATGTTGATGATATAATCTTTGGAGGCAATGATGAAATGTGCAAGAGGTTTTCTGAAGAAATGTAGAAGGAATTTGAAATGTCTATGTTAGGTGAGTTGTCTTTCTCTCTTGGACTTCAAATTGTACAGTTAGATAATGACATTTTTTTATCTCTCAAGCAAAGTATGTTATTGAAATGCTAAATAAGTTTGGTATGGAAGACTATAAACCAGTAAGTACTCCAATGATAATTGGTTTCCATTTGAGTAAGGATGATATGTCATCTAAGGCTAATCAAACTCTGTATAGGTATATGGTTAGAGGCCTACTGTACTTAACTGCTTCAAGGCCTGATATTATGCAAGTAGTATGCTTGGTTGCAAGGTTTCAGGCTGATCCAAAAGAAACTCATGTAAAATATGTCAAGAGGATTTACAGATGTTTGAAGAGCACTCCAAACTATGGATTGTGGTATCAAAAGAGTAATGAATTTTCCTTGAGTGCATCTATTGATGTTGATTGGGATAGCAATGTTGATGATAGAAGATGTACCAATAGTGGTGCTTTCTTTCTGGGAGATAGATTGGTCTCTTAGTTTAGTAAGAAGTAGGAATCAGTGTCCTTATCTACAACAGGAGTAGAATATATTGCTGCAACATCTTGTTGTACACAAGTGCTATGGATGAAGAAAAAAATGAAGGACATCAAGGTGATGCATGATGAAACCATTTCAATTCTATGTGATAATACAAGTTTCATCAATATTTAAAAGAATCTAGTGATGCATGCTAGAACCAAGCACATATCTATTAGATATCACTTCTTAAGAGATAAATTTTTTGATCAAGGAGTAAGATTATGTGCCCACAAACAAACAAATTGCAGACATCTTCACAAATACGCTTTCAAAGGATACATTTGAGTATCTCAAACATAAGCTAGGGTTTATTGCCCCTCCTTCTAACTAGATGCATAGTTGGTGCATCTTTCTATGGGGAGAAATTCAAGACAATTTTTTATCCTTGGATTGATGAAGGATACCTCTCATGGGGAGTAGGTAGAAGAATGTTGAATTTTATGTAGATAGGGGGAGCTTGTATGTTGTGGCAAGCTCAGTTGAAGACCATTATCTCTTTGTCCTTTTTGTTAAATGGGGAGAGATAGAGCAAAGATAGAGCAAGGGGAGATATTGTGTATCTTATTGTTGTTTCTCTCATTGGTGTTGCCATCCATGCCAAAGGGGAGATTGTTGCAAGTATGTTGCACGTTTTTTCATTGATGTCAATGAGTTTGTTGGTTGTCATTGTTGCAAGTATGAGCAATTTTGGTGGTGTTGTCATTAATGTTGTCATTGATGTCAACATAGTTCAGTATATTGTAGATTGTGCATGCATAGTTCAGATACTGTTGAGATGTTGTGAGTACATGGAGCTATCCTTATGATGTTGCAGATGTGCTGAATTGATGAGTTTCCAAGTGATTTTGAGAAAATTAATAAAGAGAGAATTTTGAGTTATGAACATGTTCAAAATGTGCTCCGATATGTGCTACACATTTCTCCTCTATTGATCCTATGATTGTGCAGATTTGAAGGGTTGTTTTTTGATGATATGATAGTGATATCTACTAATTTTTATCTTCTGGTTTGATGAAGTGTGAAATTTGTGTTCACCAGTGTATGAATCGTTCTAGCAGAGTTAGCTTTCTATGACTGGGAGAAATGTTTCTACTCCGCAGTCCTCTGCTATTCTATTTCAGATCTTGTGGATTTAGAATGTGTCTTATAATGTTGTTCTCTTGGTTTTGGAAAGGATGCTTGTGGTTTAATGATCCAGAAGTCAAGTTTTAGAGTTGTTGTATGTGTTTGCATAGTCCAGATGGATTGATGGAAGGTGTTCGATGTTCGAAGATTGTTGCACTTGTTGTAGATGAATTTGAAGGAACCTGAGATGTGTTCTCAGGAATAATGAAGTGTTTTACATCATCTGCATGCTATCTTCTTGTTGGGAAGCATGTACATCAATGTTCATTTTTGTTTTCATTAGGTTTGGCCGACCTAGTGTTTACACTTCATTTGAAGAATTAAATTTAATTAAGGAAGCCTGTGGTTGATCTGAGACATTATTTTTGGTCTTGGTAAAGTATTTTTATTGGTCTTCTCTCATTCCTTTCCATCGCAGGAATGTTGAGTTGCCGACCTAATTTAAATTTATGAAATGAGGCGTATGTGGCGAACCTTGGTGAAAGTTTCTAAGGTTGAAGATGCTACAAATGCAAGTCAAATTGTGAAGAATTGAATGAGGATGAAAAGTAACAAAGTAAGCCACAAATTAAAAGAGTAGAAGTGTGCGAAAGTGAGTTGAGGTATCAATAATTCATTTTGTTAGATTCTTGAAGGAAGTGAGCTAAAGGTTTCTGCAATCTTCTAATCAAGGTTGCAGATGTGTGTTAATTGATGTGGTGGATCTTTTGTTTTCTTTTGTATCAGTAGGTAGTGAGCCTCCTTGTTGGATAGAGTCCTTTCTGTAGGCAGTGAGCCTTTGTATCTGGACAATGAGTCCTCTTCTGGGTAGTGAGCCCTTGTAATCAGTTTTTCTATCTCTTTATATTGTGAGTTAATCCTCACCATGGTTTTTCCCTCATTGGGTTTTCCATGTAAAATCTAGTATTCATTGTGTTGATTTTACTTTCTGTTATCTACATTTCATGTTCATACCTAATAACAAAACAATGTGGTTGTGAAGCTAATAAGTATTTAAAGTTTTGAATTTGAATTTTGTGACAATTGATTTTACCCCCCAACCTCTTAATTGTCATGCACCTTTGAACAATTGGTATTAGAGCATTGGTTCCTTGGTGTAGAGCCTAACTGCTTAAGGAAGATTTGATGGCGCATAAGTTGGTGATCCCTATGTTCGATGGATCTAATTACAATGACTGGAAAGCACCAATGAGAGGATACATTATCTCTCTTGGTTTCAAGACTTGGAAGGTTGTTGAGATGAAGTATATATTCCTGATGGGTGGTCTTACTACTGTAGATGGGATTTCTTCTTATGAGGAGAATGAGAAGGTGATGTATGTTATTTTCAGTGCTTTATCTAAAACTGAGTGAACTAAGGTTCTTTCTTTAGGCATTGCTCATGAAGTCTAGAAGAAGTTGGAAGAACTATATGAAGGAAATGAAAGAGTAAAGTTGAAAAAGAAGTTTGAAGCAAAGCGCATATATGAGAATCTGAAAATGGAAGAAGGTGAAGATTTTATATTATTTCTAGAGGGTTGAACTTGTAGTAAATGAAGTTAGGAATCAAAGGGGAAACCTGCTCGATGAAAATATAATTGAGAATATCATGATCACCCTATCTGATTGCTACAGTGATAAGATCTCAGTTATTGAAGATATGTATGATCTTAAGACGTATACTAAAGAACAATTATTCAACACCTTGACAACATTTGAGATGAGAAAGTTTGGAAAGAAAGAGGAAAAGACAAAAATGATATTTAAGGCAATGAAGATTGAAGATGATCTAGATAGTGATGGTTCTAATGAGTTGGAAGCAAATTTCACCAGAAAGTTGAAGAAAGGTACTGATAAATATAAAGGTGTGTTTCCCTTTAAATGTTTCAGTTGTGGTAATATTGGTCATTATGCTTCAAGATGTCTAAAGAGAGTTGTACATAAGAAGAACAAGGATTATAAAGATAAAGATAGAAAGGATAAGAAATATAAGAAGCTGTATTATGTTAAAGAAGAAGCCAAAATATTTGATGATGAATTTGATTATGAGGGTGATGATAGTGAATAATTATTTTTAGCTTTAGAGAATAAATTTGTGTTTGCTAACCCTATAAAATGTGCAAGGAAGAAAGTTTCAAAAAACAAGAAGAATGGGATGGAAGGTACTGTGGTCACCACCTTTCATGCTAAGTAGGATGAAGATTATTGGGTGATTGATAGTGGATGTTCTAATCACATGACTGGTGATAAAAGTAAGTTTACTAAACTTGAAAACTATGATGGAGGCTTGGTCATGTTTGGTGATGATTCAAGAGAAAAAATTATTGGGAAAGGTACAATTACTTTTGATGGAATACACAACATTGATGATGTATATTATGTAAATGGTTTGAGGCATAACCTTTTGAGTGTTGGAAAAATGTGTAGCAAAGGTTTTAAACTTGTGTTTCAGAATAATACCTACAAGATCAGAGAAAGATCTAGAGATATGGTTGTTTTTGGAAGGAGAACTCATGGAAACATCTATCAGGTTAAAGGTTTGGATGGTCAGTGCCTTGTATCTCAAATCAATGAAAGTTGGTTATGGGACTAGAGAATGGGACATGTAAACTTTGATAATTTGGACAAAATCAATTCAAGAGATGTTGTCTGAGGTCTACCTAGAATCAAAAATCCTGCTAATACTATTTACAAAAGTTGTCAGTTAGGAAAACAAACAAGATGCAGCTTTAAGGGAAAGGAGCAATCTACTACCGAAATGATGGAGTTAATTCATATTGACCTCTGCGGTCTGACTAGAACAGGAAGCTTGAATGGTGACATGTATTTCATGCTCCTTATTGATGATTATTCTCAAATGACATGGGTTTCTTTTCTTAGAGAGAAGAATTAGGCTTTGGATAGGTTTAAAGTGTTCAAAGCAAGAGTGGAAAATGAAGTGAATTTGAGAATCAAATGTTTGAGATCTGATAGAGGTGGATAATTCACTTCTAGTGAGTTTAATACATTTTGTGAACAACATGGCATAAAAAGACAATTTTCTACTCTGAGAACCCCTTAGTAGAATGGGGTAGTTGAGAGGAAAAATTGGATGATACAAGAAGCTGCAAGAACCATGATGAAAGAATCAAATGTATTAGATGTGTATTGGAGAGAGGCAATACACACTACTATTTATGTTCTTAATAGAATTTAGATTAGAGGCAACAACACAAAGACTCCTTTTGAGTTATGGACTGGTAAGAATCCTACTCTGAATTACTTCAAGGTATTTGGAAGCAAATGTTACATTAAAAGAGATGATGAAAATCTTGGGAAGTTTGATGATAGATGTGATGAAGGAATTTTTCTTAGGTACTCTACTACCAGTAAATCATATAGATGATTTGATAAAAGATTAAGGAAGATTGTTGAAAGTGCTATAAAAATTTCAAAGAATCTTCTTATGCATTCAAGAAAAAACCACATATCTATCAGATATCATTTCCTAAGAGAAAAAGTGTTGAGAATGAAGATAGGTTGGAGTATGTTACAACAAAGGAACAAATTGTAGATATATTTACTAAGGTTCTTCCAAAGGATACTTTTGAGTATCTTAGGGAGAGGTTGGGGGTCATTGGCCCTCTAAACTAGGTGCACATGTAGGTGCATCAATCTAGTGAATTCACATATTCTTCATTTATCTAGACTGATGAATGGGTCTACTTCGCAAGGGGAGTAGAAAAGGTTTTCATTGTTGCAGTATGAGTTGAATGGGTGCAATCGTAAGGGGGAGTGATAAGAGTTTTTGATCTTTTCCATTGATGTCAAAGGGGGAGAGAAAGTCATGTGAAAAATAGTAAGAAAAGGACGAAAAGGTGTCCTCCCGGAATATTGTGTAGGATGTTGTCTTTGATGGTTTTTCACATCATGTGTTGCCATCAATGACAAAGGGGGAGATTGTTGCAAGTATGAGCAGTTTTGGTGGTGTTGTCATTAATGTTGTCATTGATGTCAACACAGTTCAATATATTGTAGATTGTGCATGCATAGTTGAGATACTATTGAGATGTTGTGAGTACATGGAGCTATCCTTATGATGTTGCAGATGTGTTGAATTGATGAGTTTCCAAGTGCTTTTGAGAAAATTAATAAAGAGAGAAGTCAAAGTTATGAATGTGTTCAAAATGTGCTCTGGTATGTGCTCCACGTTTCTCCCATTTTGATCCTATGCTTGTGCAGATCTGAAGGGTTGTTTTTTGATGATCTGATGGTGATATCTACTAATTTTTAACTTCTATTTTGATGAAGTGTGAAAGTTGTGTTCACCAGTGTGTGAGTCGTTCTGGTAGAGTTAACTTTCTATGACTAGGAGAAATGTTTCTACTCTATTGTCCTCCACTGTTCTATTTTAGATCTTGTAGATTTGGAATGTGTCCTATAATGGTGTTCTCTTGGTTTTGGAAAAGATGCGTGTGGTTTGATGGTCCAGAAGTCAAGTTTCAGAGTTGGTGTATGTGTTTGTATACTTCAAATGGATTGATGGAAGGTGTTCAGTGTTTGAATATTGTTATTGCACTTGTTGTGGATGTATCTAAAGGAACCTGAGATGTGTTCTTGTGCATAATGAAGCGTTTTGCATCATTTGCATGCTATCTTCTTATTAGGAAGCATGTATATCAATGTTCATTTGTGTTTTCATTAGGTTTGGCTGACCTGGTGTTTACACTTCATTTGAATAATTAGATTTAATTAAGGAAGTGTGTGGTTGATCCAAGACATTATTTTTGGTCTTGGTTAAGTATTTCTATTGGTCCTCTCTCATTCCTTTCCACCACAATAATGTTGAGTTGCTGACCTAATTTGAATTTATGAAATGAGGCATATGTGGCCGACCTTGGAGAAAGTTTCTAAGGTTGAAGATGGTACAAATGCAATTTGAATTGTGAAGAATTGAATGAGGATGAAAAGTAACAAAGTAATTTACAAACTAAAAGAGTAGAAGTGTGTGAAAGTGAGTTGAGGCAGCAATACTTCATTGTGTTAGGTTCCTGAAGGTAGTGAGCTAAAGGTTTCTGTAATCTTCTGATCAAGGCTGTGGATGTGTGTTAATTGATGTGGTGGATCTTTTTTTTTCTTTTGTATTAGTAGGCAGTGAGCCTCCCTGTTGGACAGTGAGTCCTTTCTGTAGGTAGTGAGCCTTTGTATCTAGACAGTGAGTCCTCTTCTGGGTAGTGAGCCTTTGTAATCATTTTTTCTATCTCCTTATATTGTGATTTAATCCTCACCGTGGTTTTCCCATTGGGTTTTCCATGTAAAATCTGGTGTTCATTGTGTTGATTTTACTTTTTGTTATATGCATTTCATGCTCATACCTAATAACAGAACATTGTGGTTGTGAAGCTAATAAGTATTTAAAATTTTGAATTTAAATTTGGTGACAACTGATTCACCCCCCCTTCTCAATTGTCATGTACCTTTTAATAGTCATTGATTCCAATAGTTTGGTGTTTGCTGATGATGTTGTCTCTATAGTTAGCAAAGTAGTAGTGTGTGGTTGATTGCATATGCTACAATCAGGATGTTAAGTATAATGTATAAGGAAGGATGTCATGAGTTGCTATAACAATTGTTTCCTGTTAGTCATAAATGTGTATGATTTTGTGAATGTTGCATTGATTTTCCATTGCTATAATTTGTATAGAAGATTCTCTTATAGTTAGTGGCTTAGGATTCTCTAAAAAGGCTCCAAAGAATGCTCTACATTCCTCCACATTTTATGAAATCTTGTTCTTGTGGTTTGAAGGATAAAAAAATCAAGTGTGCAACATGTGTGTTCTAGTTTTCAAATATTAGAAGTCATCACAGAAGTTTCTTGAGTAAGCAGAGTGAACACTATATTGTTGCAGTCATGAAAGGTTATGAGAAATTCTTGGCATTTCTCTATAGTTGTAGTTTGGAGGATGTGTTTCTAATGTCTATCTATTGTCTCTCTTTGAGTTTCAATTGCTAAAGTGTACCACAAGTTGAGTTGTCAAAGGTATATCTCAAGGTCGTGTTGTTTGGGTTTGGAATGGATATTAGTTTTGTGTCTGTTTGCTTGTGCTAGCATCTAATGTTGCATACCGTTGTGAAAGAGGGGCATGGAAATATTCTTGAAATTATTTGATGCTTGTGATGTAATCCACGTGATGCTAACTTGCTTCTTCGGTATTGCTTGAGGTTTGGAGTTAATATTTTGAGGGTTGAGTGTTTGTTGGGACCACTTAATTCTTTAAGTTTTTTGGTGTGCGCTAGCATGGGAATGCATGTAAAGTTGAAATAGGTCATTCTTATCACTTGGCTTGGATTTCATTGAGTTTCCCTTTCTCGCAGATGTGTTGAATCCAACTCAATATGGCTGTTGCACATTTCATGTTCATGTGTTTCTTGATTTGGCCGACAAGGAGAAAATTTTTGATTCTTGGAGAAGGTATAAATGTAAGATCAAGTGTGTGATCAAAGTGTACAAGTTTTCAATGTGTGATCAATGTAATTTGCTAATACTAGTGTGCTGAAGGAAGAGTAATGTGTGTGAACTTGTAATGAAGTATTTGAATCATGCTGGAGGAAGTGAACTAAAAGCAAAAGAGTTTAAGTGGTGTGTGAAAGGTAGTGAGCTGACCAAAAGTGTGTGAGTGAGTGTTGGAGGCAATGAGCCAAAGGAAAAAGTTCTAGTATGAATGCTAGAGGTAGTGAGTCAAAAGTAGAGGTGCAAAAGTGCTAAAGGAAATGAGCCAGAGATAGAAGAAGTTTTATAGTTGTGATTAGTCATCTGATTCTTCAAAAGTATTTTAGGTTGTAGCCTCATTTTGTAAGTGAGCAGGGAGTTATAAAATTCCTTAGGTTAAAGACCTTAAATATGTTGTAACTGTTGACCCATTTGTGAGGTTGGATTTGGACAGTAGCTCCAAGAAACTTTTCTCACTGTGGTTTTTCCCTTGTTGGGTTTTCCATGTAAATTTTGGTGTTGTGGTTTTCTAATTTTTCTTTTGCATGTGTTATTTGATTAAGGTAGCTATATGTTTTGATTGATAAGTTGAATTGAATTGATTTGAGGGATATACTAATTCACCACTCCTTAGTATATCTATGTTTTCTAACATTTCTATGGTTGTTTCTTCCTTGTATCGAATACTATTCAAGGAAATAGGTGGCACCATATTAGAAATTCTTATTAGAGCACTAAAAAGTATGAAATAATATTGTAGGCTAGACCTATCCCCTTATCATCTAAATATTCAATAAATAATATATTTTAGGAGACAAAAAACTTAGAAAAAATGATTACATATAAAACTTATTGTCATTGTCCCTAAATTTGTTTAACTTATGATTATTTTTATATTTTAATATTCTTATCATTTGGTGTGCATCTATATATAGTTATCCCCATATTTTAAGATTTTTTCTATCCTTCAAACCTTATCCCCATATCCCTAGAACCTATAAACTTAGAGAAACAATGTTGCTTCTATTTCTTTGAATAATATCACTAGTTCTAACAAGAACCTAGTATCCAATAGTTATCCTACCAATAGCTCTAGGGTTTTTTCTTGTTTAGGTCATAATACATTAACACTAGGAGCATCTAATTATTGGTGGGTGAAAAATAAAGATAATGTGACTTCATTTCCAATCCCACATAAGTTTTTTTTTTCTTTAGTTGTATTAAGATTATGATTTGGATAGATTTGGTCTAACACCTCAACCTCAATAATAGAGGGGACCTAATTTATATTATACCATATTTAAATGATGTGCATGAGGATGAATGTGGCCAATCAAATGAATGGCCTAAATATCAAGAAAGTATCTTGTTGGTCTCAAGGAGCATGCCCTTTTTTTATCACTAGCCTTATTTTAGGTGAACAAATACAAAAAATTTATGAAAAAAGGTAGACCAAAGTGGGAATCAACCATGATGGTTGAGTATGATGTTGTTTGAAAAATTACATTTAAGTTTGGAGGTGATTCCTCCAAGTAAGAAGCCCATTCTATGCAAGTGATTGTATAAAGTGAAATACAAGGACTATGGTACTTTAGATAAGAACAAGGCCCATCTTGTTTGCAAACACTATTCACACAAGAAGTAAGCACCTATAAGGAGACATTTTCTTCTAATATTGAAATAGTCACTTTTTAGTAAGAACTCTCAAATGCAACTCACTTTGAATGAAAAGTGTATAAGTTGGATGTGAACAAAACTTTGTCGAACAATACCTAGATGATGATTATTATAGGGTACATGCAAAGAGGTTCTAAATGTTAGGAAAGGATATTTGGGGTGTAGATTGGTTAAGTCCTTATATGAAATTAAGAAAAATTTGAGTGTAGTGTATATCAAAATCAATCAATATGTGATGGTAATAATATCATATAACTCTCATCATCCATCTTGATGATTTAACCATCAATAGTATCAAGGCCAATGCTATATATAAATTTAAAATAATATGTATGGTCATCTTTTGGTATTGATAGAAATTCAATATCATATATATCCTATTTAGAAACTTGATCATGTGACCTTTTTTTCTCAAGCGAAATATACCAATTTCTTTTGAAGAAATTCAAAAGCTAGATTGTATTAATCCTTAGTCTATTCCTATGAATATTAGACTTAAACTTTTATCCCATGCTAATTTGCTACTATTCAATGAAAAAAAGTGCTCTAATATTTCAAGGATGCACTTCACTTTGGCATCTTATACAAATATTCCTAAGAGACCAAGCTTTAAGGCTACATGGATTCTTAGTGGGACACTTTTGGATATGAATTTAAGAGTTATTTAATGACAAAGTAAAATCCAACATACAATCACCTTGTCTTTCATAGAAGCAATATACAAGGTAGTTGTTAGTGAAGGTTGTGAGGTAGCATGGTTGTAATGACTCTACGGCTTTCAACTAGATCCAATTTTTCCATCTACATTTTACATAGTGATAATCAAAGTGTTCTAAATTTGGTGAAGAACCTAGTATGTCATGTGAGGCTAAACATATTAAGGTTCGTCATCACTACATTGAAAAATAGTTGAAAATTAGCATAATTATCTTCATTATTATGCCAGTCAAGAACAATCTACGTATATAATGAATAAATCTCTTTGGCTTGATAAATTTTTAAAATTTCTAAACAACCTTGGTGTTCTTTCTAATTTATTATTATGTGGAAATCAGCCACAAAATTGTATTATTATTTTATATAATAACTTATATATTGATATAAATTATTATGTTTTATAATATAATTAACTTGTGCAGTGCAAATTATAACCAATGTATCTTCCTTTCATTAATAAATAAGCATTCAAACATAAACATCTATGTTCCCATTTTGTTTCTTTTTCTCTTTCTTAAAATATTGTTCTTTTGAAAAACATTTCTCTCCGCTATATGTCCATTTGATTTCATAACATTCCAATAAAATGATTTTAAACCTTATAATACATTAAAAAGAATTTTAGAATTGTAATCTTCCTCATAAACTTTTTAAAGAAATCAAAATAGCATATAAGTCATAATCTCTCTTCTTAATAAAGCATCAACCCTCTAATTATAATTATTAAAATTTCAAAATCAAATATTAATTTCTTCTTCATTCAATGCAAAACAGATCTACAACAGCCTAGAGGACAGCCCCTCCCCAACTATAAGAGGTTCCTTTTATTCAACTCTGAATGGATATTTATAGATTATTCTATCAAAACTTGCAAATGATGTAAGGATAAATTTTTTAAACAAAATAAAAAGAGGAAGAATGCATGCTTGCATTTAATAGAAGCAAAGACAATTTGAGCATATAAGACGTGGATATAAAGACAACTGGATCTTTCAAGTTTCCACAACAAAACCCTCCTAAGTTTCCATTAATTATCTTCATTAGTGTGTTCCTTTAGCTTGAAATTCACAGATTCCAACTACAACGCTATTTTGTCTTCAAAATCTTTACAGCCAAAAGGTCCATTTCTCATCTCACAACTTCACTTTCTGAAAAAGTAGTTCTCCTACTCTAACCACTTATAATCTCTTTTCAATAAAATTACTTTATAAAGCCTTCCTTCACGTTACGACTTACTTTTGGCATTTGATTTGATGATCCACCTTAGAAGGGTGGGACTATCCATCTCTAGTCAAGTCAATTGGATTTACATCTTTCTACAACCTATACAATCCGTCTGACTCCACTAATTCCTTTACTCCATCTTCGTTTCCCATGAGTAGAGCAGATCCCCAATTTTCACTTGAAGATCCATATCCGGAGTCAAATTTCTGGTTTTGATTAGCTTTTCCATTGCCTCCATGTTGAATTTTTTTTGTTAGCAACTTCTGGATCACTTATGACAAAACAATCTCTAAATCACTTGATAATCCAATAGCTCTCCAAAGATCTTTTCCACAAATATTTGGAGTTCATTTAGAAGATAAAAAATTGATGGTTTTCGAAGTTTGAACTACTTTTATTCTAGCCTCCAACATATCAGCTTTGGGTTTGTCTTGGCTGCCTCTGACCAATTAATATTTTTAATTGGGATGCAAATAATTTGCAGTTATGATCTTTTGATCATGTATAATTATGTGGTTGTGATTTTTCATTTTTTCTTAACTGACTTTTGTTGTATGAGAACATATATTTTGTGATGATCATTTGCTTGAGGATTTACTAATTTCTTCTTTCAACAAATCACTTCTTTGATCCATGTTGAAGTCTCTAAGTAATTCCTTTAGTTTCAAGTGATCAACATCCATTAGCATTTAAGGTTGTCTAGGAAATGAAATTTTGGAGGAAGTGTGATAGGGAATTGTACTTGATAGATAACTTCAACTTTGTTGCGAGAACAAAAACAGTTGAGCATTGTTTTCAATCAACACCTGTTCTTAAGTATGTTGAGGTAGTTGAGGAGGTGGCATTTGTTGGTTCAACTTTAATTTTATATTAGACTTTAAAAGAAGGTTAATGCTATAAGAAGTTACAACCTTCTTTTGGTTGTCCTTGTCACAATCATTATCATCTCCTTTAATTCCTTCTAATGTATCAATAATATTAATGATTAGATAAGAAATCTACTATGTTAGAGTACTTTCCTATTTTTTAAGGACTTGGATGACTATCTTTTTAAAAAAATCTTATTTCTTGTGTGTTTATCTATTTTGTGATTGAATTACAAGAGTCTTTTGTCAATGGTTATTTTTAATCTACACCTAGTTTAATGATCAAAGATAAGTTTCTATATGAACAATTATCTTTGTCCATTCCTAAACATATCTCCTTAATTGACAATTATTTGACCCTTAAAAAGAGTTGCAATTTTTATTTACATTACATATATCTAAAATATTAGAAACCATTATCATCATTTCCAACTCCGCATAAAATTTCTTTCAAATTAAAACCTGTTATAATTTGCTCAAGAGTCATCTCACTATAATGCACCCTCTTGACTTTTGCATAATCATGACAATCAACCCAATAATCTTAATGGTTTAGTCCCAATATTCTTTCCATTACCTCTTTTCCATCAAATGCTAACTTTTTTTCTTATACAAGTAGGGACTGTATTTAGCTACGTCCTTTCCAGTCTCTTGACAAGAGTGATAAGGTACCTCTTTCATACAAGTCCAGGCTGTATTTAGCTATGTCCTTTCCAATCTCTTGACAAGAGTGATACTTTACACTTGTAGTTTGAGCAAGAATTTGTCTACGTATTTGGGATGATGCAAGAAAAGGTACACTTTGTGAAATTAGAATTTACCCATAGCACGATCAAAGGTTCTCTTTCCCATGTCTCTTCAAGTATTCTAATTGGGTGTAAGAGAAAGGCACCAATTGCTTCGAGAGAAGTTTTGGTATACGTTCTCCTTTTCCACCGAAGGCTAGTGCATATATCCTCAAGAAAGTACAATATGTCAATTACATAGACCAGATAGGACGTCATGTTCAATCTTCTTATACTATTCAGCTCATATAATTGTTTGTAAATAGCGTTGTTGAAATATAGCTGGCTGAAATGTATGTGGTATCGGCTAATGAATCCATGGCTGGAATTGAGATGCATTTCTTCTTTACACTATGCGATTGAGTAGTATAGTTATATCTCCAAGGACCTCATTGAAATCACTTTTGTATAGTGCGCCCCTTCCTGATTCCATGCCTTTTGTGCTCGAGCCATGATTTGTTGATGTCATTAAGGCATTTATGAATTTTCTTGCAGAGTGTATGCATTTTGGTAAGGTATGTTGGACGACTACTTCTTGTGCAAGTACCTACAACAGTTCTTGATCTTTAATATAGCCCACGAGTAGTCTACCAACGGTTTCTCCCATTGAAGATTTAACTTCTCTCAATTCTGATTCATAATGCCTAGGTACATTAGGACATTCCACATTCTAAGCAAGGAATTGGTACTAGAAATTCTGCAATCTGGACCATATTAGTATTATACAATATTTTCATTAGAATAGTGTTATTATTTTTTACCAAGTCGTTTTCTCATATTCTTTAGGTCGGAATAACCTAGATTGATATCCATTAGATACTCATTTCAGGTTGGTGATAAAGTTTGGTTGCATATTCAGAATGATTATTTAAAGAATCTACATGAAAAGATGACAAAGTCTAGTTACATCTCAAAAGAAACTAGAATACAAAGAGTGTCATGACAAACCATATGTATATCAAGTTCATTTTAGTTCAAGGGCAATTTCTAGTTGTATATTCAAAAGGAATGCTTCAAGGGTCCAAATGAGAAGGTGAAGCCTTTGTACTATGGTTATTACATCATCCTATGTGTAGTTGTTGTGAATGCCTTTAATCTCAATCTTCCTCAATACCTTGGCTAAGTGCACCCAATATACAACATGAAACTATTTAATTCATGTTCACCCCTCTACTAGATCTTACAATAATGTAACATCCTATGGAATTGGACACACTCTATTCACATCAAACAACAAATGATTATATCATTAACACAACCACCACTTATCCTTGCCATAACACCCATCAACTATTTTGGGTACTCAAAATCAAGAAGTATATATATTGAGCTAAGTGGTACACCCTTCACTAATTGCATGTGTAGTTTCCTCAGCTCACTATCAATATAGTGGAGACCATCACTTCACAATGGGGGAAAAATAATCCAAGAACAACCTCATGTGTCAATTTTTTGTGGCTTTGTTAGTGCACTCAACATTGCACAATATGCACATCATAGTGTTTATGCATATCCACATAATACCTTGCACATAGTATTTGCGTCAAGCCACATAATAGTACTCATGTTCTTATTCTAGCCCTACACATGGCCACACATGCTTGTGTTGAGTTAGACCATATGCATGTCCCATGTAGGGGCATCTACAACATATAAAATTCCACCGTATGCATGCAAAACCTAGCAATCCTTTTTCCACAAGATATGAGATCATATAAGAACAAAATTTGGAACCATACACACACAACATTTGATGGAAATTATTTCTTAGGATATAAGACCATATGGGATTAACATTTTCCATCACCCCATCCATATGCAACACATCTATGTATGTTGTACATTTTTTAGCATGTACTTGGAGCTTAGCTAGTAGCCTAGTTGTACTACTATGTGGATGAAAGAAAATTAGTGACACCTATTTTTGGGCCGAAATGGATCACACCTAAAATTACATAGATTTGATTGAATATGTGTTTGATCAAACCTCGTTAACATGTGTATGAGGTCATGCGATGCATTATATTGGGATAGGGTTCACTCAAGTGAGGTTTGATCAAATATTATTCAATCAAGCCCCCTTGAGGGTTTTCCCATAAAAGAATGGGTTAACTTATTATTTTGGCACTTCTATTACCAAACCAAAGAAGAATATTCTTGCATTATGAGAGATTCTAATTCACAAGATATGAGGTTTTGTGCTTGGAGGTAGAAGTGGAATAGATCAAGATTTACCCCTACCTAGATGGCATCACCAACCAATCAAACAAAGGGAAATATTGATCTCTATTGTGTTGTTCTTTCATTGAGGATATTAGGGGTTCAATCCAATTTGATTTTAATCTAAACAAGATTCAATGCTAACCTATTTATGTGATAGCCTTTTCTTCTCCTATCCACATCTTACATTTTTTATTCAAAAAATACTTCATGTCATGCAAATAAGGCTCAAACACAATCATTTGAGGACAATAACTTATGTGTATGTATCTCTTAAAATCAGATTTCTAAAATTTATGATATAATATGTTTCTTTTAATATTAAATTTTGTATTTTTATTTATATGCAAGATAGCTCCATTACATAAAAGACCTATATTCATGACACTAGCTAAAATAGAAAAAAGGATAAATATTTAATTTAAAATTAACTTCCCAAAATGTATAATATTTAATATGTTTCTTTTTATATTAATTTTTTTATTTTTTTTTATATTCAAGATAGACCCATTACATAAAAATATCTATTTTTGAGACATTGGGAAAAATAACAAACATGGTTAAATAAAATTTAAAAAACTATAATGTATTCTACATTGATGTCCTTGTTTCCAAAAAAATTAAAATAATTTCAATAATATAAGGAAAGGGAAATGCATTATAGTAATATGTGGTTCTAAATTTTTTATTAGTACCAATTAAAATATTAATAATAAATAAAAATATTCAATTTAGATCCATGCACTAGATATTGGAGTTAGCTAATGCTCCAATATCAAGCTCTTAGGATTACTATTTAAGTTAGCTAATGCTCCATTAGTGTTTATGTGTCTCATGCATTATTTATTCCATGATTTATTAGACAATTGTGTGTTGGTTTTCATTTATGTGTTTTAATTTATTCTTAAAATTAGGACAAAAATAGCAAATTAATTATTTTTTTGCATCGATTATGAGAGAAATTTATTTATGAAAAATGGATTAAATGGTTTTTCTTTCAATCAAATAACCACTACCTTGGATGAAAATTCTTTATAAAATGGATATGAGTGGATAAAATTAAGTTAAAAACTATTTTAGAAAGGCCAATACCTAAGAATGTCAATGAGGTTTACATTGTCATGGGATTATTAGGGTATTATTGTAGATTTGCGGAGGATTTTTCTAAAGTGGATTATCATATCAGTTAATTATAGAAGAAATGGAAAGATTTTGAATGAATACCAATTGAAAACAATCATTTCATAAGTTCAAAGAAGTGTTAACCACAACTATAGTTAGATATAGGTACTTGATCTCAAGAAATAATTATTGTTTGGAATGATGCTTCAATAAAAGTTTTTGAATCGTTGTTGATGTAGGATGGAAGAGTTATAGCTTATAATTCTAGAAAGCTACAAGATCACAAGAAGGATTATCCTATGCATGATTTGTATTTGATAAGTTTAATTCACGTTTTGACAATATTGTGACAATATTTTATGGGTATACCATTCATATTGAGATAAGTTGTAAGGAGTTGGAATATGTTTTTCACACAACTAGAATTGTTATAAGATAAAGGAGATGGTTGGAGTTCCTTATTAATTGGTGTCTTAAAATTATACCTGTGGCAATTTCACACTTGTGTATATAGCTCGCCACATTTATGACAAAAACCTATAAGTTGGAATTTCATGATTCCAACTTCATAGGAAATAATGATGAAGCAATATAACAACTTGACTTACTCATTCTTGCAAATTTTTGAATAGGACACTTGTGTGGCATGGTGACATCAATGCAACACACTAGCATCCCTAAACTTGTTGAGAGATCTTAAATGAGAATATTCTATGTCCTTTACCTACAACACATGTCATTGTGGTAGAAATGTGGATGTAATGACTCCTGCTGCCCATGTACCCTCACAAAACCTCATTTTAACTATCATCCATTCTCACTCTCTCTTGCTCTTTCTCTCACACACATTCTGCTCTATCTTCTCTATTCTATTTTGCTCTCTCTTGCTCCCATAGTGAAGCTCTACCATATTTATCTCAAGCAATAATCAAGGCTCTCTTGCACGCAAACTTATCACATCTATCAAGCCAAGAGGGGAGCCATAGGTTGTTGGTAATGCTCTCTTGTCTTCTTGTCTTGTCTATTTGATATTATATATTTGATGTCGTCTAATTTATTCACAATAGGGGTTCTCCTCCTTTGCAGGGTTTGTTTCTATCACACATCTTTTTCTTTATGCATTTTTTTCTATCTCTATATATTTGGTTGTTTATGGAGGTGGAAACAAAAAAATGGGGGTTTGATTGAGGTAAACCTCGAAGCAATCCCCAACATTTTTCATGTCTCATTTGTGTGCAAATGTATAGGTTTGACAAGATGGAAACTTTAGATATAAGGTTTTTATTCTCTATTTTACCAGAGACAACAATGTGGAGTGCATAAATCCTCATGGCACATTGTTGTCTATGGCCAAGGCTTAGTCCTTTTGAGGGTAAAATATGCAGGTTTTGTACTTTCCATTTCTATATATTAGAGATTTTGATTATATCGTTAACTTTTATAATTAAGTAATTTTATTATTCTTGCCATTAGTAGTTTAGTGTTTATTCAATTAAGTTGTGCAAATACTTTTCAATCTTCATCTTGTCACTTGAGCTTTGATCTCCTAGGTAACCACAGGCTATTTTCTCCTTAAGACCCCATCATCTTGAGGGTAGTGAATCCCCTCCTTTACATTTTGGTGAACATGGTGTGAATGAAATCATGTCGAATATTTTTCTTGAATGTTTTAATGCTTTTTAAAATGTATTTTCTAAACAATATTTTGATATGTTTGATGATTCTAGATGACTTCTTAGAAGAATCTCCTTCTATTCAAAATCCATTAAAAAAAATTCTTCATCACAATCTTCTTTTTTGCAAGTTGAAGAGTCTGTGAATGTAGTCATAGTCTCCCTCACCCCTTAAAAGATTAAGAGACCGGTCATTTACATGACTTTGACTAGCCCTTCTCCTAAAATAATTCATTTTATTCATGGGGCTCATGTCAAAAGTGACACACAAAATATTTACATGAAGTTCATACAATCTAAGCCCCCCTCTTATAAAGTGGTAGCCCATACCTATAATACTAGAAGGAATCAAAAAAATATTAACCACTCTACTTCTTTCCCACCTTCTCAACCAAGTCTTTCCTAAACATCTAAACTTTCAACTAAGCCATTGAGTGAGAAACTTCATGTTACTCCTGCGAAGATCTCACTTTGGGATTTGGGTATGTGCAGGATCATCATGGAAAAAACAAGCCCTTAAGTGGCAAAAAATTTAGAAAAATCAGAGTTAGGCAACTTGACGTAAAAATTTGAATGTTATCTATATTATTTCAAATATACGTAAGAATAGAATTTGTAGCAAATTGAATGTAGTTTCTAAACTACTAGGTTTTAAAAAAATAAAAAAATTAGTTGGTGAAAATTTGAAATTTCAATGCAGTGGTACTTAAATTTTAGGGAAAAAATAAGTAGGTGTTTATCTGACCACCTTAACCACAATAAAATGATAATATTTTTTATTAAATTTTAGATATAAGTAGAGGAATCATGCCCGATGTGATGCATATTTTTTGTAATTTTTTCCAAGTAAACAATTAACTATTAATTTTTTATTACAACTTTTTAAAAAATATAAAAACTCGTATGTCGACCACCTTAACTTGGTCAAAACTTCATGAAATTCAATTTTTATTTTTTTAATCCTATAGTATGCAAAGCATAGAATGTGATGCATGTTTTGGATTAAAAAAATGTGATACCATTTGAAAGCTATAGATGTTTTTCAATCAGCCTATCAATTAGGACTTTAGTTATAATTTGAATAGAAAATGAATAATAATTACTTATTAAATTCAAAGTAAAGCATAATTTATATCGGTGGAAAGCTGAGAATCTCCTTTAAAAATCCCTTTCATTTCATCAATTTTGGGTAAAAAAATAGTCGTCAGCCACATACCCATCATATTGCCACTTTTTGGCCCATCATGGTCCTGCACATACCAATTTGCTTTAGACTGCTTCGGTTTACCAAGGTATGTTTTAGGAAGTCTTGCAAAATATCCTCTTGCCTTCTTTTTCTATATGGACAAATGTTAATGCATTGATAGATCATATTCATGTGGATTCTCCAAATATTATGTTCCATTTACATGAACTCCCACCTTTAGAAGTACAAAAGTAAGTGGATCCTCTAATGATAATAGTTTATATTAATAACATTGGCATTAGATGTGCTCTTTTTGACACCAGTTCGGAACTCAACATATGTAGCATTGATTTGTTACCTAGAATCAAATTGGATTCAAATTCCCTTGATTCTTCTTCTTTGTATATTCATGGGTTTGATAATGTTGGTTGACAAGCCTCAGGCATGGTAATATTTCCTTTGAGGTTAGGACCTGTTACCATACCCACCTTGATTTATGTTATTCCAGGACCTTTACCATATAATATTCTCTTAGGAATTCAACCATGGATTCATTCTTTGGGAGCAGTTAATTATACTTTATATTTTTTTGTTAGGTTTGTTGCTAATAATGAAGTGATCACAATCAAGGGTGACCCGGATTCTATACACTTATGTGAGATGGCAGTTGTTGGTCAAACCTCAGTTGCACCTACTCTTAAAAACCTTATTCCTTCATTAACTTCTAATGCGAACTGACATCTTCTCCTATAGTGCCTATTACAAAGGATACTCTTGAGATGAATGCCCTTAAGGAAGATCCCCCCGAAGAAAAAAATCCTAAGTCTATTCCTTCTACTTCTTCTTTTGAACCAAATGCATGTCTTGTTGATGATTGGGGAAATTTGAATTTTACCAAATCCTCTATCAGAGAGTACAAAGTAGATTTGATCCACCTAGATATTCCAAAGATCCCATTTTCCTCTTCTAAGAAAGATGATTATCCCTTTGTTGCAAAGGATGATCATGTTTCTACTAAGGAGGATGGTGATTGTACTTCTACTAAGAAGGATGATTATGTCCCCATGAGGAAGTATGATAATTACAACATGGATTATGCTCTTTGTTGTGCCTATTGCACATGCCCCATTCGAACTGGGGACCCCCTCTTTTCTTTTTCACCTTCGCCAGGTCGATTTTCCTTTGCCTCATTTTGCATGCCCCTATTTTTGAGCCTAAGTTGGTCACATGCCAAAAAATTCCAAATGTATATTGACCAAAGTAACCCTCCAAAGTTTCACCAAGTTTCGAGCCTTTGTGAAAATCCTAATGCGGGCCTCCCTCCATCAGAAGTTTTCATGTTTGTCATTGTCTGTAAATCCTTGATTGCGGGTCTCCCTTGGTGGATTGTTGTCCCTATTCCACAGTTCTCTGTGGCCTTCACCTCACATCCATCCACATTGTGGCTCCCACATTTAGTTTCTCTGCATGAGTCTTTTCCCAACATCCTCTGTGGGATGGGTTTCCGCATGTCCACCTACCCGTCGTACCTACATTTAACACCATCATTAATGGCAGGTTTTCCTATATAAACCCTTCGACCTGCATGTCATTTTCACTCGCAGTATTCAAATTTGAAAGCTAGAGAGAGAGGAGTGCGCACTAAAAGATTCAAAGACTTTGTTTCTAGTTTCTTCCATCATGTGCCACCTAGATATGTGTCAGATCCCTCCTCACTTGTCATTTCAACACCTCTGATGAGTTGTAGGTTAGGGTTTAAGTGAAATTCATGAATTTAAATTTAAAACGAAAATAAAAAAACCCTCATTCTGGAAATCCTGAAGTACTCTTTACGAGATTTCTGATTAGGATGTGCACCCTGCGAATGTTGTTTGACTTAACAAAACCAACAACAACCTTTGTGACCTTCAACCTCGCACTAAAAAATTATCCAAAATAACGATAACCCTCAAAGTATGTAGAAATTCCCTCATGAGCCCTCATATGTAAATTCACTCTCCCGTTGCCATGATCAATGACAAAGCCCTTACGACTATCTGCCATATGAACCCCATGTTCACCTCCAAGTTTGAACAAAGCGACAAAGTCCTTAAAACTGAGAAACCCTTGTGGGTTCACTTTTACGAGGCACCATCACTAGGGAATCGTCCCTCCACAACTGCTGCCTACCGACCACACTCAAGCAACTTCCCACTTTGTGATCCCTACCTTTGCCACCACTCACTTCAAAAGTTAAACCCAAGCATCAAGGAATCACTGAGGAATTATGTTGCCGTGGGTCCACCATTGCGGGCCGTGTTGTGCAGAGCTCTGCTCCTCCTTTGTCGTCCTTAACACCCAAATCAATGCAACATCTCGCCTTAAGTTTCTCATTCCCTCATCATTAATCTTTGAAAAATGAATGTTGAAAACTCTAAGTCAAAAAATCATTGCAGGTTTGCTTATGTGGGTCGTCATCTATAGGAAACTATTCATCCTCATCCATTTCTTAATGGTGAAACTTCATTGCTTCCCCACCGTGCGGACCTCAGACCTACTGACACTATTGGCACATGGTAGATGCACAAATGGAAAAACTATAAGTTAGGATTCTATGGTTGGTCTTCCCATGCAGGTTGCCGCTATCAGAACACCATCCTCTTAAAGCCGTTGTTTAATGACAACGACCCAACAACCCTCCCCCCATGGCTTTAGTGTGCCTAATTCCTGCACTTCATGAATTGGCCAAGCCTTCAAGTAAAATGACTAAATTCAACTTCTTGTGTGCACTGAGGGAGTTAGAACCAAAATTAATCATGTAAAGAAACATGGTGGGTCCCGCAATGCAAAATTCCACTTGCGAAAGGTCGTCTCCTTTTGGCTGTCCCCTAACAACAAAACACCAATGGCAGTCCCGCTCATGGCTCCCACACCCTTAGACCTACATTTCAATGAAATTCATCAACGAACCTCAATTGATGAAATATGATAAATGAAATGGTCTTTTAAGAGTATATGGATGCAATTAATAATATTTTTGCATGATTTAACTAGTGATTTTCTCCCCCTAATCTGTGAATGCACTTACTACACCTTTCTTGTGCAGGATTTATGGAACCCACTGAGGGACTTCTAAAGAAGCCAGTTGGGAAAGTTGACAAAGGAAAAAGGCCAGCAAGGACCCCCAAAGGAAAAGAGTAGAAAGAAAAAATGAAGTACAAATTTCATCGGGTCGAGTGCACCTCAAAAATCACTTCCAATTGGGACAAAGTCACATATATCGACTTAGGAAATGTCAACATAGATGAGTTCAGAAAAAGGGTTATGGTTAACCCCACAACAAAGTAAGTCCTGAGAATCAAGAAAAGTGAACTCGCAAAGGAAATTGGCTTCCGCCCTGCTCTAGTGGCTACAAAATTAGTAATGGCTTGTTGAGAATGCTACCACCCACAAAATAAAAGAATAGTCATCAAGGATAAGAGAGTATTGGCAGACCTGTCTCCCTATTCTATTGGAAAGACATTTGAAATCCCTATGTTTGATCAAATGGAGGAAGTTGAGAAGGATTTTTCCTTGAAAATTTGGCAAGAAGATCCTATTGGCTACAAGAGGACAATAAATCAAACATGGCTAAAGGACAAGAGAGGTAGTGCCAACAAAGTGCCTCAAACATTATACAAAATTTATTTTTTGGAGGAGATTAATGACTTGGTGACTCTCTTCAGTAGGGTAATGGGCCTTCCCACTTCCACATTCTTTGAGGAGTGAATGTTTTTATTCATCGAGGAGATCCTCTGAGGCACTGCTATCTTCCACTGGGCGAAAATGATCAATGAACCTGCACAGTCAATTTGTGGCAGTGAAGAAGACTTCATAGGTCTACATGACCTCTTATTTGGTCTACCTCTTGGCCATCAAGTTCCCCTATAAAGGATTAGATTGTGCAGGAGTACTGGGAAAAATAAAGGGAAACTCAGGGTATATGACTACTACAATACAAGAACTTCAAGAAAGATTACAAGAGGGGGTAAACGATGCCTTCATTTGACACATCATCTAGACCCTTGCAAGAGATTATCATAGAAGGGTGTCACACAATGCTAAGACAACCATAAAGGGATTTGGATATTTTTTCATCCAATTCCTCAAATTTACATACATTAGAGCAGATGGATTCTTCTGAAGACCCTATAGGTTGCCTTGCTATCCCAACGACAAGATCATTTTGTTGGAGCTTAATTAGTAGCTACAGACTGACCATTCCTTATTGCACAATAAGCACTATTTTGGGGTCCCATATCCCCTCACATTCAAGAAAGGGATGTATTCTTGCCCTACTACCCCATGCATTAATAACTCAGAAAAGGAGCTTGTAGAATATAAGCTGGAACTACACACATAGAGGGGAGGTCTTGAACCTCTAAAAAAAATGAAGAAACAGGTTGGAAGGAAGCATGCTCATAGACGTCATATAGAATACTTTTGGGTGAATTTCACGATGATGACCGCGGAGTTTGGAAGCAAAATTACATGAGGATGACCACTCAATTTGTGAAGTCTATCAATTTATACCCAGTACCAGATCAAATTGTTGAAGACAACAATATTCTTGATGACAAATACAATGCTTTAATAAATGTTCCATTCCCAGTAATTGACTGGGTCGAGATAGAAATCAAAGAATTGGATACTATCACTCGTCTTGTAGAGTAGAGGACTAAGCAGTGGATTGATGAGGAGATAGCTCAATTGCATGAATAGGGCATGAAGCTAACATATGGGGAGCTCAAGGACAAGATGAAAAGTGAAATAGATAGTGGTGTCACTGCCAGATCATTAGGTGAGGCTCCTAACTCTCCACCTATCACAAGATTTGAGAAAAGGAAGGATACATCCTGAGAAAAATCCCAAGTACAAAGTATATACAATGAAATTAATAGAAGGGCAACCACCCAAGAAGGCGAAAAGGATGGGAACCTTCATTCTCGAGATGCCAACTATTGAAGAAGAGGGTTCCCTACATAAAGACAAGGAAGAAGCTAAGCAACCACACTCACCACCACCCACTACCTCTACACTCCCATCGACTGTTGCTGCTGCTACCACTACACCATCCCCTTTCACTGCCCAAGAATTACTCATTTTGTCTCTGCCCATTGTGGGCATCTCTGTCCACCTCACCTTTGCTTCCTCGACCACTCGGGTGGTAGTGTTAGATTCTTCTTCTTCAACCACTTCCCTACTATCATCTTCCTCACTCCTACCTCTGCTACCAATAGTTTCTACTTTTCCACTATCCCTGCCAACAACCTCTATGGAACCTCTCACCTTGTTGCATGCCTTTTTTTGCTTATTCGCAAAATGTGCCATCTAAGCTCTCTAGGACAATCCTTAATCCTCAAGTCCAAGCACTAATGGACCAACTTTTTGCTGCCTTGCCTCTTCCTCCACCTCCCACCGGGTCACCAAAGATGGAGGCAATGATGCAAATCTCTGAAGAAATGGAGAAGCTAAGTGAAAATTATCCAAAAGAAGCAACAATAGGTATCATTGAGGAGCTATAGGACTCTGATCATGATGATTACTTTGAGAACCTAGAGGGAGGGTCAAGGGTTGACTTGGATGAGGTAGCTTCAGAAGGAGAAGGGCAACAAATTCCCAAAGGTGGAGATGGAAATAAATTTGATGATTATTATGAGGTTGAGAACTCATACTAGGAGCTTGAAGAAGAGCAGCCTAAAGAGCATGTGGAGGAGGAAGAAAACCTAGAGGAACATCATTACGATGAAGGGAAAACCGATAGGGGAATTGAAGCTAGTAAAATTGATGAGCCCTTGCAAACTGGCCAAGATGAGGGCCTATTACATGAAGAAATGCCTCCAGAAGGGGAAGAAGAAAAGGAAAAAGGAGAAGAGAATGTAGGAGAAAAGGGTGCGAAGCCCACAAAGGATGTTGAAATTGAGCCCAAAGAAGCTAAAGGGACAACACCAGAAGAAGATATTGCTCAAGAGAATGTAGTATCCGTTGAGCTCGACAAAGAGAAAGCCATGACACAAGGAGATGAATAAGAAATGGGGGAAGAAAACATCCAATATGTTGTTGAATATGAGAAGGAATGGACCTTGAAAGAAAAATAAGAGTGGGGAAATAATGAATCCCCAGATCAACAAACAAAGGTTCTCACATGGTTGGAGCAGCAACTCAAAAGGAAGGCTCTCGTGCTCACCGATCCCAAGTCTCGATTAGAGGAAATCATTGCTAGAGCCCAAGTAAAAGAGAAGAAGCCAAAGATCAAGTCTCATTTTACAACTAATGCTTCTAGGTCAAGGATAATGCAAGTGGCCACTCTCGCTACGGGAAAAGATGTGGATACCATTGAGGGTCAGGATTATCAAATATCCACCATCAACCTAGGCCTCCTGACCCAAGCCCAGAAAATAGATGAATTTCAGGGGTCAATTTCCACCATCCTGCAACATATGAAGAAAGATCAGTCAACAAAGGAGGAATTGAAGGAAAACATGGTGGAACTTACCACCTTCATACAACAATAGACCACCTCAGGAGAGAAAGCTTTGACAGAATCGCCTACACCCACCTTACTCTCTAAGGAAGAGGTAAATAAAATGGAGAAAATGAAGAATTGGACCAATGATAAACCTGATTGGTTCAAGAGAGTAGTTGACATGAGCGAAAAGGGAATCCATTGTGCCACTAGAATGCACAATGAGTTATGAGTGTTGCAGAAAGAGGTCGAAGAGGTAATGGACATCTACAAGGAGTTCCCTGAGCTGTACATGATTACCTATCCAAAGCTGGAAGGAATCCTTAGACTCTCTTGAGAAAAATGGGAAAAGGAACTAGCACTGCCTATGATCATTGGTTGCTCGAGGCATGGCTACTAAATTTTGAATATAGAAAATAAGTTTTGGAGAGGGCCTTGATAAAGTTAGAGGCCAATCATGGTTGGATCGTAGAGCACTAGGTTGAGATCAATGATTATTTAAAGATGATGATAGGTTATGAAATTCCCATCTTGGAGGTAGATCTAGAGGCCATCAAATGAGAATTCCATAAGAAAGTAGAGCAGGGAGTCGGTGATACATTGGTTGTTGATTTTATGGATTTTGCTGCTAGAGCCTTCACTAAATTAGAGCAGATAATCAGAGTTGTGCCAAAGTGCACTAAGCATCGGGACCAGATGATGGAAGGATTGAAGAGATTCACCTTCCAAATCACCAAATTTGATCTCTCTATAGGGAAGAAGTTACTGGCTATGATTGGCAAGTTTGTGGAGTATGCTACAACACAAAAGGAGGCAGGAAAACTCATTATAGATGATGAATATTTGTTAAAATAGTTCAAAAAGCTAAAAATAGCTATAGCTAAAAATAGCTATAAGAAAAAATAGTTTATAGGAAAAAATAGGGAAAAGACAAAATAGTCTATTTTTATATTGTAAATTTTGTCCTCATATGGGGGTAGGTGAAACCCTAAACTAGAATGAATATGAGCCATTCATTGTAAATGAATCTTGACCATTCATTCTTCTTTTGGAAAACTATAAATAGGGGAATACTCTCATTTTCAAAGTGAGAGATGAATTATTGTGTAAAGACATGCTGCTACAAAATATAAGAAAACCATTGAGTTGATGGTTTCTTGTGTCTTTCTCTTTATGTGTGCATGATTCTATCTCTAAAAGTTTATTTCAGCATTGTTGTTTCAAGTTTAAGCTCATTTTATGTTTGTAGCTAATGTTGCACTTTAATGGTGGATGTATGCTATGGTGTTTGATGCATTTCCAACTCATACTTTTCATGGTTTTTGATGAATTTTTTTTGTGTAAAGTTAGTTTGAGCTATATATCATTTACAACACTTAACTTCAACTGTGTGTGTGTATGTTTAAGCATTCATGTTGCAGTTTGAAAATCATAAGCAAGCCTTAGAAGATTGCACTAGTTTTATGATACTGTGGGTTGTCCCTAGTTAAGTAAAATTCAGTTTGGAACTCTATCCATTGTAGCATCCTCCATTGTTATTGTTCAACTTAGTGTCTAACTTAGGAAAAATTCTAAACCCTTTCCCTTTTGAACTTTCTTTTAGAGCTGAGTTAGTTTTGGATCCAAATCATCATAAGGGTATGTTTAGGATCATGATGGACCAAAAAGTGGCAATATGATGGGTATGTGTAGGGTATGTGGCTAACGATTTTTTTTACCCAAAATTGATTAGAAAAAAAGGGTTTTTAAAGGAGATTCTCAGCTTTCCACCAATATAAATTATGCTTTACTTGAATTTAATAAATAATTATTATTCATTTTCTATTTGAATTATGACTAAAGTCCTGATTGATAGGCTAATTGAAAAACATCTATAGCTTTCAAATGGTATCACGTTTTTGAATCCAAAACATGTGTCACATTCTATGCTTTGCATACTATAGGATTAAAAAATTGTATTTCATGAAGTTTTGACCAAGTTAAGGTGGCCAAACATACAAGTTTTATATTTTTAAAATTTGTAATAAAAATCATAATTAATTATTTACTTGGAAAAAATTACAAAAAATATGCATCACATTGGGACATGAGTCCTCTACTTATATATAAAATCTTATAAAAAAATATTATCATTTTATTGTGGTTAGGGTGGTCAGATAGACACCTACTTATTTTTTCCTTGAAATTTAAGTACTACTGCATTGAAATTTCAAATTTTCACCAAACAGATTTTTTAAAAAATAAACCTAGTAGTTTAGAAACTACATTCAATTTTCTATAGATTCTATTCTTACATATTTTTGAAATAATATAGATAGCTTATTCAAATTTTTACCTTAAGTTGCCTAACTCTAATTTTTCTGAATTTTATTGCCACTTAAGGGCCTGTTTTTTCCATGATGATCCTGCACATACCCATAACAATGTCAAATTTGATGATTGAAGTGAGTTTCAACTTGTTGTTTTGAATTTGTAGCCACCGATTCATCATTTCTAGCACTTTGAAACTCAATTTGTAGACCTGAAACTTCAATTCTTTGTGAACCCTTGTGTCGCCAAAAAATGTATAGTTAACATTTTTGCACTCACTTGAGTCTTTCTAATGGACTTTGGCTTGATTTTTCTTGGGTTTAGTGTTGTAATGAAATCAAAACATTCACATTAGGTCCCAAACATTCAAATTATGGCATCTTGTGAAGGTGTTGTGAAGTGTTGTAAAACATTTCTACACTTTTCTAGACACTATTCATTACAATTCACCTAAAAATCACCTTTCCATCACTTATTATGTCCTATTTTGAAGTGTTGTAAAGTCTTGAAACAAGATTTCACGCTTTTCTAGGCTTAATTTCACTATTTACACCTTTCTTATGCTTTATTAGACCCCTTAATGTACTTTCTGACCATTTTCATGTGTGTTTTTGAAAATATTCCCATTGGACAACTTTTAACACCCCAAAATTCCTAACACCCACTTAATTTTCTTAAGTGGGACTAAGTCGCCAATAGGGGTGACTTAGTCCTTTTTGGCACAAAACTCAAATTAATTTTAAAATTCTAGCAAGAATTTGTCCTCTAACCCTTGAGGTCGGCCTATGATGTGTTACTTTCAGGAAATTTTAATAAAATCAGGTATAAATAAGTATTTTTCTCCTCATTTTACTTCTACAATCTCCTCATATACTTTCCTAATTCATAAGCACTCAAGCATTCATCAAGTTATTTATAAGTACTCAAGCAATCAAGCATTATCAAGTCAATCTATTGGAGCACTTCATTGCATATCTTCAGATTTTGAGCATCAAAGGTGTGGTAAGTTTATGACAATTGCATGTTATCTATTTATCATACTCTTTTCATTTCTTTCATTGTCTAGGGTTTGATTACCAAAGTGGTGTTTGACCAAGGCAAACCTCTATTCTCTAACCCTCAACCATTTTTCCCCTTTTGCATGTGTGTTTGCTGAAATTTGTATGCATATTTATGAAGTAGTTAGGTGTTGAAAGGTGTTAAACAAGTTTACAAAGTCAATCAAGTCAACAAAACCCTAGTTCAAGCTTGGAGAGGCCTTCTACCCTATTTTCTACAAAATCAAGTACAAACACCTGTCAGAAAAGAAAGTGTAGACTTGAGACTTCCAGATTATGTCCCAAATTTCTTGAGATTTGCAAGAGTACTAAGTCACCACTAGTGGCGAATTAGTCCCGATTTTGGGCCTGAAAACTGATTTTGACATTTTTGGATACCCATTTAGCAGATTCTGGTTCCAACAAAGTTTCCCAAAACTGGGACGAAGTCGCCTCACCTAGCGTAAGTGTCCCAGTCAACATTTTCAGTCAAATTTTCAGGATTCCAGAATCTCCCAACATCAAGCTTCAAATTTTAGGTTCTCCTCTTTCATTCTCTTCCATTATTTCATCATTTCGTTGCATTTTTAGGCATTTCTGCATATCACATTGTGTTTTCTAGCACTTTACATTTTCTAAGTTTTGTATCATTAGATCACTTCATTTTTTAGATCAGGTCATTAAAACATCTTAATTAGGCATAATAAATTTCATTTACATAGACTTTGAGTGTAAACCCTTGCATTTTGGACCCCATCCAATTCCCTTTCTCCTTTTAGGTGAAAAACCGTAGGAGGAGCAAAGCATTGTGAGGGTGATCCAAAATCATCGTTTACATTTTGGTGAACCTGTCATTTGAACATATTCATTTTTTATTTGAAAAGTGCATCCTAGGTTTCATTTTCATTTCATCTTGCATTGATTAAATTGCATCCTAGGGTTTTAACATTGCATTAGTAAAAAACTCACTTAGATTGCATTATTGCATCATTTTTGCATTAGAAAACATAAAAAAATCTGTATTTAAATATTGTAGTTCCATTTGTGCATCTAAAAGACATAGAATTGCATTTTAAAATTCTGAAAATAAAAATAAAAAATCATCAGTTGGACTAAATCGCCACCCTGAGCGACTTAGTCCTTTTGCATATATTGCACTATATTTTCTGGTAATTTCTTAGTATTTTTTGTCCTATTTTTTGTTACTATAATCTATCATACTTTCCAGAATTGATGTTTCTTGCATCTACTTTTTCTTGCATCATGTCCTTTTCCTTTAATAAGTTTTGGAATTCCTTGAAATCCTTAGTAGACATGTCCAATTGTGCCTTTGGTTGTGATCTTAATGATCTTGAACTTCATGCTCCTTCAACTCCTCATGATTTTCCTCCTCGTGATGTAGACATCATTAGAGAAGATGACGAGAGCATGAAAAATTTCTTAAATGAATGTCTTGATAACCTTGAAGTCAATGTAGCTATGAGGTCACAAAACCTCCCTACTGTTGCACCCCCTGATACATTTGGCTATCTTCACCCTGAAACTAATGAAGGACTTAAGTTCCCTCCATCAGGTGGACCTAGTTCCTCTACGCAACCACGCCCTCACCCATTTTATGATAACAAAGTTACAAACACTCCCATCAACCATGAAGAAACCTGTGGAAAGGGCTTTACTATTTTAAGTAAACAAGGTTGTGATACAACAATAGAACATAACATTCACCAACTTTTTGAACAAAAACCACAAGAAGAAAACACAATAGGATTAGGATATCAAGATCCTCCTGATAACAATAATTCTCCTTTTCAATATTGGAGACTTCGAGATGATGGTACAATGATCTTTGATTCTCCTCCTGACTTGAACATTCTCCTTCCACGTGAATGACCATTACCTACTTCTGATGACAAGAATACTAGGATCCCCAAGGGTCCTCTTCCTCCTTCCATTCATGAACAAGGAGAATCTAGCAAATGAAAATGACCTTACAAATTGAAAAAGCTCAAGTTTGTGACTCATCCTTCACCTGAATGTGAAAGGAGACATCAACTACTTTTAAACAGGGGCCTTATACTCTTACCACCTTTGAATAGATTAGTCATTTGTCCTAAAGATTCGAACATACAATTTTGCAAATATCATCGTGTTCTTGGACATCGAACTGAAGAATGTCAGACATTGAATGACATATTGAACAAGTATCACTTCACTGATACTGACTGCTTTCCCATCATCCCTTAAAATCTAAATCCCTTTATCATGCCATAGTTGTAGAATTTTCTATTCTCACTATTTCCTGATCCTTTCCCATCACCCACCTCGGCTCACTCTTTCCCTACACTTTGTGGGGGGCAAGAGGTTGCTAGCCTTATCCTAGTAATTTATTTGTCCTTGTCCCTTAATTGTGTTATTTCCCTTTTGCTTATACTAATCGAGATTTTGAAGCCAATAACTTAGTTAATGGTTGACTTGAATTTGAATTACTAGCCCCTTTTCACATTTTCATTTGTGTGTATCATGTTCCCCTGTACCATGTGTTTGATTTTTTCTTTCTCTCTTTGTACACTTCCTCTATTTATATCTTTACTCTTCTATATATTGTACTTTATCTTTTCCTTTTTTTTCCTTCCGTGTTCTTTTGGGGATGACACAAAGCATTGAGACACCCTATGTCTCTTCCATGTTGACCCAAAAGGTCCCTTTTTCCTTTTTTGTTTTGTGTTCTCCTTTTGGGGATGACGCAAAGTGTTGAAACACCTTATGTCTCTTCCATGTTGACCCAAAAGGTCCCTCTTTCCTTTTTTGTTTTGTGTTCTCTTTTTGGGGATGACGCAAAGTGTTGAGATGCCCTATGTCTCTTCCATGCTGACCCAAAAGGTCCTTTTTCCTTTTTTGTCTTTTTGTTTTTCTTTTGGGGATGATGCAAGGCATTGAGACTGAAATGTATCCTTCATGTTGACCTAAGATATTTTTCTTTTCATTCTCCTTTTCGTTTTCTTTTCGCTTGTGTTTTCCTTTTGGGGACAATGCAAAGTGTTGAGACAACAATGTCTCTTCCATTTTGACCCAAAATAGACTTTATTTTGTTTCCTCTCTCTTTGTGTCATTCTTGTAGTTCTATGTGCTTTGGGGAATGATGACAGTTCTGAGCTCTTTAATCAAAAACATTGCAGTAATGAACATATTGACCCCAAATCTATAGATCCCTTATGTGTTTGGTGTGTTCCTTTCTAGGTGGCAACCTCCTTTTTTTTGTTTCTCTTTTTCATTTACATGAAGCAGCCTAACTTAGAAACATTATATGACTTGTCATAAGGACTTTCCAAGTTGGCTCTCATGTATTGTTTTCTTTTTGTGTTTCTCCTTCAATACTTTATAGTAATTTCTCAAAGAGCAGTGTGTAGCAATTCTTTTAAAGTGGGAGGCATACATTGACATAATTCCATTTACATTTTTGGTTCTTAGTGCAGCCCTGTCACTTTATATGATGCATTTGATGCTTTGTGGATGACATTGGGTGTGATTTCCTTCATAAGCATGATCTCTCTTAGCATATTACATTCCTCTTGGTGGCCTAATGCAACACACTACACCCCCTAAGTTGTGAATATACTATTCTTTGATTGGTCCTCTCTTGGAGACATTAGACACAATGTTTCGTAAGTGACAGACCTTGCATGAACTTAACAAGACTCCTTCAAACATATTTTACATTTTACCTTTTACATTTTTACCACCTTGCATAATGCAACTTGCATGCCTATGGTACCCTTGCATTTGTTCATGAGTTCTAAGCATATGAAGATTTGCTTGTATCATGAAGCACAAACCAACATTGTCCTTTGTGGCACCTTGTTAAAGTTATCAGGAGGTATAACTTTGATATGGTTGAGCAGGAAGCCCACTCAATGACACGACTTTCCCCATAGCCACCTATGTGTTTGTGAGGGCATACCAACTAGTGTATGTATCTCCCCTTTTGGGATTTCTCACCCCGCAGACAACCAGAAGTTCCATGGCCCCAAAGTGAGTATACTTGGGACTTCTCACCCCATGAACAATTATAAGTTTCGTCACCCCAGAGTGAGTTCATATTTCTTATTTCAAATAACTAGCCTATATCTAATCCACAACAAGTTGGATAGACTATCGAAGCTTTCATTCCTTTCCTTCATCACGTGTATTCCCTTTGTTCTTATGTTTGGTTTTCCATGAGATCTTAATCATGGGGGCTTGATCATCCCTCTTGATTATTGTTGTTTCATCTTACTAACATGAGTAGATTGGGATCCCTCTCAATATGCATGTTGGGTTACTTTAGCGAAAGTTTGAAGCAAGTTCATCCTCTAACTAAAGTGGAGGCTTAATGTGTCACCAAAAAATATATAGTTGACTTTTTTATGATCACTTGAGTCTTTCTAATGGACTTTGGCTTGATTTTTCCTCAGTTTAATGTTGTAATGAAATCAAAACATTCACATTAGGTCCTAAACATTCAAATTATGGCATCTAGTGAAGGGTTGTAAAACATTTCTACACTTTTCTAGACTCTATTCATTACAATTCACCTAAAAATCACCTTTCCATTACTTATGAAGTCCTATTTTGAAGTGTTGTAAAGTCTTGTAACAATATTTCACACTTTTATAGGCCTAATTTCATTATTTACACCTTTCTTATGCTTTATTTGACCCCTTAATGTACTTTCCGACCATTTTCAAGTGTTTTTTTGAGAATATTCCTGTTGGAAAAATTTTAACGCCCCAAAATTCTTGACACCCACTTAATTTTCTTAAGTGGGACTAAGTCGCCAATAGGGGCGACTAAGTGCTTTTCGGCATAAAACTCAAAATAATTTTAACATTCTAGTGGGAATTTGTCCTCTAACCCTTGAGGTCAGCTTGTGATGTGTTACTTTCAGGAAATTTTAATTAAATTAGGTATAAATAAATGTTTTTCTCCTCATTTTACATCTCCTACAATCTCCTCATATACTCTCCTAATTCACAAGCACTCAAGCATTCATCAAGTGATTTATAAGTACTCAAGCAATCAAGCATTATCAAGTCACTCTATTGGATCACTTCATTTCATATCTTCAGATTTTGAGCATCAAAGGTGTGGTAAGTTTATGAAAATTGTATGTTATCTATTTATCATACTCTTTTCATTTCATTTCATTGTCTAGGGTTTGACTAAGGCAAACCCCTATTCTCTTACCCTCAACCATTTTTCCCCTTTTGCATTTGTGTTTGTAGACTTTTGTATGCAAATTTATCAAGCAATTAGGTGTTGAAAGGTGGTCAAAAAGTCTACAAAGTCAATCAAGTCAACACAACCCTAGTTCAAGCTTAGAGAGGCCTTCTACCCTATTTTATGCAAAATCAAGTATGAACACCTATCAAAAAAGAAAGTATAGACCTGAGACTTCCAAATTTTGTCCCGAATTTCCTGAGATTCGCAAGAGGACTAAGTCGCCACTAGTGGAAAATTAGTCCCACTTCTGGTCCTGAAAACTGATTTTGACATTTCTAGATACCCATTTAGCAGATTCTCATTCTGACAAAGTTTCCCAAAATTGGGACTAAGTTGCCCCACCTAGCGTAAGTGTCCCAGTCAACATTTTCAGTCAATTTTTTAGAATTCCAACACTAGTAGAATTTGGAAAATAAATGACTATGTGACTAAAACTTTGTCACATGACAAAATTTTAGTCACATGACTAACACTAGTAGTATTTGGAAAATAAATGACTAATTTGGTCATCAGGTAAAATCACAACTAAATGACTAAATAAATGACTAATATTAGACAAATAAAAATAACTAAATAAATGACTAATATTAGACATAAAAATGACTAAATAAATGACTAAATAAATAACTAAATAAATCTGCTCATTATTAAAATCTTAGCCATAATTTTCATTTTAATAAACATACTCTAAAACCTTCGTCAAGACCTTATTTTTAATTGTACCCCACCATAATTAATAATAAAATATTACAAATAAAATTACTAATAAATATTTTTTGTGGAATAAATATTTTGTTTTGTAGTGTCATCATATGAAAACCAAATTTTCTTCTAAATTGAATGCCCAACTCCTCAAAGGGCCCAACTATGTAGTGTGGAAGATAAATATGCATACAATTCTCAAATATACTAAGCTACTTATAATATTACATACTCTACATTTACTAGAGGAAAATAATGATATTACAAATAGTTTACAAGTATGATTATATAAATTAGTTAAATTATAATAGAAGAGATAAGGATGGAGATTAAAAAAAAAAGACAAAGAAATATAGAGGTAGAGAGATAAAGAGGAATAGAGATATAGATGGAGAGAAAGATTGAAAGAGAAAGGAATAGAAAAAAGAGAGATAATACAAGAGAGATAGAAATATAATAGATATAAAGGGAAAGAGAGATAGAGAAAAGAAAAAATAACTTTTTGATTACTTGTTTCATGCCAAAAATGCAAGAATGGTATGTGTCCTTGGGGAGTTATGCTCAATGTAGCATGACGTTTGATATAGACAGACAAACTTATAGAGAGAGAAAGACATAAAAGAGAGAGGGAGATAGAGATAATATATATATATAGAAAGACATAAAAGGGAGAGGGAGATATAGATAAGATATAGAGAGGTGGATAGAGAAAAAATAAACTAAACTCCTGTAATAAATTTACTATTACAAATATATAATTTTTCCTAATGAAAAATTATATTTAAAACATATATTTATAGAGTGAATTCTAATTGAGACCTTTGTTACATAAACAACATCATTTTATAAATGACCTACCAATTGACCTCATGTACTACACATATGTCTGAAAAAATACACCAAATTTTTCTCTAATTGACCTTTCATACCTCTTCGATGTACCTATTGCACACCAAGGTGCAATTTCTAGTAATATATATATATATATATATAAATATATAACATGTCAAAATGTTAATGATATCAAGTTTCCACAATCCATATCAATTAATCTTGCATACGTTTCTGGATTAGATTGTGTTAGAGTTTTTTGCATCAACGTTTCAGATCACACTTTGTGATCCATCATCAGGATGAAAGAGCTCAAGGAGAAAAGTATTTTGTTGTAGACCAAGAACAACCTAAATAGGAAAACCAAAGGGGAAGGAGAAAGGAGGGAGAAGGGAAGGTTGCACAAAGACCAAAGAGGACAAGACAAATAATATTTAAAAATTAAGATAAATAAAGAACAACAGGGAGACAAAGAAGTAACAAATTAATGAAACCAATTAAAAGGAAGAAAATCAAAAACATAGAAAATACAACACAACATAAGAAAAAAGGGGGAAATAAAAGGGGGAAGAAAAGACAATAGATAAAGAAAGAGAGACAAAAAGAGAATAAAAACCAAGTTGAATAAATTTAAGCCAACTGCAAAATATTAAAACAAAGGATAAAAATTATAAAATTATAAAATTTAAATTTAAAAAGACTATACAATAAAAAGAATTAAAGAATTGAAAAATTGCACTAGCATTTATGTTATAATTTAATTATTAAAAATTAGACTATAACATAAATGTTAAGGAGAAGGAAAAATTAAAAATCAAAATGTGCTCATTATTAAAATCTTGCCATAATTTTAATTTTAATAAACATACTCTAAAACCTTATTTTCAAGGTAGCCTGCCAAAATAGATAATATATAATCTATGGACATTTGCATTCTTCATATGTGATAACAAATAATCTATGAACACTAGATTGGAGGTGCTTGATGTCTCAGTTTGCAATGACTTGATGCTTGGGTTCTGAATGCATTATTTATCCTGTGTTCAGTCAAATCAAACCTTATTTAAATATTCTCTTAACTACCTAAAGGCTTTTGATTCCCCTATTTTTATAGGAGAGGATTGGGTGATTAACTTGAAAGGGAATTTGGCAGTCTTCGAAGAGAGGTAAATCCTATAATGTATGCTTACATGGTACAATAAGCAACATTTTCTTCTCATAACCTATGTTGAGCTTTGTCTTTAATGTTGTCTATTGGGATCATGGATTCCATGATGGTTGTAGCTGATTAATTAGAGCTCTTTATCTATCATTCAGGTTATTGGGAAGTTTCCTCACATTGCAAATTACAAATCTCTTAAATTGCCAGTTGGTGATGGTGTGAAAGAACTTTTCAAATCTCAATTAGAAATTTCTTGCGTCGATGGTAAAGATAAGCATATCTCGGGATTTTTTCTTTTCATTTTTCACACTTTGAGTATTGATAAGCCAAAGTATGAATTCCAATAAGAAAAGAAGAAAAATACATCAAGGTTTATAGACAATAAGTTAGGGAAACTAGACCATTGACTATATAAATTTATAATATAATTTTAGAGAGGAGCGCTTAGCACATCAAGGTTAAAAAATTAATAGATCATGATAAGTGTACATTGATACAACTTATCTTGCATCTTATGGAACTTTGATGGATGCTACTAGTATACAATTACAGGGTGTTTTGGATGATCTCTTTTCCTATGATGGTCCACTTGGAGCCACATTTACTGAGGATGCTATGATGGTTCATCTTTGGGCACCAAAAACTCAATTATTCATTTTTTTTCTGTGTTATCTTTATTCTAATTCTAAAACTAAGAAACATTCTTGCATATCCTTATTGAAAGAATCATGTATTCATTGTTTTGTCATATCCTTTTACTTCTTCAATGTTTCTCATGGGATGGAAATAATCTAACATGTTTTAGAGCAATGTGTGCGTATCTTCATTTAATCTAGTCCTTCAAGTGGCTCACCTTTAGAAACAGTTCAACTCAAAGAAGATAGTGGTGTTTGGAGCACTTATGGGCCAAGAAGTTGGGAGGGGAAATATTACTTGTATGAAGTCATAGTATTCCATCCTAGTAGCCAACATGTTGAAATTTGTATGGTAAATGATCCTCATTCACGAGGGTAATTCTTTGCAACTATGATGGTTGGACAATCTTTTTTTGTTTCATTCTTAGCCCCTGATTTGGACTTAATGTCTTGGTTGTTTTTTATTTCAACATTCTTAATATATTCCTATTCAATTCTATAATGTGGCAAAAAGACTTTCAGAAAATGGAGAAAGATCTTTGTTTGTCAATCTCCAAGACTCGACATTGAAACCAGAAGGATGGGAAAGCTTGGCTACTAAAAAGCCGCAATTAGAATCATTTGCTGACATTGTTACTTATGAGTTACATATCAAGGATTTCAGGTTTGTCTTGCTAATTGTTTATATTTTTTTAATTACTCATTTCTAATGCTAATATCCCATATTTATGCAAAATTATATTAATAGCTCTTCAAATCAAAGCCGACAAAGGTAAACAGACTATAAATCATTGACTATGGTTATGCAACATGGTCTTGAGGAGGGAAATGTAATAGTTTTTGAAGATCATATTTGAAGGCTAATGGTATAAATAATTAATAAAGCTTGTCCTAATGGAGAAGTGAAAGCGCAACACTTGATTTAGGGTTGCAACCTCTGCCCATTTTTCTGCATCAAACACAATTTGTGCAAAATCTTGTGGTAAGTCACTTTCCATGGTTTTAGTTAATTTTACTTTTCAAATCTGTATGGTCAAGCCATTTTTTATTGTGTTAAGAATGAGTGCTCTATAAACTGTGACATATTAGATAATACTTATGATTTCATGTATGCTGCATGCTTCATTGGGTAACATACCAAATTGCTGAGAGGCTTGTCAAATCTTGATCAGACATAGTGTTTTTTTTTTTTTTTTATCTTCATAATTCAAAGAATGGAATAGTGATGAAAATTTCTTAAAAGTTTTTTCTTACCACCAGATATTTCAATTCAAACTCTAAACTTTGGGCATTGTTCTTTACAATTCTGGGTACATGTTGACATCCAGTTTGGTAGTTTCTAAATGTGGTTGTTCTTGTGAAATAGCTAGAGTTCAAATTTTGATGTAGTCTTTTATTCAAACTACAAGATTCTAGAATTAGATATTGGTATAGTTATCAACTAACTAACTGAATATATGGCCAACTTCAGGCCTACAAGAAATCCCCCCTCAAAATAGAAAACTAATTAACTTTAATTGAACAAAATGTAGATTTCCCCATTTGGTTTGTGTATATATGTTCATATGTTGGATTATGATCAATTTATGTGATACCTCTTAGCTCTGATACAAAGATTGTGTGTAGTTCTTCTTAGCTTATTCAATTTCGTGCTATTATTTTTATCCTCTGATTCAGGCTTCAAATTGACCCCTCTCGTTAGTATTTTTCTTCCAGAACTATCTATAAGAGGGTAATCAAAATTAGTACTGGACTATCTGAAAGTCAAAGATCCTTTCCCTAAAATTGAAGCTTTGTTCTCGACAAACTAGAGCTAAGACAAGCCAAGAAATAGTGGAAGGGAAGTTGAATGAAAACTAAGAGCAACTAAAATCCTTCCTAAGAAAAGTTCCCTTTCCACTATAACTGTCGGTTCTAGTGTCCCCTTGTTCATTTTTTTTGGCATCTCCTCATTTTTCATTTCTTGATAGAGAGCTTTTGAAAGATGTACAAGATGTTCTTCAATCTCAAAAATCAATGTTGAGATAAAATGGAAGCATTTTTCTTGCAGATAAGGTGCTAAATCATTTATCCTTGAAGGAGATTTATGTGCATAAAGAAAACTTAGGAGGTCTTCTAGAATATTCTTGGACCCCTCATTTATGGTACCTTTTATTTGACTAACATCAGTTCCAAAATAAGCATTAAGACGCCAAAACCAATCTTCATCATTTGTCATCATAAATCTAAAACTCAACCTAGTTAAATTGACACTTTTTAGGTCCCCTCTCTTGACAAGCCAACCTTCACTAGTAGTTAATTTGTGCAAATTGGTTTCAACATCTTTGTAACTTTCCAGAGATGTAACTTCATGGAATTTACCAACCTTAAAACTCACACAAATATGAAAATCCATCAACTATTATTTGTTTCATCCTACTAACAAACAGGCTTTCAAAAAGTTCATCCCATAGACTCTTTGAGTGCTTCAAAACAATCTCACACACGCATTGCCATGGAAACTTAACATTTGAATGAAAAACCATTTTTATCCACTCCAATCTCCCTTCAAATGAATCTAGACTATCCAATGTTTCTTTGATCAATGTCTCATTCTCTGAAAGTCCCTTGTCACTTTTCACAAGATCAAGCAAATACTTTCCCCCAAGCCTATCTATAGAGAGAATATCATCTGCACATGTCTTAAGCCACACTAAGAAAGAATTTGATATAAATTCGCTCATCAACATCATCATGGTATCTTGTAGCTTCTCTCTATGAGATTTCCACAACTATGACTCATTATTTGGGTTTGGAATCCCACCAAACAACTATGATCTAGGTGGCACTACCAACAAGTCTTATTAAAAAGAGGCAAATCATTTATAACCTCCAAGAAGAGTTCCCCAGCTTGACATAGTGTTACATGTATGACTCTTACCACATTACAGAAGTGGAACTGATTGCCCCCACCTTATTGGTATATCAGCAAGACGTGTCTTCTGGTTCCAACAATGCATCAACAGTTCTATTTTTTCATCAGTGTGAGGATCTTCTACCATTGGGATGAGGTCTCCTATTCTCGCGATGTTCTGATGGGGATGTCATCGATGGAGTTCGTGCCTATCGTTAGGACTTGCGTGGTGGTTCCAACAATGGGCCGATGTTGTTAGCACTCATGATCTAAGTCAATGCCTAGAAAACCAAGGTTTTGGTATTCTTGTGATGAAAGGATAAGAAGTGGATAAGCTTCATATTTAGTTGAACCCACTTGAGATATTCTTTGAAAAAAATTTCATGGGGCTTGATTTCACTAACAAATGGAAAATGAAGATGCTCATAGTTCAATTGAGGACCAAATCACACCAACTGAGATGTGAGACGAGTGTTGAAAACCAATCTAATTGATCTTTTTGTGGCTCTATGTGTAGCCTTGTTAAACTTGCTAGATAATTCGACCAAGAATGATTCAATAGGATTTGGTTTGTTTGTGAGGATTTCTAGAAACAAAATTATCTTCCACTATAATAAAATTTGAGATAAACTTTATCTAGTACAATGTGCTCCCACTTGTTATGTGGTTGGCTAAGTCCTTTTCCAAAGCATTGGTTCCTTGCCCCCATTGGATTTTTAATTCTTTGCCACCTTGGTCAAGTTCTTGAGTTTTGTTAATGGAAAATTGGTTCATCAAATTTATGTGAAGGCTAAGAACTTTTCCTCTGCCTTCACCTTTCTATTATATTCTTTCATTGACTTGTTATACAAGGTTATATTTCATTTAAGTGATTTGATCTTGTTTGTTTGATGATTAGATAATGGTCCCGTAATCTTGGTAGACCGGCATGGTGGGTTCAATATACATATATTGATCTACCAAATAGGTCTCTATTGTTAGCATGGGAATCTCCAACATGGAGCCCAATATCAATCAAGATGCACCATTCAACCTCACTTAGACAAATTTCACAAAAAAATAGGCTTCAATCTCTCAATTCCTTCAATCCTAAAGCACTGTAGAAAAGATATAAAACCATTTTCAGATACCCTTTAATGACTTCTAAAACATATCCCAAATTCACCATAGGTTGTTTTGGAACAACATCCCCAAAACTTGGATTTTCCCCTAAAACTAGGCCTAATTAGGCCCCTTTACAAAGGAACCCTTCTTTAAAATGTTCCCAAACCTCAAAACTTGATGGGGAAGAACTAACTAAGTAACAACACTTCAAAATCCACAACTTCCCCTTGATGAACCATTCTCCAACATGACACCCACAAAAACCCTCCTTTTTAGCAAGTTTCATGGGGGTTTATTGAAAGTGGGTACTCCAAACTCCTAGCACTCTTACCAATGCTTCAAACACCTTCCAACAAGTCTTCTCATGCTCGAGGAACTCTCTTACAACCTTTACCAATGCTACTTCTTCAAACTCCAACAATAATATCTAACAAAAATCCCCCATCTATTATGCTTTGATGGATGTTCATACCCTGCTCCAAAGCTTCCATTTTGGCACAGGCGGGGAGGTTGCTGGCATAGGTTGTGGAATTTTTCTTCACACCTTCTAATTGCATTTTCTTGAAAGTTTCTAAATCCTTTTCAGCAAATACATTTTGTGCATATCCCACAATCATTGTATTCCATGAGATGGCATCTCTTTCAGAAATTCTATCAAACAGTTCGCATGCCTTGTCTATGCTTCCACATTTTGCATACATGTCTACTAGGGAAGTTGCAACTACAGCATTTGGAAAAATTCCTCTATTATTTATGCTTTTATGTATGTTCATACCCTGTTCTAAAGCCCCCATTTTGGCACAGGTAGGAAAGATGTTGGAAAAGGTTATGGAATTTGGCTTTATACTTGCCAATTGCATTTGCTTCAAAGTTTCTTAAGTTTTTTCAACAAATCCATTTTGTGCATATCCAACAATAATTGCAATCCAAGAGATGACATCTCTTCGAGGAATTATGTCAAAAACTTCGCATGCTTTCTCTACACTTCCACATTTTGCATACATGTCAACCAAAGAATTTCCAACTATAATATCAGACGAAAATCCCCCTTCTATTATGCTTTGATGGATGTCCATACCCTATTCCAAAGCTTCTATTTTGGAACAGGTAGAGAGGATGTTGGCAAAGGTTGCACAGTCTGGCTTTAAATTTGCAAATTGCATTTGCTTGAAAGTTTCTAAAGCCTTTTCAATAGATCTAATTTGTGTATATCCTGTAATTAGTGCAGTCCATGAGACCGCATTTCTTTGAGGAATTTTTTTGAACACTTCAACTGCCTTGTCTATGATTCCACATTTAGCATACATGTTGGTGCAGGAGCACCTAAGCTTCCATTTTAAAATTTCAAGGCCCTTGCATCTTATCAGGTCATTTTAGCATTTGAGGATGTGATTTTATGTTAATTAGGTCTTTTGATACCATTCACTATGAATTAGGATGATTTTAGAGTCAATTGGGTTAAAGAGACAAAGTTGCAAAAAAGTTGTAAAATTGCAAACTATCAAAAGTTGCAAAAATGCATTATTTAGGGAATATCTTGGTCAAGGAGGTCTGAGGTTGTTAAATGGTATAAAATGGTTGTAATAAGGCCATTTAGTGGTAGATAAATTTTTGTATTGTCATTTTAGGTCGTCAGACCATTCAAAGTTGTTGTAGGTCATTTTTGTCAAGTTTTGTAGAATTGCTAAATATAGTGCAACATGACAAATTTTGCATGTCTGAGGAAAATAGATGCTCCTCCATCGAATCAATGAATTGTAACTATTTGGAAACATGATAAAAATCTTGAAAAATGCTCGAGAAAAAGGGTGGAAGTTTGTATTGAAGATTGGAAAGCAATACACAACGTTTTTTCAGTAAATTCTCTATAATTTCTATCTTTTCTGAACTTTTTTAGTGCTGCATGATCCTGTTCTGAGTGTAGTTGTTTAGAAATACATTGATTTGTGTGGATGCAAGGATTATATTTCATCTAGAACAAGTTTGAAGGTTTTATATAAATATTTAAGGGATATTTCTTTTGTTTTTTTGTACACTACCTATATAGGCTAGTGAGGTCTCAGTTTGTAGTTAAAAATGTTGTCAAAGTCAATCCACCTATTGTATTAAGTTGTACCTTAGTGGATTCAATTATTAAATGTTATTTTAGTTGTTCTTATGGTTTTGAGAGTCAGGAAGACAAGTTAAATTGGGTTATAGAGTGATTCCCTAGGCTGGGCAAAGCACTTTACTATGTGAAATTGAGTTACTAAAGTGGGGTTTTGTTAAAATATTGAAGGAACCAATCTTATGATAATTTTTTTTTGTTTACCCCGACCATTTGGAGTCTATTGAATTCATTTGTTGAGTCAGTTAATCTTGGGAATGTGGAGAATGAATAAACCCTTGGAATTTGTATGTGAAATGAGGGTTTCTTGGTGCAACGTCATAGAATGCATGGCATTGTGAACTAGTAGTGAAATTTGGTGTTTTGTAACATAATTTAACATTTTCCATTGTGTTTGAGTGGAAACTAGGAGGTTTGGAGGTATTTCCTTTGTAAAGAGAGCTAATTGAGTAGCCCAAAACAGGATTAGTTTATTGAAACTTCAATTTGTGCTTAAGAAACCTATTGCGTTCTTTTGGTATGCTATTTCATGTGTTGAAGTGACTCTCTAAAGTTGTTTGATAGGTCACAGTATGGCCTACTTTGAAATATTTTGTGAAAAGTTGGGTTATGAGGGCTACAAGACAAAAGGGTGTGTGTAAGAGTGAAGTTGAGTGAATAGAGTTCTAAGAGTTGAATCCTTGTTTAAGATTTGTCATTTTGAGTTGGCCAAGGCTGGTTTCTTGTTTGGATCAGATTATTAAGAGATTGGTTGAGTCATCACCACCTTACTCTGCATCACATGTCTACAAGAGCAGTTGCAACTACAATATCTGACAAAATTCCTCTATCCTTTATGCTTTCATGGATGTCCATACCCTGCTCCAAGGCTCCCAATTTGGCACAGGTGGGTATGATACTAGTAAAGGTTGTGGAGTCTGGCTTTACACCTACCAATTTCATTTGATTGAAAGTTTCTAAATCCTTTTCAAAAAGTTCAATTTGTTCATATCCTGAAATCATTGTAGTCCATGAGACCACATTTTTTTGAGGAATTTTTTCAAACAGTTTGCATGCCTTGTATATGTTTCCAAATTTTGCATACATGTCTACAAGGGTTGTTACCACTACAACATCTGACAAAATTTCTCTATCCTTTATGCTTTGATGGATGTCCATACCTTGTTCCAAAGCTCCCATTTGGCACAGACAGGGAGGATGGTAGCAAAGGTTGTGGAATTTGGTTTTACACTTGCCAACTACATTTTCTTGAAATATTTTAAAGCATTTTCAAAAAATATGTTTTGTGCATATCCTGCAATCATTGTATTCCATGAGATGACATCTCTTTTAGGTATTCTATCAAAAAATTCATGTGCCTTGTGTATGCTTTCACATTTTGCATACATGTCCACTAGAGTATTTCCTACTACAATATTGGGAAAAAACCCCCCTTTCATTATGCTTTGATGCATACCCATAGCATGTTCCAAAGCTCCCATTTTGGCACACATAGGGAGGATGCTGACAAAGGTTGTAGAGTCTATTTTGACACCTATCATTTGCATTTCCTTGAAAAATTTTAAAACCTTTTCAACAAATCCATTGTATGCATATCTTGCAGCCATTGCATTCCATGAGACAATAGTTCTTTGAGGAATTTTGTCAAATAGTTCACATGCCTTCTCTATACTTCCACATTTCTCATACATGTCTACTAGGGTTGTTGCAACTACAACATCTAAAAAATTTCCTCTCTTCTTTATGCTTTGATGGATTTCCATACCCTCTTCCAATGATCCCAATTTGGCACAAGATGAAAGTACATTGGAAAATGTGAACTAAACGGATTTGTGGATCTGCTCAACTGTTGTGCAAGCTCTTTGATAATATGACAATGATTTGATTCAAATATTCATAAATGGATTAGAGAAATTTTCACAATGCTCCTCAAATTTTTGGAAGGAATGATGGATTTATAGATTTAGAGGTGAAAATATGAATGGTTGATCAACTGTGCACACCTAATGATCAACTATTGTGAACGAAAATCTTGTACCTGCAAGAACACAACAAATGAAAACATTAATAAGATCAAATGCAAGTTAGAATAGAGATTCGTCAAGAAATCCATTTGAATGTAAGAGAAAAGGAATGAAATGAAGAACACAACACACTTAAAACAAAGATATCAAATCTTATTCTAAAACAAAGCAAACTCTTAATCTCTTGAAGGAGTTGGTGCCAATTTGATGTGAAAATTGGCCCTTTCCCAACTCCAATGATGTGATGAAGATGATTGATGATGAAGAATGATCCACTTGATGAAGACCTCTAATGTGCTCCAAGATAAAAATCTGCATAACCTAGCTAAGATTGGATGAAATTGGATGAAAATTGCTATGAATTTGAGTATAGTAAGTTTACTCAAGTTGTGGATGAACTAAAAATGACTATAATAATTCTACTTGGATTGTGGATGATGAAATGAGGAATAAGAATTCTTATTTATAGAATATCAAGTTGAAGAGATGTCCAAAATGGAGCAATGTGGGACTAAGAATCAACAAATGGGAAGATACCACTTGTCAACATGTGAATGGATGGAGGATGTGCAAGTTTTGAAGAATGTGTCAATAAACGCATATATTTGAAATTTGAAATTGTTGAAATGACATGCAAGAGGGAAAGAACATGCATTGAATGTCACTTGGCTCAAGGAAAAATGACTGTTTAGGTGGAGTAAATGCCTTGTTGGAAGGAAAAAGTCCACTTGGATTTTGAATTCAAATTTGAGGAATATTCCTTTATTATGCCTTTTTGAGAGAAAATAGAGATTTAATAAATGAATTAAATGTTTTTTTATGTGCAAGTTGCAAAAGCTAGAGGATGGGACATGAGATGAGATTAAATTAATCAAGGTTAATTAATTTAATGAGACTCGGTCAAAATGATGTGGCATATTGATTTAGATTTATGGATTGATTTAAATCAAATATGAGTAGAATATGATTTCAAGATTAATTAAATAAATATTTTTGTTTTATTTAACCAAGGAGATGAAGTTAGATTAAACTAAATAAGGTTTTAATTTATTTAATTTAATGGATGGAATTTAAAGATTTAATCAAATAAAATTGATTATTTAATTAAATAGGATAATTAGATAAGACTAATTGATTTAATTAGTGAGAAAGGATGACTTAATTAGATAAATGATTTATTTAATTGAGGAACATTGATGAATTTAATCAAATAAAGGTATTCAATTAAATGGTTAGACCGAGGGTTGATTTAGGATGAAACGATGTTAGTGGTCAGGATCCGATGTGCAATGTCGATCAGTACATTTTCTATGTCTACAACTATATATGTAAATTGTAATGCAATAAGGGTTACTGATGTGTGAAGTATGTGCAAACCTCATCCACTAAACCTGCATGACTGTGTGCACCTAGAACCCAAGCAAAGCTTACATTGTTAGGATGTGTTCCAGAGTGCTTCATTTTTTTTCTAGAGTCCTCCCTACTTGAATAAATCAGAGTTATATCATGCACTCAGGCTTCCCTCCAATCTTTGTACCTAAGTGTTTTCAGGACAAAAAAGATGGTCGTACTGGGATAATGTTGGCAAAAAAATTTGTAAATAAGATTGTATAAATTAATTGGGAAAAAGTGGTTGCATTGGGATAGAAAAAGTAGTTGTCCCTAGAATAAAGTATCTAATGGGTATGTGTAAAGCAATTAATACAAAAGAGGGTCTTGTGAATCTACATAAGCATGCTTGCTATTCACTTGAGAGCATGGTTGCATGATATAGTAAGATTTGTTAGATATGTTGTGGTATAGAGCAGAAAGGATAGTACATAGATGTATGGTTGAGCAATGCATGCAAATGATCGATGAGTAGAGTAGCTCTTTTGACATTTTTTTTCTTCTTATAATTATTGTGTGATGCATGATCTATTATTTTTCTTTGTTATTTTGTGCATGCACGTGCAATGTGTAGGGTTAATAGCAGGTTATTGACCTCTCACATTAGCTAATATGTTGGTGATCTAGGTTTTCTAAATAAAATCCAATTGGTCTAGCATGTGTAGATGAATTTGGCTAACATGTTGTGTGCCTAACCATTGAACTAGACGTTAAGGCTCAAACTTATTCTAGAGAGCATAGGAGGCATGTAGACCATCTTATCCCTACATGTAAACATTAGCTATATCTACTAAATGTGCAAGGCCTGAACTGCATGTTTGTAGTATATTTGTAAGGAGTCTTTATTGTTCAATTTGTAAAAAATAGTTGTGCACTTGAAGTGTATTTTCAGAGAGTATTGTCAACTATTGTTGAATTTTTTTCTTTGATCGCTCTAGTGATTTTTTTCACATCAATTATTAAAGTATGTGAGGAAACTATATGAAAGTTGGCTAAGGGCCTTTTGTAGAAGATGGTAAAGGGTTTTAGGGTAATGGGGTTCATGTCTTGAAATATGTTGAGGAATCTATTGGCTAAGTCATGAATTTGTTGAAATTTGTCTAATTAATTTGTGTAGAAAGAATTTAGGTTGTGAGTGTGGTGAGTTTAAATTCTTGTATAGGTCACATGATATCATGTGGAGATTACATAGATTGTCTTTGAAATTTTTTATAAGCTATTGGATAGACTTTATTTTATACAATTTCATGGCATGTTATGGTTTACCCCTCTATGCATGAACATAATGTTAAAATACCAAATACAAGAGAACCATTTTAATAATTTTAAAATTTAATTAAAGAACATAATCCATAAAAGAGATGCAGAGACTAGACTCAACCAACTTCAAGTTTTATTTTCTAAAAAATACCATAAAATCTATTAGTTTCTTTGCATAAATTCTATGTTTTCATGAAATCTTCTGCTACAAGTTGAATTGCTCATCCGTATAGAAATACCATGGCCCAAGGGTGATGTAATGTGTTGAAGGAATGAGCTAGATCTCCATTGGTAGTGATTTGGCTTCTTTTCATTGAGTTTGGTGAATTTAGTAACCTTTTTCTTGTATATGCCTGAGTAGCCTTGTTTTAAGGGTTTTGATCTTGTAAATGAACAAAATGGCCATTTCATCTACTATCTAAGGTTGTGGCTCGATGGAATTGCATGAATTGTTGTATATATTTATGTTATTGTGATGGTAGGAGTAGGGAGGCCAATTTAGTGTTTTGGGTTGATGCCCTAGTGGTATTTTACATGGTTTTTCAAGTGAAACTTGGTTGTAGAAATTGAGTTTTTCCAAACCGTTGTTGTGGCTAGCTATGTAATGAATTATTAAGCATGTAAAAACCTATGTTAGAGTGTTTGAAGCATTGGTTTGGGTAGGGAAGCCCTGGAGTAGTGATTTTCAGTAAAACCGTTGATTTTTTCATTAAAAAGGAGGGTTTTTGAGTTGCCCCATTTAGTGACACTTTCTTTGTCTGAAACTTGTTGATTCTCTCTATTTGGAGTCTACCTATGAGGTTTGAGTGGTTTTGATGAGTATTTTGAGTGTTTGAGAGTGGGTTACTTGGAAAAGTGGGCTAATTTTCCCTTAAAAGTGGAGGATAGTCTATTGTTCCCTAAGAAGTTTCGAAACAAGTCTATGCAAGTTTTTGATATGTTGAATGTGAGGATAAAAGGTGTCTGAGAATGTGTGGGTTGTGAATTTGTTAGGCCTTCTCTAAAAGTTAAACCTGAAGAAGTGAGTTTGGATTGCTACTTGGAGAATAAATGAAATTGGTGAGGAGTCATTGAGTTGGGGACTTGGAGATTGAAACCCTCATTGGGGTAGGTTGGATTGGGATTGTGGAGTGATTTTCCACCCCATCATTATGTAATTTATCCATCAATGACATCTGTTTGAGGAGTTCAATCAAAGAGTTCATGTGCCTTGTGTATGTTTCCACATTTTGCATACATGTCTAACATAGCATTTCCAACCATAATATCTAACAAAAATCCCCCATCAATTATGCTCTAATGGATGTTCATACCCTACTCCAAAGCTCCCATTTTGGCACAGGTAGGGAGGATGCCAGCATAGGTTGTGGAATTTGGCTTCACACCTGCTAAATGCATTTGCTTGAAAGTTTCTAAAGCCTTTCAACAAATCCATTTTGTGCATATCCTGCAATCATCATATTCCATGAGATGGAATCTCTAACACCCTTCAATGATCTTGGCTGTCTGCAAATGATAAAGAATGTCCTTACCTTTCCATGAGAAATTTTTTGAGCAACTAAAGCTTCACACCTGTTAATTGCATTTGATTGAAAGTTTCTAAAGGTGTTTCAAAAATTCCATTTTGTGCATATCCCACAATCATCATATTCCATGAGTTGTCATATTTGACACCCTTCAATGCTCTCGACTGTCTAAAAATGATAAAGAATGTCCTTTCCTTTTTGTGAGAAATTTTTTGAGCCACTAAAGCATAACACCAACTATGTATGCAGTTTTATTGAGACAAATATCACACAGACATCCATCGAAGCATGATGATCAGGGGAATACTTACCATATGTTGTAATTGCAAGTAGTTCTGAAGCAATGATTGGGAGGACTCTTTTGTGTTACTGGGAGTCACGTCAAAGTCTCACCGATAGCGCAACAACGCTCAAACTCATCAGTGAGAGAGGTGGACATCAGTAGGAAAAAGATTGTGGTCCCTCTGATGGAGCAAAAAACATTGAGGGACTTCATTAATGGGAGAAGCTTCAATGAGAGATAGAGTTTAGTCCCTCGAATGCCCTAAAAATGGAAAAGATCAGTTTGAAGTTTCCATTGATGGTATAAATGAACATTGACAAGAGTTATCTTGAAGTCCTCCCAATAGAATAATATGCAATAATATTTTGAGGGAGTATAATATTTCTTATAGGGATGTATTGTCTATGCATTGATGGATATTCATATCTTGCTTGAAATCTCCCATTTTGGCACAAGCAAGGAGGATGCTGGCAAAGGTTGTGGAATTTGGCTTTACAAAAATGGGATCAGGGGTCCAAAACCCTAGTAGGATGGCCGAATGGGGTAAAAAAACCCTAATTTTCAAGCTTAAATAGGCCTTGAGGGGCCACTTCCAATTCATTATCACATTTAGCCTATAGAGACTTCATGATTTGAGCGTTGATACCCTGACGAGATGGCACAACGACAACTCCCGTTGCATATCTCTGACCGAGTACAGACGTACCAACGACCTCCCGACATTGGGGCACCGGTATGTGACCCTTTCTTGAGCTTCATTTTTTATTTTATATGTTCATTTATTGCATTTAGAACTAGGTCTCTCGCAGCGGTGCTATATAGCACCGCTCAAATTTCAAACTGGACCGCCATCACAAGATGGACTACCACAATGGAGTTTGGAGTTTGGGAACAAACTCCAAACTCTGACGCATTCATGAAATAGAGCATTGGATTTCAAACTCTGATGTCATGGCGAAATTTAGAATTAGGGTTTGGGATGCTTAAGCAAAGTGCACTGCCGTGGTGCAGTCTGGGATTTGAAGGTACCAACGTCACTATTTGCAAATTTCAAACTGCGATGCCTTCACAGTTTGCAATGCTGGGCTAGTTTCTTGAACACTCGGGATAAATTTTCCTGATGATTTTAACACGGTGACCTTTCCTGATGCAAGAGGCAGCGAGGGAGCTCTATTCTCGTGAGCACAAATCGCAAGAGATATTTGACTACTTGCGAGATTTGACTAACAGGGAGCGAGACCGACTTCAAGAGATGGGGCTATGGTACATTTCCTACACAACACCTGTGTGGACCAATCTTGGCATGATATCTATGCTTACCGAGAGATGGCATAGTGAGAGGTTGTCCTTCCATCTTCCCACTAGCAAGGCCACTGTTACCTTGGAGGATGTGTGGTGCATCCTTAGATTTCTAATACATGGTCGATGAGTTATTCATGATATGGATGCCATACGGGATGCTTGCCATGTAGTCCTAGCTACAAAGGACATTATGTTTTGCGAGGGCCAGATAGAGCTAGCATGCCATGGGATTCTCATGATGCCCTTTCGACTAGTGATTGTTTCCATCATTTTAGGTCTTGTCGCTCTAGATCGACGAGGCCGATACTTCAATCTTGGCTAGGGGCTTTGCTGGGAGCGGATGGTTCATGAAAGGTCAGCCTGTTTTGCATGGGGTTCCATTCTTCTTGCCTCCCTTTATAGGGATTTACATGAGTATGCATATTTGGATGGTAGGGCACTTGGTGCAGGTGTCACGCTCCTTCTTGTGTGGTCGTGGGAGTATATCTCCATTCTTCGGCCGTGGGTTGTTCCAGTGCTGGTCAGACCCAATGATCTAGTGGTTTGGCACTACAAGGGTGATGTGTCCTTCACACACACAGGCGAGCATAGGATCCCTCACTGGAGGAGGGTCATTGATGAGATGATGGTGTTCACATGGCACCAATACCTTGGTTGGCCTGGATGGGCTGATGATGTACAACAACTGTTATTTTCCTGCCAGGACCGGCTCATGCAAGGGCGAGAGCACACTATGATCGAGAGGTATCTACCGGGATGAGTTTAGTGCCAGTTTGGTGAGGTATAGGATAGGCTAGACAATGACTACATGGCCATTTTTTCTTGCACAGTATCGCAGGGTGCCTGGGGGTGATACATTGCTACCTCTGAGGCAATGGAAAGTTTTAGGCAGTTGGTGGCCTGGCCATGGGTGTATGATCAGGGGGTTGCAGATCCAGGAGTGACTCAGGCATACAGAGATTGGTTCCAACTACCTCTACGTTTGATAGTTCTAGGTACATCCTTCATTTTATGGAGAGCCAGGGGAGAGGGGCAGGTCAAGGATGAGGAGGTGGCGGTCCTCCAATAGGACTACCAACATAGGACCAACCAACACAAGTCCAACCAACATAGGTTCAGATGGATCAACCTCACGCTGATGTACACATGCAAGATCAAGATCAAGGGCTGGAGGGTGGATATGAGGGGCACCAAGATTGGGTTGCCACACCACCATGAGTCAGGGGTGAGGACCAGCCTCATGTGCAACCTCCGTCAATACAGCCAGCGGGTCAGCCAGATCCGAGGGACGGTTTGATATTACAGTTGTAGGCCCAGATCTAGGCCTTGATAGCAAAGAGGGACTAGGCCCATGGGGAGAGAGATCAAGCAATTTTACAAAGGTAGGCCACAAATTTATAGGAGGTTGCAGAGATGTGCCGCAAATAGCAACTAGAGAGTATGACGACTTCCTCCTCTCATAGCACAGTGCCTCTTCACTCATATAGGGAGGCCATCTGAGAGGTGGATTACTATCGGTTGCTTTATCATCAGGCCATACCTAGAGCAGCCCAGGCCCCAAATTATTCACAACGGACCAGCCACAGATCAACAGAGGGTCACAGTGATAGAGGCGAGGGAAGCAGACAAGAGGGTTAGACCTCATTTTTTTTTATCGAGATATTATTCTTTCGTGCCATATGGGCTCATTTTTTATAGCTCATTGGGCCTTTTTGTACTTATTGACATACACACATGTATAGTGATCTGATTATTATTTTGTACTATGACAATTACTTGATGATATATATGAGATGATGATGTTGATGTGATGTGTCGTGTACCATTTATTTATTATGCATTTATGGATGGTTTTATTTCTATATGCTATGCAATAATGTGATGGTGTTATGTGATGGATATACTATATATGGATGCATTTCTTTTTGATGGTGTATGTGTTATGTGATGGTTATGTGACTAACAAATCTATATTATGCCTCTAATGAATGATGACACGATATACATTTGTGACGATTATGGATATAATGGATTTATATGATATGTGATATGGATGGATGATAGATGATATGTATGTTTATGATGATGCAATCTACATGATGATTTATGTATGTTGATGCAACTGTGATGATTTATGAAATGATTTCTTTTTTTAATATCTTTTTCTGTTATGATGGTGATGATGATGCGAATGCAGTGATCATGATATGTGGCTATGAAATGATGAATGTATGTGATTTTACATGTATGATATGTACTTATGACGATGTAATATAATGATGTGATGTGATGTTATACATGAAATGATATGTTATGCCAAATGGTATGGAGATGATAATTTATGGTGTATATGCAAAATGATATGTGAGTAATGACCTTATGATGTATATGTGATGGCATAATGAATGCTTTTATGAGATGTTTTATATGATTATGGATGGATGTATGCACTTAATGCAATGGGTTTTTTATAATGCTTATGTACCTATTATGCTTCATTTAATTATGCACTGGATGCCTATAATGATATGGGATGATTTATGAAATGTTTATGCAAAATGATTGCAATGTGGTGATTTATAAGATGTTATATTATGATATGGATGGATGATGGATGATATGCATGTTTATGATGATGTATGCTTTATGCAAATGGATGCAAATGCCTAATCTATTTATGTGATGCAATGGTGGTTATATGATTATGCCATGGATGATGTGATAGATTATTTATGTTTTCTATAATTACGTAAGAGATGGTTATATGCAAATGTGTATGTAATTTTATGATTATGAGATGCTTAGAATAATAAATCTTATATTATATGCATTTGAGATGATCAATTTTTCTATATGATATGCATTGTGTTGATAATTTGATGTGGATGCAAGATGAATACATTCTTAGTGATAAATGATTAACTGTCACAGTACCTTGTTAGTGTGAAAAGCAAGAAGGAATGAAAGAAAGAAGAGATTTCAACAAGACAAAAGATGATGATGATGATGAATACCTATCGTGGAGTTGGGATTTTCAAAGGGCCAATTATCTTATGTTTGATAACACACATAAATACGATACATCAAGGTATTAAGAACCAGGATGATGTTGTATCTAGTGTGATGGACTTTGACTTGACATTTAGATAGGAGTATCCTTGTTCACACCTGACATACATAAACCTTACTAGGATTCACCTTAGGTATTTCACACATCTCAGACCAAAACATAGGAAGGAAAACCTTCCTATGTGGTCAACAAGATATCTAAAACACCCTCTGTACATACCTAAATAAAGCAAGTATGTGCCAAGTTATATTACAAGAAATTCCAACAAGTGCAACAAATAAAAAGATAATGATCGTTGCCCCATTCCTATCTCTCTAAATCCCTTCGTTGGGGACATCATTGAGAGGTCCTTGGAATGAGAATAATAAGATAAATCAAAAGACAAAGATACAGTAAACAAACAAGCTGATGCTCTTCAATACCGCTAGCCAAGACTAAACTATGGTAATGTTTGATGTTGATGTCCATTGTAGGAAGGATGCATCCTAGGACATGATGATATGAGATTATTTGATATGGGACCGATTGGATGATATGCTATTGACATAAAGAGTTGACCAACTTGATTATGTACTAACCTAGATTTTGAGATTTTGACGTTTTGAGTTTTCATTTTTTAACTTGCTAGACTTGTTTCTGACTGTTTTACCAAAGGTTGAGGATGGTGATCGTTTATTATGAGTGACGTTAATTGTGGGTGAAAGTGAAATGGGACAGGTGGATTTTTTCAAATATTTGGATGTTTTTGATGTTTTGAGGTTGTTTTTGGTATTTTTCAGGATTTTATAAATGTTTTGATTTTTGAATTTTCTAATGTTTTGGGGTTTTATGAGATTTTGACCAAAAGACTAACCTAAGGACCTATCCTAGGGGCCTCGGGGGCTAATCAATAGGTTAGCCTTGCCTACGTTATACATGCAGAGACCACGTAGTTTGACTAATGACTTGACCGATTTGCAAATGAAGATATACATGATGAAGTGTCAGTTTATTATGACAGAATCCTAAAGGATTGACCTAAGTGTCTCAGGGGATGATCAAAGATCAACCTTGCCTATGTTCAAGGCTTCGAGACCCATAGTTTGACAAGAAAATTCTGCTTTTTGACTTTTTGACTAACTTTTTGACCTATTTTTGGATTTTGATATGATTTGGATGTTTTTGGTTTTTCTGATTTTCTGATGTTTTTGGATTTTCTGATTTTAGGACTTCAAGAATATACACAAATCTGATATGATGAGAACATGCCCCCAACGTGATGCAATAGACTACTTCGATAAAGGCAGGACAAACTAACCTTGAGAATGGGTCGTGTAGTACTAAGAGGGCTCATGATATGAACATAGGACCGAGCTATGATGCAGATGCAGATGGGTGATGGATGGAGATCTGAATGCGATGGATGATGAAAGCATAATGAATGGATGATGCAGAATGAGCCATGAAGATCCTAGTGGATGAAAAGTGCTTATTTACACAAGGCACCTATTTTCCAGGTTTCCACCAAGGTACTTGTCCAAAGCACCACCGAAGTGGTTTTCACTAGAGGACGATTTTTCTCTTTATTATTTTTTATCCTTTTTTTTTTTTTTGGATTTTTTTTGTTGTCACCAAGATGCCTGTTTGCCAGGTTTTCATCAGGGTGACTATTTTTTCAGGACATTTTCTAATTTTTTTGGTTCTATACCTTGAAAGATTAGGCATAAAACTTTTTGAGATTGGAGTTGTTCATGGGCTCTTGCAGAGCTTCCCCTTCGGGTGTTGATAACTGATATGCCCTTGACTTATAGCTTGTTGTGATAACAAATGGTCCTAACCAATTGGGTTCAAATTTTCCTTTGCTATTTGGATTTAGGATGTTCTTATGATTTTCCTCTAGTACCAGTTCTCCAACTTGGAAAGTCCTTCTGATTTTCTTATTATAGCTCCTCTTGAGTCTGTTATGATAGAATTGCAAATGATTTAAAGCATTTATATGCCACTCATCCAGTAGCTCCAACTCATTCAATATTGATACTCAATACTCTTCATCCGTGATGAGGTTTTGTAGTGATATTCTTACTGACGATAGCTCGATCTCAATGGGAATTATGGCTTATGATCTATAGACTAGGGAGAATGGGGTGGCACCAGTGGGTGTGTGGATGCCAGTTCGATAGGTCTAGAGGGTGGGATTGAGCTATAGATGCCAGTCACGACTTGTGTGATTGACTGTTTCCTTGAGGATATTTAAAATGGTTTTATTTGTTGCTTCTACTTGGCCATTTCCTTGGGGATAATATGGGGTGGAGAAGCGATGTTGGATTTTGAATTTTTCTCAAAGATCGTGGACATCCTAATTTTTGAATGGTGTCCCATTATCAGATATAATAACTTGGGGAACACCGTATCGAAATATGAGATAGTTCAGGATGAACTTTGATATGTGCTTCCTTATTATGTAGGTCATTGGTATGGCTTTGACCCACTTGGTAAAGTACTTAGTGGCAGTTATGATGAACTTATGGCCATTAGATGAAGTGGGAGTGATTTTTTCGATGAGATCGAGCCCCCATTGTGAGAAGGGCCATGGTGTAATAATAGGATGAAGCTCTTGAGCTGGAGCATGGATGAGGCCCCCATGCTGTTGAAATTGTAGACACCTTTTGACGTAGTCATGTGCCTCTTTCTCCATAATGGGTCAATAATACCCCATCCTCAGTAGTTTCTTGCTTAAAGCAATTCCACTCAAGTGCAAACCACAAATCTCATTATGCACCTCAATTAAAGCATTCAAGGCTTTGTCAGTATTAAGGCAGCGTAATAAGGTTCCCTCTATGCTTCTATGGTATAAGGTATTTCCTAGGATGACAAATCTAGAGGATTTTTTAGTAAAAGTTCTTTTTAAGCTCGAGGATAAGTCAGCAGGTAAGACACCTATTCGTAGGTAGGTATAAATTTCATGGTACCAGGTATCTCTAGGACCAATGATTTCGCACAAAAATTCTAGCTCTGGTACCTCGAATGTGGGCATGAGAAGCTACTTTACCAAGAATTCATGTTTTAGAACATTGCAAGGGATTTCCAGTAAGGATCCAATTGTTGCCATGCCATTTGTAGCTCTGTTGTTTGCTCTAGGAATTTGTTCAAATGTGATCTTGATGAAGGATTCTTTAAGAGTCTCCACTAGTTTTTTGTATGGAGTGAGCTTATCATCCTTAGTTTGGTACTCACCATTCACTTGGTTTATTATTAGTTGAGAGTCTCTGTATACTCTGAGGGCCATGATGTGCCATTGTACTGCTATTATGAGACCTATGGTTAAAGCCTCATATTCTGCAATGTTGTTGGTGAAGGGGAATGCCAATTTATATGATCTAGGTATGTAGTCCCCCTGTGGGGTGATGAAGAAAACACCAGCTCCTGATCTATGTTGTTTGTATGAGCCATCAAAATAAAGTTTCCAGTGATCGGCTATGTTGAGGTTGAAGATGGATTCATCTGGAAACTCTAATATAAGTGGATTCTCTGAATAGATTGGTGCTTCTGCAAGCTGATATACTATGAATTGACCTTTGATTTCTTTCCACTCGACATATTCAATGTCATACTCTGATAATATCATGACCCATTTGGCCATTCTTCCAGTGAGTATTTCCTTTGACAATAAGTACTTGAGGGGATCAGTCTTGGCGATGAGTTTTATTTTGTGTGCCAGTATTGAATGTTTGAATTTTTGTGAAGCAAACACTACTGCTATACATGATTTTTCAATTAATGAGTAGTTTAACTCATGCCTAACTATTGTTCTGCTGATATAATAGATGACCCTTTTTGTCCCATTTTTGTCGTGTTTATCTAGAAGAGCACCAAGGGCTACTGTTGTTGCTAACATAGAGAATTAATGGCTTTCTTGGGATCGATGGCATGAGGAATGGTGGTGTAAGTAGATATTTTTTGATCTTATTGAAGGCTTCTTCACACTTGTTATCCCATTTGTACACTACTCCCTTGTGAAGTAGGTGAGAATATGGATTTTGTTTATCTTCCAGCTGTGCTATGAATCTTTAGATGGACTAAAGCCTACCTTGGAGACCTCTCAATTATTTCAATGTTATGGGTGCCTCCATCTCAAGGATTTCTTTTACCTTAGTAGGGTCTACCTCAATACCTCTCATTGACACTATGTATCCTAGCAACTTTCCTAATTGTACGCCGAAGACAAATTTCTTTGGATTTAATTAGACCTTGTATTCCTCCAGCCTATGAAAAATGGAACTTAAGGTTGCTATGTGATCCTTCCTCTTTCTAGATTTGGCTAGTATGTCATTGACATAATCTTTGATAGTTTTATGGATCATGTCATGGAAGATTAACGTCATGACTCTTTGGTATGTTGCTCCTATGTTCTTCAAGCCGAATGGCATCATATTCTAGCAGTAAGTCCCCCATGGACAAGTGATGGTTATTTTGTGTTGGTCTTCTTTAGAAATCATTATCAAGTTGTATCTCGAGAAACCATCCATCGGGGAAAGCATTTTGTGTCCTACCATCATGTCTACGATCATGTCAATGTTGGGCAATGGGAAATCATCTTTTGGACATGCTTTGTTCAAGTCCCTAAAATTTGTACAAATTATGATGCCCCCATCAGGTTTTGAGACAAGAACAAGGTTTGAAACCCATTCAAGATAGTCTATTGGTCAAATGAATCCTGCATCTAATAGCTTCTCTAGTTCCATTTTGACTAGCAAGGCGATCTGAGGGTGCATTTTCTTGAGTTTTTGTCAGATAGGCTTTACTTTAGGGTACACGGCTAGATGATGAACTACAATTTCTGGATCGAGCCCTGGCATGTCAGCATAGCTCCATGCAAAATTAACTTGTTTTTCTCTTAAGAAGGCTGCTAGGAGCTCTTGTTCCTCTGATAGTAATAACTCCACATAGAATGTAATGTGCAGGGTCTCCTCTGTTCCTAGATTAATTGGATTGCATTTTTCTACTAGGACTGTTGATTTTTCTTGATGAAGAGCTCTGGAAGGAAGATTGAATCCCCCATCCTCTGGTGCCTCAGAGAGGCTTTCACCATTGGATGCATCCTTTCTTTTTACTTTTTTCGGGTCGAAGAGTGCCACAATGTGGTTTTCACTCAAGGACCTAGAGATTATTCTCAGCTTTTCACTTTTGTGACTGATGGATTCAATCGTTTCCCCACAGTATGCATGTGTATCCAGCTCAATGATGAATCCTACTTTGTGATCTCCACACATAATATTATCTCGTAGTCCCATGAATTCTGAGAGCACCTCATCATTTTTGAATGTGTCAAGAATTGGTGGTCCTCGTTGGTCATAATCGATGAGTTGTGGGTAGACTAGACAGATTTAATGGTTTTGATTTTTAGACTCATAGGATAGAGTGCTAATCATGAGAAGGGTGGTGTCCACAAAGAGCCTGGGTATGTTGGTTATGGGATCCTCATCATCATTGCTACTACAGAAATTAGTTATGTCAAAAGTGAAATTATCTAAGATGGGGCCAGTGGATACAGGTAAGCAAAGTTTAGCTGGTGTTGGTTCATAGGGAGTCTTGACTACTTTAACTGGGGGACCTCATCCATGTATAGTTATACTTGAAGGGGTACATCTAAGGCCAATATTTCTCATTTGCATCTTAGGAACGAGGGGTATTACAAGCCCATTGTCACTTTCCCCCAGTTTCTGGTTTTTGTCATAGCCCATTGCGAGCATCATTTGCAAACCTTTACTTTTGTCATCCATTGGTAGATTAGCTGCTGGTCTATTATCTTGGTATAGGAAATGAGATGGGTCCTCCTCTATGAATTCTCGATAGAGATCCCCCCAACTTCTAAAGTTGGGATATTCAGGGGATGTTTGGGAAGTGGAGGCTTGATTTAATTGCGGAATGATCTAGGAGATTGTGGCAACTCTCCTACCACAAAGGAAATTTTGAGAATCATATAGTTTCCACAACCGTTGTCATGGGTGATGAATTTGATATCAAATATGGTGGGGATGGCGAGAATGGCAGGTGTCTCTGTCTTAGAAGTGGAGGTGAGACTATTTGGATCAATGTATGGTGTTGATGGGCCTTTATCATTTTTAGGTACTTCAGGTGTTTTGTAGTATTTTTCCTTAAGGTTCTTGCAGTAGGAGAATGTTTCAGGATTTCCATGGATGGTGACCTCTTGTCCTTCATATGTGAATTTGACACATTGATGGAAGGTTGATGCTACTGCTTGCATTGCATGGATCCATGGACGTCCTAGGAGAATGTTATAAGGCAAGTCGAGATCCAAGACTTGACAGGTGGTTTCTATGATAGTTGTCCCTACTTGAATAGGGATTTGGATTGTACCTTGGGACACTCTTTCCTGATCATCATACGCTTTGATTGTAATACCTTTGCCTTTGTCAATGGAATCCTATGATTTTTTTAGGTTCTTAAAGAGCTTGAGGGAACAAATATTCAGGCTTGTACCTCCATCCACCAAGACTCGCTTGACTTTATTTTTTCTACACTAAGACCTCTAAATGGAGTGCATGGTTATGAGATGGTTGATCGGGAAAATATTGGTCAGAGAATGTAAGGAGATTCGGGGTAATGATGTTTCTAACCATAGCTTGGAATTGTTCCACATCAAGATCTACGGGGATAGTGGATGAAGCCATTGCTTCCTCAAGGATTTTCTTGTGGGCTGATGAGATTTTTACTAACTCTATGATAGAGATTTGTGTTAGGGTTCTTTTTAGATAATCAAGGACATTGTAACCATTGGGAACAGATCTGGGGTTGGGTGTCGGTGCTCTATTTAGCTGGGATGATCCTGTGATGGTAATTTTTCTACCTCTTGTGGCGACTCCACAATTGGCATGTGCCCCTTTGATGGTGATGGTAGCGCAATATTCATCTAGGGATGCGACGAAATGGTTGTACACATGATTCACATTCTCCAAGGTTCCTTTCCCCTTATTAGTTTCATTGTTCCCTTTATTGTTATGGTTAGGCATCACATTCATGTATATTTTGAGATTTTGATTCCCTGTTGTTTGTTCCACATTTATGATTCTTTGATCGATGAGGTCTTGGACTAGGTTTTTTAACCTCATGCAACTATTAGTGGTGTGCGCTTTGATTTTTTGGAAGTCGCAGATCTAATTTTCATTGTACCAAGGAGGTTTTATGTCTAGTTCTTGGTAGTTCTCATAAGTGGGAGCCTTGATAAGGTTTTCATTTATTAGTTTCTTTATGGTGACTTCAAGTAGCTCCCCAAGGGTAGTGTACTTCCACTTGGTGAAGTTCTTGTTTCGCTAGGGTGGTCCTTGTTGATCATTGATGTTATTGATCACTTGATTGTTTGGTTGTTGTGTTGTTGTGTTCATTGGATGGTTGTTTTGATGATGGTTTTGGATTTGTTGTTGTGGTGTCGGTGTGTTTTTCTGAGGGGCACTGATGACAACTTTGGCATCAACAACACCATCGTTGGTACCATTTTTGTTTCTTTCCCATGTGTGAGGTTTTTCATTCTAGCTTGTAGATGGGTGATTGTTCTATTGTTCGGGATATGAATTTGATCCTCCAGGTTGTGTCATAAGGGCTCATTTGATGTTGAGCACCTTGGAAATCAACTAATCATATGTGGTGATCCCTTGGAATTTGAGGTGGAAGGCTAAGAGGCTATCAAGGTTGGATATGATAGTGCATACTTGTTGTTCCTCAGGCATGACCCATTTTCTCTGATTGGCCTTGGATCACCATCATTGTAGGAATGAAGCAAATGATTCATTCTTACCTTGTTTTAGAGTTGATAGTTCCTCTAGATTGACATCCATGGCGATATTGTAGGCATAGTTTTTGATGAATGCACCTATGATTTCTTGGAATGTCCTGATGCCTATAGGTAGGCGAGAGAACCATTCCATGGCGTGGCCAGCCAAAATTCTAGGAAATAGCTGCATCATATAGGTATCATCATATGCGACTTCCATGCAATGAACCTGGAATTCCCTGATGTGATCTTTAGGTTTTTCCGTCCCACAGTACTTGTCAAAGTTGGGGATCTCAAATCCTTTTGGGAATGGTTTCATCACAAGCCTCCTGTCGAATGGATAAGGACACAAGTTGCTAGATGTTTTTGTGGTTCTCCCTGATTGAAGATCGAGCACTTGTTGTGAGAGTAATTTGATTTGTGTTGTGACATCATTTTGCAGATTAGCGAGTGGGATGAAAGTCTTTTGAGGTCGTTAGCTTATTGATGGGATGGGTGGATTAGTTGATGTGTTGATTGCTGGTATTTGCACATTTTGCTGAGCCATGTATGCTTGTACTTGTTGTATCAACAATGCTTGTTGTTGGTCTTGTTGCTACTATGCCAATATTGCCTATTGTTGAGCCTGCTATTGTTGTTGTGCCAACAATGCTTGTTGTTGAGCTGCTAATTGGGCTGCTTCCTCCTATTCTTGATATTGTTTTAGCACTTGAAAGTTAGAATAGAGATTCGTCAAGAAATCCATTTGAATGTAAGAGAAAAGGAATGAAATGAAGAACACAACACACTTAAAAAAAAGATATCAAATCCTATTCTAAAACAAAGCAAACTCATAATCTCTTGAGGGAGTTGGTGCCAATTTGATGTGAAAATTGGCCCTTTCCCAACTCCAATGATGTGATAAAGATGATTGATGATGAAGAGTGATCCAATTGATGAAGACCTCTAATGTGTTCCAAGATAAAAATATGCATAACCTAGCTAAAATTGGATGAAAATTGCTATGAATTTGAGTATAGTAAGTTTACTCAAGTTTTGGATGAACTAAAAATGACTATAATAATTCTACTTGGATTGTGGATGATTAAATAAGGAATAAGAATTCTTATTTATAGAATATCAAATTGAAGAGATGTCCAGAATGGAGCAATGTGGGACTAAGAATCAAAAAATGGAAAGGAGCCACTTGTCAACATGTGAATGGATGGAGGATGTGCAAGTTTTGAAGAATGTGTTAATAAATGCATATATTTGAAATTTGAAATTGTTTAAATGACATGCAAGAGGGAAAGAACATCCATTGAATGCCACTTGGCTCAAGGAAAAAAGACATTTTAGGTGGAGTAAATGCCTTGTTGGAAGGACAAAGTCCACTTGGATTTTGCATTCAAATTTGAGGAATATTCCTTTATTATGCCTTTTTGAGAGAAAATAAAGATTCAATAAATGAATTAAATCTATTTTCATGTGCAAGTTGCAAAAGCTAGAGGATGGCACATGAGATGAGATTAAGTTAATCAAGATTAATTAATTTAATGAGAGGTCAAAATGATGTGGCATATTGATTTATATTTATGGATTGATTTAAATTAAATATCAGAAGAATATGATTTCAAAATTAATTAAACAAAGATTTTTGTTTTATTTAACCAAGGAGATGAAGTTAGATTAAACTAAATCAGGTTTTAATTTATTTAATTTAATGAATGGACATTAAAGATTTAATCAAATAAAATTGATTATTTAGTTAGATAGAGATAATTAGATCAAACTAATTGTTTTAATTAGCGAGAAAGGATGACTTAATTAGATAAATGATTTGTTTAATTAAGAGAGGAACATTGATGAATTTAATCAAATAAAGGTATTCAATTAAATGGTTAGACCGAGGGTTGATTTAGGATGAAACGGTGTTAGTGGTCGAGATCCGATGTGTAATGTTGATCAGTACATTTTCTATGTCTACAACTATATACGTAAATTGTAATGCAATAATGGTTACTGATGTGTGAAGTATGTGCAACCCTCATCCACTAAACCTACATGACTGCGTGAACCTAGAACCCAAGCAAAGCTTACATTGTTAGGATGTGTTCCAAAGTTCTTCATTTTTTTTCTAGAGTCCTCCTTGCTTGAATTAATCAGAGTCATACCATGCACTGAGGCTTCCCTCCACCTTGAGGATATTCTTTTTGATTCTCTAATCTTTGTACCTAAGTGTTTTGAGGACAAAAAAGATGATCGTACTGGGATAATGTTGGCAAAAAAAGTTGTAAATAAGATTGTATAAATTAATTGGGCACAAGTGGTTGCATTGGGATCTAGAAAAAGTAGTTGTCCCTAGAATAAAGTATCTAATGGGTATGTGTAAAGAAATTAATGCAAAGGAGGGTCTTGTGAATCTATATAAGCATGCTTGCTATTCGCTTGAGAGCATGGCTGCATGATGTAGTAAGATATGTTAGATATGTTGTGGTATAGAGCAGAAAGGATAGTACATATGTTGTATGGTTGAGAAATGCATGCAAATGATGAATGAGGAGAATAGCTCTTTTGACATTTTTTTTTCTTATACTTATTGTGTGATGCATGATCTATTATTTTTCTTTGTTATTTTGTGCATGCACATGCCATGTGTAGGATTAATAGCGGGTTATTGACCTCTGACATTAGCTAATATGTTGGTGATCTAGGTTTTCTAAATAAAAGCCAATTGGTCTAGCATGTGTAGATGAATTTGGCTAACATGTTGTGTGCCTAACTATTGAACTAGACATTAAGGTTCAAACTTATTCTAGAGAGCTTGGGAGGCATGTAGACCATCTCATCCCTACATGTAAACATTAGATACATCTGCTAACTGTGCAAGGCCTGAAGTGCATGTTTGTAGTGTATTTGTAAGGAGTCTTTACTGTTCAATCTGTCAAAAATAGTTGTACACTTGAAGTGTATTTTCAGAAAGTATTGTCAACTATTGTTGATTTTTTGTCTTTGAGCGCTCTAGTGCTTGGTTTCAAATCAATTATTAAAGTATGTGAGGAAATTTTATGAAAGTTGGATAAGGGCCTTTTGTAGAAGATGGTAAAGGGTTTTAGGGTAGTGGGGTTCATGTCTTGAAATATGTTGAGGAATCTTTTGGCTAAGTCATGAATTTGTTGAAATTTGTCTAATTAATACGTGTAGAAATAATTTAGGTTGTGAGTGTGGTGAGTTTAAATTCTTGTATAGGTCACATGATACCATGTGGAGATTACATAGATTGTCTTTGAAATTTTTTATAAGCTATTGGATAGACTTTGTTTTATACAATTTCATGGCATGTTATGGTTTACCCCTCTATGCATGAAGATAATGTTGAAATACCAAATACAAGAAAACCATTTAAGTAATTTTAAAATTTAATTAGAGAACATAATCCATAGAAGAGATGTAGAGACTAGACTCAACCAAACTTTAAGTTTTATTTTCTAAAAAATACCATAAAATCTATTAGTTTCTTTGCATAAATTCCCTGTTTTCATGAAATCTGCTGCTATAGGCTGAATTTCTCATCCGTATAGAAGTACCATGGCCCAAGGGTGGTGGAATGTGTTGAAGGAAGTAGCTAGATCTACATTGGTGGTGATTTGGATTCTTTTCATTGAGTTTGGTGAATTTAGTAACCTTTTTCCTGTATATGCCTGAGTAGCCTTGTTTTAAGGGTTTTGATCTTGTAAATGAACTAAATGGCCAATCCATCTACTATCTAAGGTTGTGGCTAGATGGAATGACATGAATTTTTGTATATTTTGATGTTAGTGTCATGGTAGGAGCAGGGAGGCCAATTTAGTGTTTTGGGTTGATGCCCTAGTGGTATTTTACATGGTTTTTCAAGTGAAACTTGGTTGTAGAACTTGAGTTTTTCCAAACTATTGTTGTGGCTAGCTATGTAAATTATTAAGCATGTAAAGACCTGTGTTAGAGTGTTTGAAGCATTGGTTTGGGTAGGGAAGCCCTAGAGTAGTGATTTTCAGTAAAACCCTTGATTTTTGCATTAAAAATGAGGGTTTTTGAGTTGGCCCATTTAGTGACACTTTCTTTGTCTAAAACTTGTTGATTCCCTCTATTTGGAGTCTGCCTAGGTGGTCTAATTGGTTTTGGTGAGTATTTTGAGTGTTTGAGAGTGGGCTACTTGGAAAAGTGGACCAATTTTCCCTTAAAAGTGGAGGATAGTCTATTGTTCCCTAAGTTTCAAAACAAGTCCATGCAATTTTTTGATATGTTGAATGGGAGGATAAAAGGTGTCTGAGAATGTGTGGGTTGTGACTTTGTTAGTCCTTCTCTAAAAGTTAAACCTGAAAAAGTGAGTTTGGATTGCTACTTGGAAAACAAATGAAATTGGTGAGGAGTCATTGAGTTGGGGACTTGGAGATTGAAACCCTGATTGAGGTAGGTTGGATTGGGATTGTGGAGTGATTTTACACCCCATCATTGTGTAATTTATCCATCAATGGCATCTCTTTGAGGCATTCAATCAAAGAGTTCATGTGCCTTGTGTATGTTTCCACATTTTGCATACATGTCTAACAGAGCATTTCCTACCATAATATCTAAAAAAAATCCTGCATCTATTATGCTCTAATGGATGTTCATACCTTGCTCCAAAGCTTCCATTTTGGCGCAAGCAAGGAGGATCCTAGAATAGGTTGTGAAATTTGGCTTCACACCTACTAATTGCATTTGCTTGAAAGTTTCTAAAACCTTTTCAAAAAATCCATTTTGTGCATAGCCTGCAATTAGCATATTCCATGAGATGGAATATCTAACACCCTTCAATGATCTCGGTTGTCTGCAAATGATAAAGAATGTCCTTACCTTTCTATGAGAAATTTTTTGAGCCACTAAAGCTTCACACTTGCTAATTGCATTTGCTTGAAAGTTTGAAAATCCTTTTCAACAAATCCATTTTGTGCATATCCTGCAATCATCGTATTCAATGAGATGGCATCTTTGACACCCTTCAACGCTCTCAGTGTAGTACCCCTCCATTTATGCTTATGTTTTTTGTTACATGTTTTCATACTGTTAGATTTTGGTACTTTGGTTTGGATATTTTGATCGCTGATTTTGAGCAACAGTGGATTCACTTTGTGACATGATGATACATGGTATTGCGATATTTGATTTTTGACATGCTTTGATATAGCGTATATGTTTTCCTTCAGATGATTATTGCTATATGTATGTTTATGATGGACTAACTGTTATTTATTAAATTGTCATTCTGATGTGACATGTATTGGTGTGGAGAACGGAATTGCATCACTCACTTGCGAGTGCCCTGTGATGTCCGTGATTTTCTTCGCACGGTGTGCCTGTACAATGGTTTATATATATATGCATGTTATTGCTTGGTTGCAGGATTGCAGGTACATGACATCGAGTCCACCTGGTTACTTAGGTCTGAGCATGTCAAGACTCAACGAAAATGTTGATTGGGAGGTAGTAGCATGGTTCATCCTAGTCTAGTCTTTAACCGGGTCATAGTACATCGTCTATTTTAGTCCAGAGTCATAGATGGTCTTGTCTTTTCTTGTTTGGATTAATTGCTTTGATAGGAAAATCTTGTTAATTTTAATGATAGTTATTATTCCTTAATTTACTATTATTTAAAATAATTTTTAAATGTTAAAATAAGGTTTTACATTTTATTTAATTAATTAATTAGTTTGTTGGGTTAAATAATTTCATCTTAAAAGATTAAATTTATTTAATTAAATTAATTAATTAATTAAACTAAATTGTTTTAAATGTGTGAATAGATTTTATTTAAAATTAATTGTATATTAGAAAATGGTGTTTTTAATTATTAAATAAATTTTGTAAATTGAAATTTCAAATTTTAAATAAATTAATTCATGCAAATCTTGAAAGGCAAGATTGCTGAGAAGTTGTTAAAAGATATTTTGTACTTCTCGACATGTGTGCTAGTTACATTTATTGTTTTTGGTTGAGGTTATTCACAGATATTATCTGGGATCTGGGAAATATAGAGGGGTTATCAATTTTTCTTCACAGGAAATTGAAAGAGTAATTTGCTGTTAAAATTATTTTTAAAATTTATGATTATCTCTGTTCAGTTGTATATTTGTGGAAGATCCCTTTGGTGGGAAGTTCTCTGTGATTGGTTATAGCTTTCCTTTGGTTTTGGTATTTTGGAGAAGCTTGGAGGATTGCAGTTTACAGGCAAAAGATTCTCTCTTCAACAACTAAGTTCTTCAAACCACAAGAGAACAGGTATTTTTCTTGGTATTTAAATTCGTTTTCTTTTAAAAAAATTGTGTGAAGAAATATTTGTATTGCAAATTCTGTATTTTTTCTCAGAGATTATTTCTTTTGTGAAATAATTCTGTAGAAATTTAAATTTTCTTTCTGTGAAAATTGTATAAAAAAAATAGTATCATCTTGGAAGGATTTTTGTATTTATCATTTGTTAAATCTGGTAAAATATGGGGGTTTTGTTATTTAAAAAAAAATATAACCCTGTTGATGAACTATTATTTAAGAATGGATTGTACAGAATATAATTATTTTCTCTATTCCCTGTAGAAAGTCTTACCAGAAAAAAAATTTGCCTGTATATGTTAAATCTGGTTGGTTATTTTTATATATATATAAATATATATTAATATATATATATATTTATATATATATGGTTATGAAATTTAATTATGAAATTAATATTTTCCAAAATCGCCGTACAGGTGAACTAATTCATAGCTATTATTCCCTGTTTTCAAAATTTTGAAATCGCCGAATAGGCGTATTGAGGGTTTCGGATTTTTTTTTTAAAAAATCGGAATTAAATTCCGCAGGCTTAAACTGTAATGAAATCCCTATGATTTTAGTTGTTTTTAATATAAATATTTGTATGGGGGCCACAGGGCTACCCCATAGCCGCCCCCATATGGGGTGACGACTGTGGAGGCAGCCGACATTGCCCTCATAGGCAGCGCGTGGCTATCTCACAGCCACCTCCCCATACGGGGAGGGCTGTGCATACAGCCAGTGTTGTATAATACATAACCGAAATATGGTTTAAAACTCTTGCTTTTCTTTTAATGGAATATGAAAATTTCGAAGTATAAATTTATTCGAATAAGATTTTCAAATTAGGGTCTTTTGATTTTAATAATATTTATATATATATATATATATATATATTTATATATGTATATATATATAAATATATATTTGTAATATATATATATATTAATTTATTTAAATAGGTTTTAAAATTCTCATTTATTTTAGTATGAAATAGGAAATTCCTTTGAGTATAAATATATGCTAGAAATAACAGCAGTTAGTTTTATAACAATAAGGTTGAAAAAGGAAATTTGATAGATTTTGATATGTGAAGTTGTGAAAGTTAAATTAGAATTAAATGATGTTATTTTCTTTTATTATATGAGAAAAGAATTACAATCATGTTGTTTTTTAAAAAATTTCTTGAAAATCTTATTGAATGATTGGATTTAGTAAATCCGAATAATAGACGTTTAATTTTTCTTAATTTGCTTTAATCGTGTTTCTTTTGGGAAAATTGGGAAAGTCTAAGATGTATAAGTCTTCCAGAATGATTTGTATAGAAAGGGTGATGTTATTGTTCAAATGTATTTCTTGAGTTAACTAGGGTTGTGCATGTGTTAGAATATGGGGTATTGATATCTGGTTTATGAATAAAATATTAAATGACTATTGTGTGTCATTTGTTATTATGTGATTGAAAATTGTGCACCTTGTCTACCCTAGTTAGAAAACTTAGATTCCTTTGTTATGTTTAGGGGAGTGACTCTGTGTAAGGGCTGACACACAAAGTGGTGTCAGGGTAACTTACAAAGAGTTAGTAAGTTAGTGATAACTAAATAACACAGTAGTTAGAATTAAAATTCTTAACAAGATTTTTATGCCTCACTTATGGACTCTTGAGCTAGTTCAGTCTTGAGTATAAGATGAGAAGGCCTGGAATGGAAAATCGATGTCTTGTTTCTTCAAAAGACATTCGATTCCGCAATGGTTTGCAAATGGGTCCGGGTTTCGTAAGAGGTTACCAGGGTAACCCAAGTTGGGGGGCGGAACCTAGGAAGAAACACCAAGGTAACCTTTGCAACGTTGTGATGACACTCCACCTAAAATAATAGTTTACCTTGTGTACTTAGTACATTCGATTGTCTAAAATTTGGAAGCAATGTAACCATCAGTAGTTATGTACTTGTGTCTACTAGGGTTAGTAAATTATGTCTAGGTAACCATATTACTATCTCCTAGCACGGGGGGTGGACCTACGGGTACCACATGGTTGGGTGGAATGTGCACCTTACTCCGTTGGGTCCCCAATTTATGATCATGGCAACGAGAGCTTCATGGATGGAGAGCTCATATTTGGATACAGATGTACTTTCTTTATTGCATAATTGTAAAACTTGTATTGTAAAACATCCCTCAATTGTTTATGAGGCAAACATTGTAAAATGTAATTGTAACTACTATTTGATCTATCTCATCAGATGAATGAGTATTGTATTATTTTATCAAATGTAATGTAAGAAAACATGTTTGTACTTTATATTATCTTGAATGGAATTTCAAATGTTATGCAATGTTTATTTTTAAGTTTATGATTAATTAAATATATGCAATGCAAAATACTAAAGTCATCTATGGAAACTCAAGTAGTGTAACGTCGTGTAACTTAATGAATGTATGCAACTAATTAACTTAATATTATTACTTTAAAAAAAAAATTATTTCACTTTTATACACAATTGCAACATTCCTTAGGTTATTATGATGGGGCATTACACTCAGCTGTCTACAAATGATAAAGAATGTCATTTCCTTTCTATGAGAATTTTTTTGAGCCACTAAAATGTAACACCAACTATGTATGCAGTTTTATTGAGACAAATATCACACACAGACATCCATCGAAGATTAGGGGAATACTTACCATATGTTGTAATTGCAAGTAGTTTTGAAGAAATCATCAGCAGGACTCTTGTGTGTCACTGGGAGTCACATGAAAGTCCCATTGATAGCCCTACAACACTCAAAATCATCAGCGAGAGAGGTGGACATCAGGAGGAAAAATATTGTGGTCCCTCCGATGGAACAAAAAATATTGAGGGACTTCATCAACAGGAGAAGCTTTGATGATAGATAGAGTTAAGTCCCTTGAATGCCTCGATAATGGAAAAGATCAGTTTGAAGTTTTCATTGATGGTAGAAATGAACATCAAGAAGAGTTATCTTGAAGTCCCCCCAATAAAGTAAAGTCCCCCCAATAGAATAATATGTAATAATATTTTTGAGGGAGTATAATATTTCTTATAGGGATGTATTGTCTATGCATTGATGGATATTCATATCTTGCTTCAAAGCTCCCATTTTGGCACAAGCAGGGGGGATGTTGGCAAAGGTTGTGGAATTTGGCTTTACACCTGCAAATTGTATTCACTTGAAAGTTTTTAAATTCTTTCCACCAAATTCATTTTGTGCAGATCTATTGTAGATGTCCTTAAGCTATATGAAAAAGGTGTATATACAATTTTAGATCAATTGATGAGCTGAGACATGTAATGTTGATTTGATTTACATTTTACTTAAGATATAATTTTATTGCATTGCTGAATTTCATAATTCAATAATTGGGATTCTCAATGATCTTGTATACCCAAAGTGTATGTGATAGAAAGAAATTAGGTATTCATGTCGATTAGTTTGACAATTTAAATGATCTCAAGTTCATAAGTACATAGTGATAATTTTTGATAAATAATATAATTTCTTGTTTCATTTATCACAAAAAAACAAAGGCCTCTTTTGATTGTAGCAGAGGATGTAGAGAGTGAAGCATTGGCTACTTTGATCAAGTTGAAATTGATGATTTTTTCACTAAATTGATAATGTTTGAAGTTTATTTTTATTTCTTAGATGTTGAGTCTAATTAATAAGTTTAATGTTGTGTTGCAACTTGCAAGTGAGTATGTTGATATGATAAATGATAGCATTGTTGATCCTCTAAAAGTTATCAGAATTGCATTAGCTGATGCAGAAAGGTAAAACTATTTATCTTTATTATAATTAGTGGAACTTGCAACTACAATATCTGATAAAATCTACTTCCAAATATGCTTTTGATGGATATTAATATCCTCACCCAAAGCTCCAATTCACACATAGGAAAGGACACTTTCAGGCATATCAATTACAAATTTAGAATCAATAATTAAGCTATTGATCAGCTGTTCAAGAATAAGGTAGTTGTATATCATTAATTGAATATTGTCCATTTGTTTGTTGTCTTGCATGAATTCATATTTTTAAAAATTGTAAGAGATAACTAGGAAACATTATATATAGCACCTAAGTTTAGGGTGTCATAGTTGGGAAAGGAAAATAAAATGTTTGAATTTTATCCTTTGTATTATTTGACTTTTCTGAGTTTTTGATGTGCAAATTTTGAAACCTTATTTTTTGGGCTGCAGCTCCAAATTGGAGAAGTAAAAGGTGAATACCAGCAAAGAAGAGTTTGGAGGAGCTAAAACCAATAACGACATGAAAGGTGTGGATTTGCAAGGGGATTAAATGGGTCAAGCCCCTATAGGAGGTCGCTGCCCTTCCAAAAGGACTGCAGTTAAGGAAGGGGAAAACAATATAAGTATATGAAAATAGGAGTATTTTTTTATATAATGTTTGTAAGTTGTACAGTGTCACTAAGAAATTGAATGTAACCAATGAGATTTTTATTTACCAAGGAGGCTTAATGAAGTAAATTTTCAAAGTGGTTTTTTCTCCACTCATAAATATTATGTTGTGGCTCCTCTTGATTTGTAATATGTTTGTGTTTGTGTCTGATCAATCATATTTGTTCAAGCATTTTTGTCTTCATTTCATGGTGTTTTTCAACATTTGAATATCTATGATACTTGAAGTTTATATGCATAAATTTGTGAGGATTAATTAAGTTAGATTTGATTTGTAATGACTAAATATATGACTAAATTGATAACTAAATACATGACTAAATTAATAACTAAATTAATGACTAAATATATGACTAAATTAATGCCTAAATATATGACTAAATTAATGCCTAAATATATGACTAAATTAATGACTAAATATATGACTAAATAAATCACTACCATGACTAAATAAATGACTAAATCAATGACCAAACCAATGAACAAATCAATGACTAAAAATAAATGACTAAATAAATGGCTAAAATAGTTTAGTCATAAATTTGGTGGTGTTATAAATGACCACAAATAAACCACTAAAATAGTCATGTGACTAAAATTAATGACTAAATAAATCACTACCATGACTAAATTAATGACTAAATCAATGACCAAATCAATGACCAAATTAATTACTAAATAAATGACTAAAATAGTTTAGTCATAAATTTGGTGGTGTTATAAATGACTACAAATAAACCACTAATAGTTACGTGACTAAAATTAGTCATTTATATGCAATTTTTAGTAGTTTATTTAGTCATATATTGTTGTTTGTGTACTAGTGCAGAATCTCCCAACATCAAGCTTCAGATTCTAGGTGCCCCTCTTTCATTTTGTTTTGTTATTTCATCATTTAGTTGAATTTTTAGGCATTTATACATATCACATTGTGTTTTCCAACACTTTACATTTTCTAAGTTTTGCATCATTAGATCACTTCATTTTTTAGATCAAAGCATTAAAACATCTTAATTAGGCATAATACATTTCATTTACATAGACTTTGAGTTTAAACCCTTGCATTTTGGACTCCATCCAATTCCCTTTCTCCTTTTAGGTGAAAAACCCTAGGAGGAGAAAAGCATTGTGAGGGTGATCCAAAATCATCATTTACAACCCTAAATACCCTTTCTGATTACTAATAAATCACAACAAACAACTAAGCTATTTTTTCAAGTCATGACCTGACACTGAGAGAGCTTGGGTGATTTTTTGAAACTTAGTTGCAAATTTTCACCTTTCAAGAGAGGCATCACACTTGTGTATTGTCTATGTTGAGAAGTGAAAAATCACCCATCAATAGAACTAGCGCTAGAAGGAGATAACTTGGACAAATCTGGATTGAATTGGGTCCTTCTCCCCTCAAATATTTTACAGAGTAACTAGATCTACACTAGATAAGGGATAATTCCAAGAGCTAAAGACCCCTACCAGGGCTAGAAGAGCTAAGAAAGGGGAAGCTTCATCATCAGCTCCACCCACTCGACCTCCATCCCCTCCATCTCCATCTTCTCCTTTACTCCAACCAACATTTTCTCCATTCACTTCCCACATCCAAAGTGTTGTTACAACGGACACACCCCATCCACAAGTTGTTGTAACACAACCATTTCCACCTCCACTCCTACCAATGGATTGGTTAGGTAATAATCCATCACCTCTATCCTTTAATGACTACCATGACATGCCAAAGAATTTGGAAGGCTTCTACACCAAGTTCCACCCAAATGATCCACATAGAACAATAGAAGAACATATCAAGATATTCCAAACAACCTTGAAGGATATGTCGATTGAACACAAAGATGTTTCCTATAGAATCTTCCCTTACTCATTGTGAAATGAGGCCTTTTATTGGTATACCCATTTACCTACAGGCTCCATCACTTCTTGGGACCTAATGAAGAATACATTCTTGTAGAAATTCAAGGTTCCAATCAATCCCATAGATTTGTACCAACAATTCATGTCAATAAGATGGGAACTCAATGATCCAATCAACTCATTCAATAACAAATTTCATAGAGCCTACATGAAGTTGCAACCTCCTTATGTAGTTGATGGTGCTTTGACTAGAATGGTATATTATGTGGCTTTAGAAAATATCACATCCACCTTGGTCAAAAGGATGCAACAACCAACTGCAAGTTTGTTAGAGGCTTATGTTGAGGTAGTGAAGGAAAGCACTGACTTGGGATAGCATGTTGCAGGTCTATTACAAATCCATGTGGTCACTCATGCCTTGGCACATCAAACTCCATTGATGAACCAATTTATGTAGTTGTCAATCATGCTACATCCAAGGTCACCATTAAACCAAACTCCATCTGTATCAGGTTATCTGCAAGTTTCAAATTAGCAAGCTTGTTCACTTTTGCCCCAAGTGTCTTCATACCTACAAAACTCCAAGATCCTAACTTCCCAACATAATCAACCCTTAGAACATCCTATTTTTCTTAAAAATTTAGTGCCTCTGTGAGGCAGTGTAGACAAGGAGCAAATGAATTAGTAAAGAAGCTATCCACCAAAGTCACTCATTTGAGGAATCAAAATAATCAACTACAAGAATCTCAAAAGAGAATTCAAGCTAGCTATTAGAGAGACAACCGAGATTCAGGACCATCTTCAAACTAGAATTATGAACGAAGCTAGAACTCAGTACAAAACTTTGAAAGAAGGCAACGTCAAAGGAAAAATAGAACATGGAACACTAGACCAACAATGGAGGCATGCCCACAACCCTTGACCCACTAGGTGGTACAAAAAAATAAACAAGTGGAGTTTACTTAGCTGAAGTAGCAATATCCAGATGGTGTAGGATTCACAAAACTAATAGGCATTTAGAGCTCAATTTTCTAGAGTTCTAGGTCTTGTTGCAAAATATTTCAAGTAGAAGTTCAAAATGTTGTTGATGCTTTGATATGTAGAGATATAGTTTCCTCGAAACTGTACAATTTGGTGTTGGTGGTCAACCAGACTTTGTTTCCTTGAAGTGAAAAATCGCCTGAGAAAGAGGCCACAACAAAGGGAGGCGAAGCGAAAGAGGTAAGTAATAAGAGCTCTTTATCTCAACTATTTGATTTAGTAGATAATGGTCCTAAATATGAAGTGGAACAACAAGAGGATGAGGTTCATATGTTCCACCAATGTGCAACCCCTTATAACTTAATAATTTGACAAGTTGGTGGTCCCTTTACAACTTCCACCCTGCCCAACAATTTCAATACTCCACCTAATCCTAATGTCAACAATAACCCAACCTATCCCAAAGTTCCAACCCAATATTTCAATAGAAATAGGCAACCCAATCCAACTTAGGACCAACCCACTAATGTTACCCAAGGTACTTCCTCTGAGGTGGATGTTGAGCAGATGGGAGAATATGTGGCTGAGGAATTTAAGAAAGTGAAGATAAGCTTGTCAGCCTTTGAGCTGCTAAGGTTAACCATTGTTAGGAATGCTTTCTTTCGAGCATTGAATGGAACCACCCCATCAAAAACAACTCAAGATCCACCTGTAAGGAGAGCCTCATTTGAAATCTCCAACACTAAGCTTGTGATCAAGGAAATTGTAGTAAGGAAATCTGATAAGCCGCCTAGCAAAAATTAGCAAGTAGATAAACAACCAACCAAGGAGAAAAATTAAGACAAGTCAAGCATCAAAGCAATGACAAGGACAAGGCTTAGGTAGCCTAGGCTGATGTTTCGATGGGGCTATTTCAGGGGAAATTAGAAACCCCTCCTTTCTTGCTGGCAATTCACATACTTGGCAAGAATCTACATAACTATCTGCTAGACTTAGGGGCCTCTACCAATGTCATGCCATTCACAGTGTACCAAGCACTAGGAATAACCTTGAATCCATCTAGACGTAAGGTGACTTAGCTATATAAGACTGAGGCGAACATATTAGGAGAGATGAACATGATCCCTATGCAGATCGTAATGGACCCAAGGTTACAATAGGTTTTTGACATTCAGGTTGTTGATATCCTCGACACCTATGACACCATATTGGGAAGGGACTTCACCTGAGCCCTAAATGGCTATGCTACAACTAATTATTCACATCTGTGGCTACCTTGGAAAGGGGTTCCTAATCAAATCCATATTGAACATGAACCCTGAATGAAATTTATGATTACTGAATATAACAATATGAATGAAGTGTTGTTTGCAGAAACAGAGTTGGGAAATTACTTTCCCATCACCTACCAAGGTGAAGAAGAAGAAGGTGCATAAGAGGTATTTGTGCTATGCAATGCCCCCACCAATATGATCCCTCTTCCCAATAGTGCAAAAGCACTAATTGAGTTTGATAATGAAGATTATCATGAGGATGGTAATCTTGGGTTGTTTGATGGCTTCCAAGAGTTTATGCAGAAGTGTGTGTAGGATCGACTCAGCTTAGGGGCTAGAATGAATTTCAAAGAGGTTTTTTTACCTAGTTGGTGTAAACTACATGATGCAGCTCATTTCGAGTTTGATTACTATTTGTTCCAAACAGTCGTAGATCATATCAAAATGTGAAACACTACAAAGGAGATTTTGAGGGAACAACAAGATCAAAATCAACTTGACTACAAACAACCACCCAAGGGTGCAAAAATAGACATGCATCCAGGAAAGAAAGTATGTTCAATCAGTTCCAAAGGAAAAAAGTCCCTCCAAGTTCTAGACGTTGCACTTTCATGGATCCAAATCCAAGCAAGGAGTAGGAGCGGGCTTTGAGCTCGTCATTCCTACGGGAAAGATGTAATTTTTCACCCATAGGTTATAGTTTTATTGCACCAATAATGTAGCAAAATATGAAGCATTAGTTCATGAGTTACTCATGGATTTAAGGAATAAAGTCAAAATGTTACAAGTATTTGGAGATTCTGAACTAGTTGTCAAGAAAGTTAGAAAATTATACTCATGTCATGATCGAAGAATAGTAAACTATAGGCATAGAGTATGGGACTCCATAGGAAGACTTGATGCATTTAACATTCAGTTGATTCCTCGTAGAAAAAATCAAATTGTCAATGCTTTAGCCAAGCAACCAACACCCTACAACCTTTGTCATTGACCGGCCTAAAGAAATTTACTGTTTAACTCACCTGTACCTCGTCAGTGCCTGATAATGTAACCAAATTCTAGGTGTTTGATGATGAAAAAAATATCCTTGATTTCATCGCCAATTTTGATGTATTTACCTCCCAAATCATAGATGAAGTAGAGCTTGACATAGAAGGGGTTATCAATTTGAAAATGAACACAATACCAAAAGGTATGGTCCAGTTAGAAAGGATATTCAACTTAGATCACATAAGGGATTAGGATCAACAAACCAAGAAATCTACTCCATAGATAATCAATGTGATGCTCATAGCTTGGGTGCTTTTGAAGATATAAAGAATGTGTTTTTGGAAAAGTGTGCACCCCAGAAGAAAGGAAAGGAATTATTGAGGCACTACATACTTACCATGATGTGATAGCTTGGGGATATGAGGACCTCAAAATGTATGATACATCAATCATCACTCACACCATTCCCCTAAAATTGGATGTGAAACCCTTGAGGCAGTGACAATTTGCACAATCAATGCTTTGCTTGAACCCATTATCTTCAAGGAAGTACAAAATTTGTTGTCCACTTGTATTATTTCCCCTATCAAACATTCCACATGGGTGGCCAATTTGGTTCTAGTAAAAAATAAAAAATGGAGAAATCAAACTATGTGTGGATTCTAGGAACTTGAATCAAGCTTCTGAAAAGGACAACTACCTGATTCCCTCATTAGACAAAGTGTTATAAATTTTCAACAATTTGCAAATGATGTCATTTATTGACAACTACTCTAGGTACAATCAAGTGATGGTACAATACGAAGATAGGCACAAAAGAACTTTTACAACAAAATGGGGGACATTCGCATACAAAAGGATGCCATTTGGGTTAATAAAAGTAGGTGCAACATTTCAACATTCTATGGATATAGCCTTCAAGGACCTCATTGGAAAGTGCATCATCATCTAAAGTCAAGCACGTTTCTTTCCACAAAATCTCAATGTTCATGGAAATCAGAATGCTAAAGTTATAGTTTCCAATGTTTACTTCATTCTTAATGTGACTTGAAATGTGAGCCTAAACAATTAGAAACCTTCAAAGATATTTGTTTAAGATATCTTTAACGTAGTGGAAACATAGGGCTCTTTTCAATGTATTTCCACTAGATTCAAATGGTTTGATGTTTGCGAACCATGTTGAATGCTTGTTTTGATGTGTTCATTTTAATTCAAGCACAATGTTTGATGTTTCAAAGTAACCAAAAGATCTTTAGGAATTTCATGAAGATAATTTACACCTTATGGATACACACTTCCTCCTAGATGGGCTTACCTCATGCCCTAAAGGGATGATTTTACATCCAAAGAATGGAGAGTGTTTTATGCTCAACCATAAGTTGGACTTGGTAAGTAACTTCTCAAAATCAAAGTTTCAATGTACAACTTCAGAGAATTTTTTGGTTTAAAAGGGGTAGCTTCTACAAACATTGGTGAACTTATTCATGTTTCAGGATAACTAGTGTCTATACATGAGGTGATTCACTCAATTAAGAGGCCTCCTAGCCCTTGCAGGTTTTTACATATCACACAGATACTAGGGGAGACTTTCATCGGTCTATAACATTTGCACCAGGTGGATGAGAACTTTCCTCACACCCATAAATAGTTATATAGTAGACCAAAACAAAGTACCACTTTGGTCGTTCGCTCTCACAAGTTGGGAGGCAGACCCTCTAAAGGTATGTCACTGATACATTTTGGTATTTTTTTCGACGACAATGCCGGGCCAGAATTTTGACGTTTCAAATGTCGTCGAAATTTCGATGCAATAACAACAACGAACAACCGTCAGAATTCCAATGACCCGTCATCGAAAAAAATACCAAAATGTATCAGTGTGTTTTGAAATGTAAATAAATGGTGTGAAAGTCAAGATTCTTTTTGTCACCCAAGATTGACAAAAGGCACAAGGGGAGAGGATAGACACCTAGTTTTCCATACAAAAAAATACACGGTATACACTTCATCACAATATTCATTTTAGGCCTCAAAAAAGAAAAGAATAATAAGAAAAATTAAAAGTAAAGTGAAATAAAATGAAATGAAAATGTGTACAAGATAGCAATTTTTGTTCCTTTTTAAGTGCACCAAAGTGAAACATTCTAGATTTTAGACAAAAATATCACAATGTGCAAGACAAGAATTTGATTTGTTCATTTTTAAGCACCAACCAAAGTGTTTTTTTTTAAACCTTATCGTAATCGTCAACAAAAGAAATCATGTGTTCATCAACAAAATGAAAGCATTGGTCAACAAAAATCAAACATTTTTTAGAGCACCAAAAAGGAATTGTTTGTTCTACAAATCTTTTGAAAGAAAATCCTTTTTACTAGAGCACCAATTGAAAGCGTTTGTTTGCGTGGTTCTTTTTATGCACCAATTGAAAGCATTTACTAAGCTATAAATCTTTGAGAAATTTATTTTAGAGCACCAATTGAAATGTTTGTTTGTGGGGTTCTTTTTATGCACCAATTGAAATGTCTGACTTGTTAAGCTAGAAAGATTGAGAAATTGATTTTAGAGCACCAATTAAAATGACAATTTTTGGGGTTCTTTTTATGCATCAAATTAAAGTTTTCTAACTATGAAAGCTTTGAAAACTTAAAATCTTTGACTATTTTCCTTCTCTGCAATAAATGTGTTAATGGTTCTTGGATACATGCATGTCATACCTCTACAAATCTTGTATAAAAAAAAAATTAATGCACCTATAAAACATTCAAATCAAGTACCCATTAGCTTTGTAAATCAAAAATTAACATTCAACTTTCAGACAAAACTTAACAGAGAAAAAGCGAAAAAAATTAGTAGAAGCAACCCTATCAAAAAGCAAAAGCGAATGAAAAAGTCACAAAGTGGTCTCTATTTTTAAGAAAAAGAGGCTTAAAAACTCAAGTGCACCTCTGTATTTTTGCAAAAGCGCAACAAAAATTTAGAAGTGGCCAGAAAAAGGTCAAGTCTGCAAAAAACATGAAATCCAGTGCACAAAATTCCTATAGCTTCTACGTGAATTTTTTTTGTAGTGCGCTTTCGAAACTTGCAACTTCAAAATTAGCTAATAAAATGATTAGTGCTAAGGACTGTGGTCCCATCGGACATGCTAGAATATGTAAGGAGGAAATCAAGAAGATGTAAATGATCAATTTGAGTGAATAGAAACTAATCTAATCAAACAAAAAGATGATTCATGCCCATTACTCATGAAATAAAACTACACAATTAAGGAAACCAAGAACATGATTGAAATGAAACAATGACAATGAAATACAAACAATATAGTTTTACCATCCCATGTTGGAGTGTGTTTGCGAAGATGTTGGGTTGTTCGTATCAATGTGAAAAATCCATTGTGTGTATAAAAGCTTGAAGAACATGTGTGTGTTGATTGAAAACATGTGTTGAAGCTTCTAAAGGTTGGTTGTGATTCCTTCATTACTTCTTGTGCAAATGATATTGATTCTTTGATCATTTTTGAGGAAGAAGATGGTTGTTATATAGAATTTGTGTTTTGAAATGAACGCTCGAAATCACATAGTAGAATATCTCAATCAATGATTAAAAACCATTGAGAGGATTTAGATGGGAATAATTTGTGCAAATTGATTACGTAATTGGTGTGATTGAAGAAATTATTTTGAGTATTTAGTTGGATTGAAGAAATATATTGAATAATCTATGGGATTGAAGAATAGATTGATCTTTTAGGAAATAGATGGATCAGTCAAGCAATAGATCGAGCAATCAGTGGTTCATAATTTTTTCAATCATGAAAGTGGGTGAGGTTAATTAACTAATTGATTTAATTAATTAATCTTTTTGGAGTTGAACGTGCAAATCAAGTTTGACTTTTGCAAACAAAATTTTATTTGTTTGATTTGATTTTTGATGATGTTTTGAATAGTTTATTTAATTATTCAAATTTAGGGGAAAGTGACATAGTTAAATTATTATGTTTTAATAATTTAATTGACTTAAGGGAATAAAATAAATTAGCGACATAATTAAATAATTGATGTTATTTAATTAAGCAAGAGGAATAAAGTTAGAATATTCAACTTAAATGATGTTATTTAATTTAATTGGTCAAAAGTGATGAAAAAGTGAATTAATTAAATAATGTATTATTATTCAATTAATAGAATCTAAATTAGGGTTTTTAATGTATTTGATGTGAAATGTAGTGATATTCAATGATAATGATGCCAATGATGGGAAAATTTCATTTAGGGCATGCGATATGTGTTAGGTCAATTTTACATGTCTACAATATAAAATAACCTTCTGCCTTCTCACAAACCATCTAGAATTTACATAAGCTAAGTGTTGCACAATTACCTCTTAAGCATGTTACGACTTATCATCATGTTCTAGTTCAAACATCACACACATTGACGCTTTTACAATGCGTGATGTAGGCTTTCTATTGATTGCAAAAAATTGACATTCAACATCGATACAAATATACTTCGACATGATATGGGTAACAATATAGTTTATTGAATTCATTGTTTGTTATATTGTTCATTTCGTGAGTATGGGTTTAGGAATTCTTAATTTTATTTTAAATTAATCTTTGTTTAATTCATTTATGATTTCTTTCCATATTTATCATTCCCCACTTATGACACATCCAACATAACTTTCATATACTTATTTCATACTTTCATGCCATCAATAGCCACCATAGATCAAACAGATACAAAACACTTTGTTCAGGAAACATAAGATACATGACAAGAATATGTAGCATTAGTAGAGAAACTTGTAGACCACGTCAACATATGATATTAGAATTGAGACATTGCATAGACATTGAGAGCACATTCATCAAGCTATAAGAGTAGGGACATTAATGCCAAGAGCTGCAGAGAACTTCCTAGACTAGTCTAGACAACTAGCAACACTACCAACCTTCTATAATTCATATATTTCTCCTCAACAACACAAGTGACTTGAAAATATAGGAGTGTAACATAAACAGAGCACTAACATTGAACATCAAACCACAAGACTAGAACTGCAACAGTGGAGGAATTTGTAGCATTCTCTCGGATAGACTTTAATGTAGTTTCCTAAACCAGAATCAATTTAGGAACATGCAGAGACAAAATATTTCTTTTAGTAGCACATATACTATCAAGAAAATTAGGAAAGAGAGATACATACTCTAGATGGGTCAGTGCAGGATCATGGGGATCCAAACTAGGCCCTTAAGTGGTAATGAAAATTCAGAAAAATAGAGTTAGGAAACTTGACATAAAAATTTGAATAGGTTGCTAACATAATTTGAAAAATATGTAAGAACATAATTTGTAACAAATTGAATGTAGTTTCTAAGATACTAGTCCTTTATTAGAAAAAAATAAATCTATTTTGTGAAAAAATTGAAATTTCAATGTAGTAGCACTAAATTTTCAAGAAAAAATAAAAGGAAAGTGTATGTATAACCAACCTAAGTACAAGAAAAATATAATATATATTTTTTAAAATTTCAATATAAATAGAGGACACATGCCTGAATGTGCCACATTTTTTTTGTAATTTTTTTGCAAGTAAATAATTAGATATTAATTTTTATTAAAACTTTTTTAAAAATATTAAAATTGGTTTGTCTAACCACCATAACTTGATCAAAAATTTATGAAATTCATTTTTTTTTATCCTATAATATGGGAATCATAGGAATATTTCACATCTTTTAGACTTGAAAATTGTAAAATTGTTTGAGAATCATACATGTTTTTAACTTAGCCTATCAATCAAGGATTTAGTCATAATGAGTGTAGAAAATCTATAATAATTATCTATTAAATTAAAAATAACCTAAATATCTTATTGGGCGGAAAGATAACAATTTTCTTAATAAACCCTTTCCATTGCATCAAGTTTGGATAAAAAAGTGTTGTCAGCCACTTTTATGTCATATTGCCACTTTTTGGACCTCCATGATTTTGCACTCACCCAATATCAGCAACATCTCTCCAAAATTACTCATGCTTGTAATCCTCATATTAATGCTTCTAATCCTCATCTAAATATATCAGTGTGAGAAAAAACTATGTTGATAGAAATAATGCATTATATGACCATCAACAATAATACTACTTTGGTAAGGAATAACAACCAACCATGAACTTCTTCAACTTTTCACTTCTTTGATAAGATATGACATCCAATCATGGACGTCTTCAACTATATTCAATCAATGTTAACCCAAAATGAATGTAAAAAAGACAACCAATGCTTAAGGACTAACAATATATTACTTAGGTACATACATCAATTACAACTAACAATAAATGTTGAAAACTGCCAACTATCTCCTTAGTGTTAACATCAATGACAACAACATAAGCCTTAGTGTTGATATCAATGACAAGAATTTCCAATAATATCCCCCTTTGGTGTTGATGAAAACACACACTGCTCACTCTCCTCCTTTGACATCAAGGATAAAGGGCCAAAAACTTTTGCACAAGACAATAGAACTTTTTCTATATTTAGGAGAAAAGGACAAAAAGATCTTTAGCAACACATGATCCTCCTTTGACTAAAAACACTTCTTTATACAACAACTACACAATTGCTTCAAGACTCCCCCTTACTACTAGCTCCCCCTGCGGGGAAACACCCATCAATCAAGGAGTAAAAGATATGACATGAATTCCCCTGGAACGATGTGCCATCTATGTATCTAGTGAGAACAATAAGGGGAAATGACCCCTAGTTTCTATTTTAGATACTCAAAAGTATCCTTTGAAAGTTCCTTTGTGAATATATCTATAATTTGATCCTTTGTAGGAACATACTCCATTCTTACTTCATGTTCTACAAATTTCTCTCTCAAAAAATGGTACCTGATTGAAATGTGTTTAGTCCTTGAATGCATTACTAGATTCTTAGAAATTTCCATGTTACACTACTATTGTCACACAATATGGGAATAGGTTCATCATAGTTCACTTTCACATCCTTAAAAATTTGCTGCATCCACAACACTTGAGTGCAGCAAGATGTTGCAACAATGTATTATGCTTCTGTAGTGGACAAGGATATTGAATCCTAATTTTTACTAAACCAAGAGACCAATCTATCCCCCAAAAGGAATGTATGTCCACTTGTACTTCTCTGGTCATCAACACAACCTAACCAATCAACATTAGTGTAGACACTCAAAGAGAATTTTTGATCCTTTTTGTACCATAGCCCATAATTTGGAGTACCCTTTAGGTATCTAAGAGTCCTTTTCATTGATTTTTCTAACATTGCTTAGGATTGGCTTAAAATCAAGTGACCAAACATATCACATGCAAGGTAACCCACCAAATTTTCTTCAACATTGCGTTACTTAGCCAAACAACAACATTTTCATTGATATCTTCCACATCAAAAAATATAAAGCTCTAAAAACCTAAACATGATATCTTCACATACTATCATTTTGACTTCTGGACTGCAAGGAAAAAAATGTTTCTGTGGAGAAATGCAAACCAAAACACTTTGAATTTTCTAGATAAAATGCACATTTAATATCTTGGAAAAAAATTACTCTTCTAAAACTGTGTGGTGCACCAAATTGGAATCATCACCTCCCATTGGGGACTCCAAACAATGTTCATTTAAGCACAACAAATCTGCATACTGATTGATCTCATTCAAATCTCCGTTCATGCTAAATCCTTCAACACCTTTTTCATTTCAGGGGGACAATAGGGTTTGCAAGTGATATCTCCCCCTGAGATAATTCTCTATCTCAATTTTCCTTAGAATCTTGTGCAAAGTGAACAAGAGTAGGGTCATCCTTTTTCTCATGATCTTCACTCTAGATCTTTTCATTTCCCCCTTTTTGTTGATTAAGGGATTCATCCTCTTTATGATACTGAGTACATGGCTTCACAAAACCATTTCTATACAATAGTTTTCCTTATGTCCCATATTATTGCATTTGTAGCACACAACATTGTACTCCGAAACAAAATTGTTCCTCTTCACCTTAAAGCTACGCACTCATCAACCTTGTGACCATAGTTGTTGTAGGAAAAGAAATATCCATGAAATAAAATTTAGTATTGTTTCTTTGATGTACAAAAGGTCTTCTTCCAATATTTAACTCTACAATCAACAACCTTATACCCAAGAATATTGCAAGAAAAATAGTAACCTTGAAATAATTGATTGAAACTATTAGGAGCATGTTGATTTGTTGACGGAGGACTTCTAAAACCTTTTTTCTTATGGTCAGAACCGGATCCACCTTTTTTATTACCATTATGAACATTCTTTTTTTCTCTATAGGAATTCCTTTTAGAGTTTTCAAGGAAGACTCTTCCTTCTTTTGTTTCAGTCTTTTCATTTTATTTTGAGCTATCAAGATTAGACTTCTCTCCTTTGTCAATTTGTTCCTTTTCTCCTTTTAAGGGAATTCCTCAAAGTAGCATTTTCTTCTTCAAGCCTTAAGCATTTTGTAGTCTTTCCTTTGAGCTTATCATTCAAGAAATTTTTAGTCCTATTTCCTTCTTCAACCTTTATTCTCAAATTAGATATTACACCTTCTGCTTCTTTTAGTTTGACTTCATACCTTTTTCCTTCTTTTACTTGAATTCTTAGTTTTTCATATTCTTCTTTTGATTTTGCAAGCAAGCTTTAATATTTTTTATTTATAATTCTTGATTCATTTAGGTCTTCCAATGCAGGCCTGAGATTTCCTTCAATTTTAGTTCCCTACTCATCTAAATTGAAGTCTGAACCTTCAAGTTCCATAGATTCTAGATCTAGATTAGAGGAAAATATGTCATCATCACTCAAATATTTGGACTCCTTATACTTGTCAACATCATACTTTTTATCAGAAGTATTAAAATTCATAAAGAGAGTTTCTTCATTTGAATCATTCTCATCATCTTTAGAGGAACCATTGCTTTCCTTAGAGAATAGACCCTTCTTGATCTTGTCTCTTTTAGTTCTATCATTTGATTCTTTGTATGGACACTTAGATGCAAAATGACCTATTCTTCCACAATTGAAACATATAAAAGGTAACCTACCCTTGTATTTGTCAATGCCTTTATTTAGTCTTCTCACAACGTTAGCTTCAACATCATCGAGGTATTAAATTTGATTAGGATCCTCATCTTCAGTCTTTTTGTTGGCTTTGAATGCAACTTCTTTCTTTGGACCATCTTGACCAAAATATCTCATTTCAAAGACATTAGGAGTAATGAACATTTCCTCAACTGAATACTGATCCAAGTCTTTGGATTCTTTAATGGAAGAAACCTTATGACTATAAGATTTTGGAAGATATCTCAAAACCCTTTCCACAATTTCACTTTCTTTCACTTCTCCGCCAAGACTAGTAATGCGAGTGACAACTTCTTGAACCCATAACATATAGCTTGCTATGTCTTCATCATCTTCCATCTATAGGGTTTCAAAATTTCTCTTGAAGATCTATATCTTGGCTTTCTTCACTTTGGAATATCCTTCATAAATACTGCTAAGCTTCTCCCAAGAATCTTTGGTAGACTTGCAATTCATCACCTTTAACAATTTTGAATCAGCTAATCCACATAGAATAGCATTCTTGTCTTTAGCATTGCATTCATACAATTTGATTTTAGCAAGATCTGTGATAGGAGTGGTAGGAGCAGTATAACCACTTTTGATTGATTCTCTCACACCAAAACCATGAGAGATCAAGTGTCCTTCCATTCTCATCTTCTAGTAGGAGTAATTAGTCCCATCAAACATAGGAGCTTTGTATGAACTAGTATATGCCATCCTGAATCTTTGCCTCAAGTGGTTAAGCTTCTACAAAAGAACTTGGCTCTGATACAAATTGTTGGACACTTTCAAAGATTGAGAGGGGGTGGGTCGATTTCCCCTTCCAAAAATTGAAAATTTCAACACAACTCAAACTCCTTTAGTAGATAAAGATATAATTTTAACTAGAGCATGAATAGAGAATATTATAGAGATAAGAGTCCTAAACACCTTCAACAACCTTAACCAATGAAAGATATAGCTGTAATCAGATCAATAATAAAGAGATGGAAAAATATAACACAAACATGCACAAGGAGACACCAAATTTATGTGGAAACCCCAATGAGGGAAAAACCATGGTGAGAGTTAACTCACAATAAGGCTTACTACCAAAAATACTTTTTGGAAGGCTCACTACCTAGGATAAGATACATATAGGACTTGCAATACCAACATACCAACCAACTCCCAGAGAAAGATACAAGGACCTAATGAGATTCACTATCTTAGAGGAGGATACAAAAATTATTTAAAGATAATTACAAAGATTAACAAAACAACACTTTGTTGACTAAGGAATTATAGCACAATTGATCGTTCCTTTCACAATATTCAACACTACCTCTACTAGATATTCAATATGAGTCGCATGAACACTTATTTGAACTCATACACTTCTTTGCTATTGTTGGAGTTGAAATGATATTGCATTTATATCCCCCACAACACTTCAATTATTTAATTAGGTTGGCAAGGAAGAGAATAATCAATGAATATAACTGGTCGGCCACCAAAGCACAATGGTGTCCTATCTCAAAGGACCAAAAATATCTTAACACTTCTTTCAATGTGATACAAAAATGATTTACACATAGGTGAACATAAACCTAAGTCAACATAAGGGAAATTTTTAGATGAAACATTTGAAGCACATAACCCATCGGCCCATAAATTCTCTTTCAATTGAATTTACTTGATGTAGACCTAAGAAGGATATGTTAGGACCCAAATCTATCATGACACATCTTCCATTTTTGGTGCAATCCCCCAAGCACATGACAGAAGAAAAGGAACAAGCTCTATAGGCCAGATGTCCATAAATAACCCAGAAAGCCATCTCAAGGCACAATGTGGCACCAAAGTAGTCATCAATAGCCACTGTAGATCAAACACTCTGCTCAAGAAACACAAGATAAATGACTAGATGATGTAGAATTAGTAGAATAACTTCTAGACCATGTCAACATATGATATTAGAACTGAGACATTGCACAAACATTGAGAGCACATTCACCAAGCCACAAGAGTGGGGAAATTAATGTAGAGAAATGTGGAGCATTTCTCGGAAAAAATCAGACAACTAGCAACATTTCCAACATTACTCAATTTGTAGATTTCTTCTCAGAAATATAGGTGATTTGAAAAGATAGGAGTGCAACATGCATAGAACATTGGCATTGAATACCAAACTGGAAGAATATAACTGCAATAGTGGAGGAATAAGGAGCATTCTCCTAGATAGAATTCAATGTAGTTTCCTTAACAAAATCAATTCATGAACATACAGAGACGAGATCTTTCTTTCAACATCACATTTACTATCAGGAACATCAAGAGAGAGCAAGATAGATAATGTATAACTTCAACAACATCTCTCCAACATTAGTCATGCTTCTAATCCTCATGTTAATGCTTCTTTAATCCCCATTTGAATCTATTAGTGAGAAATAACTCTATTGATAGAAATAATGCATTATAGGACCATCAACAATAATACTAATTTGGTAAGGCATGACAGCCAACCATGAACTTCTTCAACTCTTCAATCAATGTTAGCCCAAACTGAATGTAACAAAGAAAGCCAATGCTTAAGGACTAACAACATATTACTCAGGTGCAAACATCAATTACAACTAACAACCAATGTTGACAACAACAACCAATAATCTCATTAGTGTTAACATCAATGACAACCATCAGTGTTGATGTCAATGACAACAATATAAGCCTTAATATTGACATCAATGATAATAACTACCAACACTTATTTCAAAACAAGAAGAGCCTCTAGATAGAGCTCACAAATGAGATCAAAACAAGATAATAACATTAAAATACACTCAAAATGTTACTATAGCCTCCATTATGCTTTGATTTTCTTCTTGATTAGTTGGAATGTGGATTCTCCTTGTGTGAAGATTACCAATTTGACAACACATGTACCTAGCATAAGTGATAGTTAATTTTGGAATGAAGGATAAAGTGCTTGAATTTATAAATTTTAGAAGGGGAAATTGATGGTCATGATCTGATTATGAGATCAATAGTAGAGAATGGTTGAGAGGACCTCCCTAGGATCAAGGAGAAGATGGAGGGTGGAGATGAAGGTGGTTAGATTGTGAATGGATAGGATGAACTTACCAAATCTAATAAGTAGAACTGTGAGCATTAGGGAAATAAGGGACATGTGCACCTAAGAAGGCTATAAATTTAGGTTGTGTTGAGAGAATAAGGGAACCATAAGGACAAGTGTTCTTAGGTTCCCTTTATTTTTGGAATGTGTTGATAGAATAATAGGACCATAAGGACAAATTTTTTTAGGCTCCCTTTATTATTGAAATGTGTTGAATGAATATGGACCTAATTAAATAATAATAACATTTAATTATTTTAGCCACATGTGAGATAGAAAATAGGTGGAGTATGTATTTATTTATTAATTTATTTGTGAGGAGATGTGTTACACCCCATTATGTTTTACCTATTTACTATTACTATGGTTGGTTAAAATATTGAATAAATGGATATGCTTTTATTTTTATTCGAAAACATGTGCTTGCATTGTGATATATTGTTTGGAAAATAATGAAAGGAAGTTAAATAGATTTAATGTTATTATTAAATGACAAGAATGATGATTCAATTTGTTATTTTTATTATGAATGATTATATGTAAATAATTGTTTTGCAGCTAACTACCATTTCGATGTTCTAAGTTGAATGTAGATATAGGGATCAAGCCTTCAGAAGGAAGGGAAGTATCACTCAGGAGAAGTGATTGGTCGGTTAACCGCTAAATGAAGCCTAATTGAGCTTTTTCACACAAACAAACTTATAGATTGGTTCAATTGAGTCGTGGTTCTAAAAATTGGTAAGTTATCCCTTAGATTCGGCTGTGGTTGAATTTGGGAAGGTTTATGTATTGTTGTTAATGTTCTTGTTGTGATATAGTTAGGATTCCTTTTTGATTGTGAGTTCTTATATGCTCTTTAACTAATCGATAAAGATATATATATACATATATGGTATGTATATATATGTATACATGTACATGTCAACGATAGAACTATACATGTGAGTTAATACGTACATGAGTCTATGTAGGTAGATGTACCTACACACATGGCTCATGGACAAATTCCTCATGGGCATGAAAATATCGAACAAATAATAAGACATGTATATATACATCGTGTACATATATATATATTATCAATGAGTTTGTAAATATGTACTATTGTTTGAATAAAGCAAATGTATGTATGGATATATGGATTTATACATATATACACATAAATATTATGTATATCAATATATGTATGTGTATATGTATGTGTATATGTATGTATGTATGTATGTATGTATATATATATATACTTATAGCTTATTATGTTCAAACGATAACATGTTTATATGCTAGCAAAATATCAAATGATATGTTTTAATACTATGATAAGTTGATAACTACACACACACACACACATATATATATACATATATTTATGTATACATATGTATACATATGTATGTATACATATGTATGTATAAATATGTATACATATGTATGTATACATATGTATACATATGTATGTATATATATATATATATATATGGACATATATATGATTATATATATGTTTTTATAATATTTAAGTGCTGCTTGTTTTTTTATAAAGTGTTGTGAATATAATTGTTGTCACATGGATTTGCACCCGTTACTAAGTTGAAAGCTCAACAATCCTGTGCAACATGGGACTACTTTCAGGTTGTGGGTATCCTATTGTGAAAGTAGACCTCCAGATTATGGGTTGGATCCCCTTTAGATAACTTGAGAATATTAAAAAATTGATAGGGAAAAGAGTAAGAAGGATATGCTTATAATTTTAAAACCTATCACCAACAGGTGATACACCAAAAGGTAAAACTTGAAAATGCAGCTGAAACTCACAAATCCACTCAACTAATGAAAACTATACTATCTCACAACTCAGCTACACATGCTTGCAAAAATGATTCTTATGAAATATTTTTGTTTTTATGATGTTCTTAAAAGGAACACAATAATGTTTTCACAATTTTGATACAACAAAATGATAAACACATTCATAGACCTGCACTATAACATGCCATTCTTTGTATTCAATATTGAAGGAATTTGATAAAAATAAAGGAAAACATGATATTTTATTATGATATTCACAATCAATACTGGAACCAAAGAAAAATTGAGGAGGAAACAAGCTTCTTTATGGAAAATAAGGAGTTTCTTACATCTCAAGGAAAAAAAAATGCTTTACAAAATGATTATAAATCTCATAATAAATGAGTTACAAAGTGTAAAAAATGCTACTATAGCAGTCACCAAACTCAAAACTCAGAAGCTTGCTTTCAAGTGGGCCTTAGATTATTTCTGAGTGTAAACAACACAATGCTTTCCAGTTGTCTAAGCTAGATGGAGAAATTGAGCCAATGCCAATTAATAGGATTTACCTCAAGCATTGCTTCGAAGGTATGATATGAATATGTATATATTAAAGTAGGTTGTAGGTGTCAAAATAAGTGTTTCTACACATATTTTAAATGCATTTTATTTCCCTAAGTGTTTATTTGCATAGTTGGTTAGTTTTCTCTGAGTTTAGTGGGGAGGGGGTATGAAGTGCTTTGCTATAACTCATTATAGTTCAATAAAATAGATATTCATCATTCATAACATAGAATTGAAGGCTCAATGTGACAAATAGCAAATATTTGTTTGACATAACCATAATGAGTTATAGCATCATTCTGATGAGTTACAATAGTATGAATAACTATTTACTGAGTTTTGTCAACATTTTTTTTGACTCTGTGCCCAATGGATAAGCCTAGGCAACTGGTCATGATGTTTAATAGGAAAACATATAACATATATCGGCAAAAATGTTACCTATTTTTGCTTCTAGCTCAAATAGGTAAAGTTGATTTTTTTTTTTACATAGTGAAAGCAAAAAGGTACATCTATTCCCTACCATGTCATATTTATATGTGTAAAGGAGAAAATTTGAAGACTACATTATCACACTATACATATGCATACAATAGAGAAGAGAAAAGAGCCATTTTCTTCAAAAAATAGTCTTTATTGATAATATGAATGTATGGTGTTCCACACAAGCTGTGGAACTGACTATTAAAATGCATATAATGAAAAAATAATATATTTATAGATGATAATAAAAAGTGCATATGCAAAGAAATGAGACCTATCATTGCCTGGTGACTGACGAATCCTGTTGTTAGTTTTGGATTTGACTCTGCTACTACTCTTCCTTGTCTTGTCTTTAGTTGATGCTTTACTTGCTACTCCCAATTTTCCTGCATGTGAGTGAAAAAAATATTGTTAGAGCAATGAAGAATCACCAATCAATACATGTGAAGTTATCCATAAACATATAATTTGATCATCATGTTCATTTAAATAGCTAGCATACCACAGATGTCCAAGAAAATCAAAAAGTTATCAAACAAATTCATCATATGCTCTATTTTATCAAACATGTTTGCTTCTTGTACACTATATAGGAGTTTTTGTAGCTATTTTGTTTCATCTATTTACAACATGTGGGATAAAATATGGCTCCCACAAGGGTTGACCTCAACATGCTGCACCTTAAGTTTAAAAGGGTTTCAGAAAGAAAAATATTTACAATGGTCAATGAAAACATACAACTAAGAAGTAAATCATTAAGTAGTTGCAAGAGATTCAATAAATGGATGATACATGACAATCAACTCATAATGTACAATGGATTGAGAATCATGGATGAACAACTGCTCATTCAAAATTATCAATGAATATGCAAGGAAAAAATTAAAATTTCATTATCCTCCATTGGGAATTTTTGTTTGCATATAGGGTAGCAAGTGCTTCATTACTATAGAATATGATAGTGAGCAGACATATATAATGATGCTCATATTTGGAGGACAACAAACAATATATTGTTGTTTATGTTGTTTTTGTGATCAATATCCCACAAAAAATGTCATCATAGACATAATGTTCTACAAGTAGTGTTTTCATACAAGTGGAGTACAAAAAGAAGCATATGACCATGAAGTGATAGTGAATAGGAATACATGGAAAAGTTCATATATTCAAGGATTTTCTATGCATGAAGATTACAAAGAATTGAGTCTCTGCTAGTTACATGAAATTATCTCATGGCAGTGATACAAACCAATGAGCAATTCATAAGGAGTAGTCAAATATAGAAATTTTTTTCATCAAAAGTTCATAAAAAAAGTCACAATGCATATTAAATCTTAGTCTTACTATGACAGTAGCAATGAAAATCTTCTAATATTGCATTATCATAGTGAAAAGTACCAAGTAACAGTTTCATTATATAATGAAAACTTATAGTATCAATGACATCAATTCATGTTAATGAGAGCAGCTATATGTGATGAATGGAATGCAATGGTCAAGGCATGTTTGCATTTTCTATCCCAAAGAGTAATGCATGAGAAGGAAAACTCATTGATGCAAATGAGAAAAGGTAACTGGCATTGTCAATTGTCATTGTATGAGGCAGTAGAATAAATACACTAGTTTCAAAGTGATGCTACAAGAAGAGGAAGATGATCTACCTATGTACAGTCAACATTGAAAATGTTCCAATAGGAAAACATGATCATACAAAAGGTACAAAGATAGTCTTGTGAAAGCCAAAGCTTAATGAAACTATAACAAAAGAATAATATTGTAGTTACTGTTCACTCCTATGATAAAATATAGAATGTTTTGTTTCTTTTTTCTTGCTTGGAGTACTTGTATCCTCAGTTTATGGAAAAGAAGAGTAATTAATTGGAGATATGCTAGTAAAAGAGCAAGTACAATCATCAAAGTGAAGGCAATGTAAATACTTGAATGATAGTCAAGAGTAGTAGGACAGATAGTCATCAAAGCTCATAAGAAACAAGTATGCATGGAAGACATCATACACTCTATATATGTGTTTAAATCATTAGTGAACAATGAAAAATAATGACTTCAAAAAATAGTCTTTATTAGTAATATGAATGTATGGTGCTCCACACAAGCTGTGGAACTAACTATTAAAATGCATATAATGAAAAAGATATACATTTATAGATGATAATAAAAAGTGCATATGTAGAGAAAGGGGACCCAACATTACTTGGTGAATGATGAATCTCGTTGAACTGGTTTTGGATTCGACTCTGTTGCTGCTCCTCTTTCTTTTCTCATCTTTAGTTGATGCTTTCCATGCTGCTCCTAGTTTTCCTGCATGTGAGAGAAAAAAGTGTTGCTAGAGCAATGAAAAATCACAAGTCAATACATGTGCAGTTATCCATAAACATATGATTTGATCATCATGTGCATTTAAATAGCTAGCATACCACAGATTTCTAGGAAACCAAAAAAGTCATCAAACACATTCATCATATGCTATGTTTTATCTAACATGTTTGCTTCTTGTGTAGATATAGGTTAAGTTTCTGTAGCTTTTTTGTTTCATCTATTTACAACATATGGGATAAAATGTGTCTCCCAAAAGGGTTGAGCCCAACATGCTACCCCTTAACTTTAAAATGGGTTTGAGAAAGAAAAATATTTACAAAGCTTAATGAAAACATTCAACCAAGGAGTAAATCATTAAGCAGTTGCAAGAGATTCAATAAATTGATCATACATGACAATCAACTCAGAATGTGCAATGGATTGAGAATCATGGATGAACAACCACTCATTCAAAATCATCAATGAATATGTAAGACAAAAAATAAAATTTCATTATCCTCCATTGGGAATTTATCTTTGCATATAAGGAAGCAAGTGCTTCATTACTATAGAATGTGATAGTGAGCAGGCATATATAATGATGCTCATATTTGGAGGACAACAAATAATATATTGTTGTTTATGCTATTTTTGTGATCAATATCCCATAAAAAATGTCATCATAGACATAATGTTCTACAAGAAGTGTCAACATGCAAGTGGAGTACAAAAAGAAGCACATGACCATGAAGTGATAGTGAATAGGAATACTTGGAAAAGTTTGCATATTCCAAGATTTTTTATGCATGAAGCGTACAAAAAATTGACTCTCTACCAATTACATGAAATCATCTCATGACAGTGATACAAAGCAATGAGCAATTCATAAGGAGTAGTCAAATATAGAAAGTTGTTGTCATCAAAAGGTCATAAAAGCAGTTACAATGAATATTAAATCTCAGTCTCAGTATATGACAGTAGTAGTGAAAATCTTCTAATATTGCATTATCACAGTGAAAAGTACCAAGTAACAATTTCATTATATAATGACAACTTATAGTATCAATGATAGAAATTCATGTTAATGAGAGCAACTATGGGTGATGAATGGAATGCAATCGTCAAGGAATGTTTGCATTTTCTATCCCAAAGAGCAATGCATGAGAAGGAAAACTCATTGATGCAAATGAAAAAGGGTAACTGGCATTGTTAATTGTCATTGTATGAGGCAGTAGAATAAATACAGTGGTTTTGAAGTGATGCTACAGGAAGTGGAGGATCTGCCTCTTTACAATCAACATTGAAAATGTTCCAATAGGACAATATGAATATACAAAAGGTACAAAGGCAGTCTTGTGAAAGCCAAAGCCTAATGAATTTATATCAAAAGCATAATATTGTAGTCACTGTTCACTCCTCTGATAAATTATAGAATGTTTTGTTTATTTTTTCTTGCTTGGAGTATTTGTATCTTCAGTTTTTGGAAAAGAAGAGTAGTCAATGGAAGATATGATAGTAAAAGAGCAAGTACAATCATCATATTGAAGTCAATGTAATTACTTGAATGACACTCTAGAGCAGTAGGCCAGATAGTCATCAAAGCTCATAAGAAACAAGTATGCATGGAAGACATCATACACTCTATATATGTGTTTAAATCATTAGTGAACAATGAAAAAACAATGGCTTCAAAAAATTCTTTATTGACAATATGAATGTATGGTGTTCGACACAAGCTGTGGAACTGACTATTAAAATGCATATAATGAAAAAATTATACATTTATATATGTTAATAAAAATTTCATATGTAGAGAAAGGGGACCCATCATTTCCTGGTGAATGATGAATCCCATTGTTGGTTTTGGCTTCGACTCTGCTACTTCTACTCTTGCTTTTCTCGTCTTCAGTTGATGCTTTCCTTGCTAATCCTAGTTTTCTTGCATATGAGAGAAAAAAGTGTTGTTAGAGAAATGAAGAATCACCAGTCAATACATGTGCAATTATGCATAAACATATAATTTGATCATCATGTGCATTTAAATAGCTAGCATAACACAAATGTCTAGGAAAACTAGAAAGTTATCAAACACATCCATCATATGCTCTATTTTATCTAACATGTTTTCTTCTTGTGCAGATATAGGTCAAGTTTTGGTAGCTGTTTTGTTTCATTTGTTTACAACATGTGGGATAAAATGTGGCTCCCACAAGGGTTGAGCCCATCATGCTGCCCCTTAAATTTAAAAGGAGTTTGAGAAAGAAAAATAATTACAATGCTCAATGAAAAGATTCGACTAAGGAGTAAATAATAAAGTAGTTGCAAGATCTTCAATAAATTGATCATACATGACAGTCAACTCAGAATGTGGAATGGATTGAGAATCATGGATGAGCAACCACCCATTCAAAATCATTAATGAATATGCAAGACATAAAATAAAATTGTATTCTCCTCCACTAGGAATTTTGTTTGCATACAGGGAAACAAGTGCTTCATTACTATAAAATGTGATAGTGAGCAAGCATATATAATGATGCTCATATTTGGAGGACAACAAACAATATATTGTTGTTTATGCTATTTTTGTGATCAATATCCCATAAAAAATGTCATCATAAACATAATGTTCTACAAGTAGTGTCAGCATACAAGTGGAGTACAAAAAGAAGCACATGACCATGAAGTGATAGTGAATAGGAATAGATGGCAAAGTTCACATATTCCAGGATTTTCTATGCATGAAAAGTACAAAGAATTGAGTATTTTCCTGTTACATGAAATTATCTCATGGAAGTGATACAAAGCAATGAGCAATTCACAAGGAGTAGTCAAATATAGAAAGTTGTTGTCATCAAAAGGTCATAAAAGTAGTCACAATGCATATTAAATCTTAGTCTTAGTATGACAATAGCAGTGAAAATATTCTAATATTGCATTATCACAATGAAAAGTACCAAGTAACATTTTCATTATATAATGACAACTTATAGTATAAATTATAGCAATTCATGTTAATGAGAGAAACTATGGGTGATGAATGGAATGCAATCTTCAAGGCATTTTTGCATTTTCTATCCCAAAGAGCAATGCATGAGAAAGAAATCTCATTGATGCAAATGAGAAAAGGTAACTGGAATTGTCAATTGTCATTGAATGAGGCAGTAGAATAAATACATTGGTTTCAAAGTGATGCTATAGGAAGTGGACGATCTATCTCTTTACAATCGACATTGAAAATGTTCCAATAGGAAAAAATGAACATACAAAAGGTACAAAGGTAGTCTTGTGAAAGCCAAAGTCTAATGAAATTATATCAAAAGCATAATATTACAGTTACAGTTCACTCCTCTGATAGAATATAGAATGTTTTATTTTTGTTTTCTTGATTGGAGTATTTGTATTCTCAATTTTTGGACAAGAAGAGTAGTCAATGGAAGATATGACAATAAAAGAGCAAGTATAGTCATCGTAGTGAAGGTAGTGCAATTACTTGAATGACAGTCTAGAGCAGTAGGCCAGATAGTCATCAAAGCTCATAAGAAACAAGTATGCATGGAAGACATCATACACTCTATATATGTGTTTAAATCATTAGTGAACAATGAAAAACAACAAATTTAAAAAATAGACTTTATTGATAATATGAATGTATGGTGTTCCACACAAGCCGTGGAACTGACTATTAAAATGCATATAATGAAAAAACTATACATTTATTAATGAGACTTGTCATTGCCTGGTGAATGACGAATCTCGTTGTTGGTTTTGGATTTGACTCTGCTAGTGATCCTCTTGCTTTTCCCGTCTTCAGTTGATGCTTTCCTTTTTACTCCTAGTTTTCTTGCATGTGAGAGAAAAAAGTGTTGATAGAGCAATGAAGAATCACCAGTCAATACATGTGCAGTTATCCATAAACATATAATTTGATCATCATGTGCATTTAAATAACTAGCATACCAAAGATGTCTAGGAAAATCAGAAAGTTATCAAACACATCCATTATATGGTTTGTTTTATCTAACATGTTTGCTTCTTGTGCAGATATAGGTCAAGTTTCTATAGTTGTTTTTTTTCATCTATTTACAACATATGGGATAAAATGTGGCTCCTAGAAGGGTTGGTCCCAACATGCTGCCCCTTAATTTTAAAATGTCTTTGAGAAAGAAAAATATTTACAATGCTCAATGAAAACATTCAACTAAGGAGTAAATCATTAAGTAGTTGCAAGAGCTTCAATAAATTTATCATACATTACAATCAACTCAAAATGTGCAATGGATTGAGAATCATGGATGAACAACCGCTCATTCAAAATAATCAATGAATATTCAAGACAGAAAATAAAATTTCATTAGCCTCCATTGGGAATTTCTACTTGCATATAGGGTAGCAAGTGCTTCATTACTAAAAAATGTGATAGTGAGCAGTCATATATAATGATGCTCATATTTGGAGGACAACAAACAATATATTGTTGTTTATGTTGTTTTTGTGATCAATAGGACCACAAAAAATGTCATCATAAACATAATGTTCTACAAGTAGTGTATGCATACAAGAGAAGTACAAAAAGAAGCATATGACCATGAAGTGATAGTAAATAGGCATATGTGGAAAAGTTCACATATTCAAGGATTTTCTATTCATGAAGAGTACAAAGAATTGAGTCTCTACCAGTTACATGAAACTATTTCATGGCAGTGATACAAAGCAATGAGTAATTCATAAGGAGTAGTCAAATATAGAAAGTTGTCATCAAATGGTCATAAAAGTAGTCACAATGCAATTTAATTCTCAATCTTAGTATGATAGTAGCAATGAAAAGCTTCTAATATTGCATTATCATAATGAAAAGTACCAAGTAACAGTTTCATTATATAATGACAACTTATAGTATCAATGACATCAATTCATGTTAATGAGAGTAGCTATATGTGATGAATGGAATGCAATGGTCAAGGCATGTTTGCATTTTCTATCCCAAAGAGTAATGCATGAGAAGGAAAACCCATTGATGCAAATGAGAAAAGGTAACTAGCATTGTCAATTGTCATTGTATGAGGCAGTAGAATAAATACACTGGTTTCAAAGTGATGGTACAAGAAGTGGAGGATCTGCCTCCTTACAATCAACATTGAAAATGTTCCAATAAGACAACATGATCATACAAAAGGTACAGAGGAAGTCTTGTGAAGAAGCCTAATGAAATTATATCAAAAGCATAATATTGTAGTCACTGTTCACTCCTCTAATAGAATATAGAATGATTTGTTTCTTTTTTGTTGCTTGGAGTACTTGTATCCTCATTTTTTGGACAAGAAGTGCAGTCAATGGAAGATATGACGGTAAAAGAGAAAGTACAGTCATCATAGTGAATGACAAATCCCATTTTTGGTTTTGGCTTTGACTCTGCTATTGCTCCTCTTGCTTTTCCTGTCTTCAGTTGATGCTTTCCTCGCTACTCCCAGTTTTCTTGCACGTGAGAGAAAAATGTGTTGTTAGAGCAATGAAGAATCACTAGTCAATACATGCACGCATTTATCCATAAGCATATAATTTGTTCATCATGCACATTTAAATAGCTAGCATACAACAAATGTCTAGAAAACCAAAAAGTTATCAAACACATCCATTATATATGCTCTATTTTATCTAACATGTTTGCTTCTTGTGCACATATAGGCCAAGTTTTTGTAGCTATTTTGTTTCATCTATTTACAACATATGGGATAAAATGCGGCTCCCAAAAGGGTTGAGCCGAGCATGCTACCCCTTAATTTTAAAATGGCTTTGAGAAAGAAAAATATTTACAATTCTCAATGAAAACATTCAACTAAGGAGTAAATAATTAAGTAGTTGCAAGAGCTTCAATAAATTGATCATACACAATCAACTCAGAATGTGCAATGGATTGAGAATCATGGATGAACAACCACTCATTCAAAATCATCAACTAATATGTGAGACAAAAAATAAAATTTCATAATCCTCCATTGGGAATTTTTGTTTGCATATAGGGAAGCAAGTGCTTCATTACTATAGAATGTGATAGTGAGCATGCATATATAATGATGCTCATATTTGGAGGAAAGAAAACAATAGATTTTTGTTTATGTTGTCTCTGTGATCAATATCCCACAAAAAATGTCATTATAAACATAATGTTCTACAAGTAGTGTCTGCATACAAGTGGAGTACAAAAAGAATCACATGACCATGAAGTGATAGTGAATAGGCATACATGGAAAATTTCACATATTCCAAGATTTTCTATGCATGAAGAGTACAAAGAATTGACTCTCTTCCAGTTACATGAAATTATCTCATGGAAGTGACACAAAGCAATGAACAATTCATAAGGAGTAGTCAAATTTATAGAAATTTGTTGTCATCAAAAGGTCATAAAATCAGTCACAATGCATATTAAATCTCAGTCTTAGTATGACAATAGCAATGGAAATCTTCTAATTTTGCATTAACACAGTGAAAATTACTAAGTAACAGTTTCATTATATAATGACAAGTTATAGTATCAATGAAAAAAATTAAGTTAATGAGAGAAGCTATGGGTGATGAATGGAATGCAATGGTCAAGGCATGTTTGCATTTGCTATCCCAAAGAACAATACATGAGAAGGAAAACTCATTGATGCAAATGAGAAAAGGTAATTGGCATTGTCAATTGTCATTGTATGATGTAGTAGAATAAATACATTGGTGTCGAAGTGATGATATATGAAGTGGAGGATCTCCCTCTTTACAATAAACAATGAAAATGTTCCAATAGGACAACATGATCATGCAAAAGGTGTTGAGGCAGTCTTGTGAAAGCCAAAGCCTAATGAAATTATATCAAAGCATAATATTACAATCATTGTTCACTCCTCTAATACAATATAGAATGTTTTCTTTATGTTATCTTGTTTGGAGTATTTGTATCCTTAGTTTCTCGACAAGAAGAGTAGCCAATGGAAGATATGATAGTAAAAGAGCAAATACAATCATCATAGTGAAGGAAATGCAATTACTTGAATGATAGTCGAGAGTAGTAGGCCAGATAGTCATCAAATCTCATAAGAAACAAGTATGCATGGAAGACATCATACACTCTATATATGTGTTTAAATCATTAGTGAACAATGAAAAATAGTGGCTTCAAATCCATAAAGAATGATGGGATCATACAATGATAGTATAGTTTCATTAGTTGAGTGGATTTGTGAGTTTTAGCTGCATTTTTAAGTTTTACCTTTAGTGAATCACTTGTTAGTGATAGGTTTTAAAATTATAAGTGTTAACTCATAAAGTTGCACCCTCATCAAGTTGCAGAAACTTGACACCTTAGAGAAACATGGGAACTTTTCCATGGTGTGGGTCACCTAAAGATGGAAAAGAACCTCGGGAGAAGGCTGGATTCCTATTTATATCACCGAAACTATTAATTTGATAAGGAAAAGGGTAAGAAAAATCTTTCATAAAACTAAAATGGTGAAAATAATGATAAAACTGGGTGATACACCAAATTATTGAGAGTTTTTTAAGGGTTTCATCTAACCATATTTTTATTTGGCCTTTAGCTAGCCGTGGGTAAACCCTTCTATATTTTTCCTTATACCTTCTATTTCCTGAAGGTTTATGCATACCCATATTTTTTATATTATTTCCATCCATTTCTATAGAATCATAGAAAAAATTATCTCCATTGTGGTTGCAGCTTCATCTGTTTTGTGGGTATCTCTATTTTCCTTGTACAAATAGAAAATGAACCCAGATGGGTTTGATAGCCGCCATGACTTTTAATGTTCTAGGCTCTTTTGTTTTTTGCTTCTTTAACTGTTGTGCAAATTGTTGTTTGAAAATTTCATACTGCTCTGAGAATTGCTTGAGCCTATCCCTTAACTTTTCATTTTCTTTGAGCTAAGAAAGTCGCTCATCTTTTTGTTCTTCAAGCTTGCTGCTCACATCCTTGATTACATCATGAAATTTATTTGAATGTTCCAACCTTTTTTTCTATCCTTATGTTGAAATGTTTCTACATTCTTCTATGAGCATTTTGTTCTGGCATTATAATTCTCTGAAAAGAGCTTCTAGCTTTTCATGGATTGCTATGTTCCTTTTCAATTCTAGAAGCATAGAGTCTCTCTCTACAAGAACTTGAAAATATTTTTGATGTAAATCCATTTGTTCCCTTCCAAGCTTTGATGTTCCCTTTGTTTACTTAACTTTCATTTCACAAGTGCTTTCCAGCTTCACAAATCTTGAGTTGTCATTGCTATTATGCTGATAAATTCCTTGAGAGACTTTTCCCTCCCCTCTTTCTAGTTCATTCACCATGGATTAATTTAATTGTAGACCACCTGATTCAGTAGAACAAGTGTTCTATGGTGGCTCCACACTTAATGTTTTACCTATTGACAATAATGATAGATCATCAGGACTTTGATATTTGTTGGAAGACAAAGGTCCATTATCTGTAGCATTGCCACTGCTATCTAGAATTTGACTTTCATGTTGTAATTTTTTGTCAATCAAGCAGTTTGTCTTTGATGATTTAACCAAACCATCAGGAAAGTCATTAACATCTTTGTCAGAGAGTGCAACAGGAAAACTCCTCTCTTTCTCAGTTTTCTCCGCTCTGTTATATAAAATGTGATTTATGCTACCTACTCCCATGCAAAACTCTGTTACTTGTGTCATTGATGATGCTAGTTGAGTGCATGAATCAAAATATAATGAGTATATAGTTTCTGATTCTTGGGTTGTGATCTTAGTAATGGAATTTATTCCCTCTAAAACATTCTTGTCTTGCTGCTCAAGTATTTTTTTTAATATTGGATTCTTTAGTTGAAGTTGTGCAATTTAAAGTTTTAGAAAATCCATCAGGTAGAGCATTTTCTTCGAGAAGTTGACTTGCAAGAGAATCTTCCATTGCTTACAATACACTTTACAGTGGCCCAGAGAACTTGACTAATTTTATGCAAATTATGCTCTTCCACATGTATGCATAGCCTCTATCAACTGGATTTTTAGGACTCACTCCATTATTAGGACTGTTGTATTGCCATGATCACAAATGCTTTGTTCTGAGAATAAAACAATGATCCTCATTTTCTGCCTTTAGCGCATGAACATAAACCATATTGGCAAACCAATTAGTTGTTCATTTTCCCCAATGTGCATTACTCTTGGGATGTGAAATATAATATGCTTTTTTATTAAATTTATGAAACCATGATTCACATTACTGAAGCTTTGTTGATTCTCTTCATTATAAACATGCTGCCTCTTTTTGTGAGATAATCATTGTTTCAGATTACACACCTTGTTGTGTTTATGCATAAAAAACCCTGATGTATGTGAAATTTTGGAAGCACTCTTGAAATTTTTTGTTGTCAAAGAACATTGTATACTTTCTGCATTATGATTATGAAGTAATCATGATTGATATTAAGTGTTTTGCACTATAATCTCATATGCACACTTAGAATATTCATAAAATATTGTGCATAGATTAAAATAATGCAAACATTGCTATGAGCTGGGCTCAACCCTTGTGGGAGCCACATTTGCGACCACTCATTTGTTCTAGAAATATGATTGCACATGTAGCTGCACGTGAAGCAAACAAGTTTGAAAAATATGCATACTTTGATGTGATATCTCAATGGTTTCAATGTTTTTTTTGATATATTCAACGTATGAATATTCCTATTTAATGCACATTGAGACTAACTTATGGATGGATCTAGGTAAATGTTCATGTATGGAGTATGACCTTTCATTGCTTAGAACATAGTTCTAACCCATTGCTTACCATCTTATGCAGGAAACCATAACACTAAGGACTAGAAGGTGCTATGAGGAGCAAGGCAACATTAATAGAAATTGGACCAACCAACAAGAACCAGTCATTCAGGAAATGAATGGTTATCCTCCCTATATTTTTTATTTTAAACATTTACTTATACATGTATAACTTAGCCTTGATGTATATTGAATAGGAAAAGTCAATTTTCATAGCTTGTGTGAAACACATGTATATTGTTACATTCAATAAATATTACATTTTCAGAAAAGATTTGTACCGTCTTTTATGTTTCATTCACTTGTATGAATGCAATAATTTTGTGTTCTTGTAATCTTGTAAAGTTGTTTCATTTGTATAACTGAATGTAACATAGGAGGTTTAATAAAAATGTACCATTCACTTTGAAACATAGATGGCTCTTCCTGATTGAGCCTATAGGTGAAAATCTGGTAACATTTTTTGTGACCTCTACTGGATGTTTGCTTGCTAAACATAAAAAAAAAAATAGTGGCCTAGACTCTTCCATTGGGCATGGAGTCATTAGGAAAACTTAGAAACAGACCTAGAATAGTCTTTTACATGGCTTGTAACTCACTTGTAACTCATCAGATCAGATCAGATTACTTGGAAATTTATTGAAAAATAGGAAATGCATAAGGGAAACTACTAAACTATGTTGGAACAACACTTAGGTAAATGAAACAAAAACTAAACTAAAGTGCAACAAAACTTATTGAAAGCATAAAACCTAACCTAATATGTATAATGATAAATCATACCTCAAAACAATGTTTGAGGTGAATCCCATTAACTGGGATTGGCAATATTTCTTCATTCATGTTTGATAGCTGGAATGTGTTATGTTCCTTGCATTTAGTGATAATAAATGGACCATTCCATAAATGGTCAAATTGTGTATGCTTTCCTGGTCCACTTTTTAGCACATCCCACTTGAGAACAATATCACCTTCCTTGAAAACTGTAGTTGTAGCTTTCTTATCAATTGTTTTCTTTTTTGGATTTGATGATACTCTAAAGTTTCATTGCTTTGTCTCTTATTTCTTCAAGCTCCATGAGCTTTGCATATCTTACAGACATTGGGTCTTGTTCTTCAAATATTTTCAACTGGTGAACAATGTCTAGAGCTAGAAGCTCTACAGACAGAGGTAATCTAGCCTCTTTTCCATAAACAAGTACATATGGTGAATTGCCAACTGATCTCTTAGGGGTTATTCTATCTGCCAAAAGTGCAGATTTCAATGTAGTATTCCAAACCCTTTGATTCTCCTCTATGGTTCTCTTAATAATTTTGATCAAATTTTTATTTGTACTTTCAACTAAACCATTACCCTATGGGTAATAATTTGAGGAGGTATTCAAATGAATTTTGTGTTTAACAACCCAATCTGTAACTCTTAACCCAATGAATGCAAGAGCATTATCTGAAATAATGGACTCAAGAACTCCAAATCTGGTGACTATATCCTCATAAAAGCTCAAAATAGAAGATTCATTAGCTTCTTTCAAAGCTACTGCTTATGTCCACCATGTAAAATAGTCTGTGGCTATAAGCACCCATTTGTGACCAGCACTGGAAGATGGATTAATTGGCCTGATAAATTCAATGCCCCATCTCATGAAGGGTTGTTCTACCTGAATTGGATGTAGAGGCATAGCAGCACACTTCACACATTTCCTTGCCCATGCATAGGCATCTTTAAATAAGTTGGGCTATAAATAGCCAAATCTCATGATTTTCCAAGCAATTGTCCTAGGAGCAAAGTGACCCCCTGAAGCTCCATCATGAAACTCATGAAGCACTTTTTCTATTTGATTGATATCAATACACCTCAATAAAACACCATTCAGATCTTTCTTGAAAAGAATATTATCAATGAGGACATAGGGAGTAGACTGCAACCTGAAGTATCTTCATTTTTCTTTGTCTAGACCCAGTGGATACTCATTAGTTTGAAGAAAATGGGTCATATCTTGAACCCAACTTGCTACTAACATAGGTATATCATTTTGAGCATTCTGAGGCTCATCTGTATTAGCTAAAACAACATTAGTTTCCAATTCTTTTTCAAAGCTTGACCCTACAACAAGCTGCTCACAATGACCTTTTCCTCTAACAAGTTTGGTTAGCTTGATATCTACATCGTATTCCATAACTCTCGTGATCCACCTAGCCCTCTTCTCATTTAGATCTTTGCTTAGAAAAAATTCCTTAACGCTTGGGTGTGCAACCATAACATGAATCTTATTGATAGAGATTAAAGGCTTGAATTTCTTCAAGCTTCTTATAACAACAAGGATATGTTTTTCTACAAATGTATATTTATGTTCATAATCAACCAGACCTTGACTAAAAATGGCAATTGGTTGTTCTAAATTATCATTGTTTTTCTGAACTAGCATAGCAAAAATAGAACTAATGCTTCCAAAAGCATACAAAATAAAGTCTTTATAGAAATATGGATTTACTAGTGTTGGGGCTGATTCTAAAGCCTCTTTAATTGCTTCAAAGTTGTTTTTGGCTTCTCCAGTCCAACTGAAAATTGCATTTTTCTTAAGTGTGGCAGTCAAAGGCTGTAATAGATTTGTGATATCAGGAATGAATCTCCTTAAAAATTTGATTCTGCCTAGAAATTTGTGCAATCCTTTCTTGTGATTGGGTAATGGCAGTTCAAGAATGGCCTTGAGTCTTTCAGGGTCAATGATAATTCCTTCTTTTGACACTATATGACCCAATAGTTTACCTTCATGTACAAAAAAATACTCTTTTTCAAATTGAGAGATATTCCATACTCTCTACATTTTTAAAAAACTTTCTTGAGATGTGACAAGTGTTCATCTGCATTCTTGGAATATATAGTTACATCATCTAGATAAACAAGTAGAAATTTCTGAATTAAACTTTGAAACACCATATCCATGGCATGTTGAAAGGTGGCACCAACATTAGATAAGCCAAAAGGAATTCTTTTGTAGGCCATAGTACCCCACTTTTTTGTAAACTTTGTTTTATATTGATCTTCTTCTTTGACTAAAATCTAGTTATAACTAGAATACCCATCTAGTAGAGAAAATCTCTCTGAACCAGCAACAACTTGAAGAATCTGTTCCATTGAGGGTAAGGGGTAATGATCTTTTAAAGATGCTCTGTTAAGGTCTCTAAAATCTACACATAATCTTATCTACCCATTCTTCTTTCTAACTGGAACAAGGTTAGAAACCCAAGATGTGTGTTTAATCAAAAATACAATACCCCCTCAACTAACTTGGTCAACTCTTTGATCAATAAAGGTTTGAGCTTGGGGTTCAAAGGTCTATTTTTTTTCCTAATAGGCTTGGCACTAGGTTCTAACTCAATTATATGTTGTGCAATATGAGGATCAAACCATTTTAAATCAGGGTGATCCCACAATAGTGGTTTACAATTTTTGGCCAAACTGGACACTGAAATTATTTTTTTAAACTAAATCTTCACATTCAGGCACCTATAGCAGCTAAACCGTGAAGAATTTGAAGATGATGCAAACTAGAGTCTCGTCACATTTTGTTTGTAGATTCTAAAAAATATTTTTTTCAAAATTTTGGAATCAAATTCCACTTCTTTTTCCATCTCCCACAAAACTAGTTTTTTCAAAAACAACATTTTTCAAAAGTGACACACCCGTATAATGCATAACTTTTTTTTCATGAAGGATAAAATTCTAATTCTTTCGAATTTAGATTCATAACTCTGATATTTAGTGCTTCCACTTGGTTAGATAGTTTTTAATTGAATATTTTTCTTTAATCAAGTTTTAAAGTCAAACCAATTACAATTCAGACATAGCGTGACCATATAACACAACTTTATTTTGTATATATCAAAATTCATTTTTTTTCTATTGGATCAAGGACTTCAATATCTGGTGCATTCATATTTTTAATTTTTTTTTTGATAATCTGCTATTTTTCCACATGTGCAGAACAAAGACCTTCATTTTCGATGAAAAACCTATGTTTAATAAAACTAAAATATCAAATACATAATAAAACCAAAACTTATTAAAATTATATTTGTTGGATAGCTTTCTGAGGACTACCGATTCCAGTTGGGTTTATGAATATTCCTCCATTTTCATCCTCAAACCGAGCTCGAAGTGCCAAAATTCAAGTTTTTTCTGTCTCAGGGGAGATAAGAAATAAAGGGGTTCACTCGAACCCTAGTTCATTTGAACCCCCATTCTATAAGGGTTTTGATGGATTTTTGGGCAGGAACTTATTGCTGCCACAATAGTAGTTTACAATTTGGAGGAATTGATTTTTTGAAATCATATTTTTAGAAAATATAATGATTTAAGCCTTGAAAAGTTCCATTTAAAGAATTCCAATTGAAGAGGGTTTGATCAAACTACCTTAAATCAAACCCCCTTGGATAGAACCCCGCTAGTTTTAAACCATACATATAACAGAGTCTCCTTTACACCTCTCAAAATGCTGATAAAAAACCACTTTTGATTTACCTTTTGGGGATCAAATGAACTCATTTAAAATTTATTTTTTGCAAGTATGTAGTGCTTATTATAAGCTTCCCAAAAGTATAATTTTAAATAAATTTAATTTGATTATTATATTTATTTTTTATTTCTCGTGAATGTAGGTTTCTCACTGAAAATCAAGCTCTCTGTTCTACGTGGAAAATAGATTATTAAAAAAAATTAAAAATATTAGTGCACCAGATATTGAAGTCCTTGATCCAACAAAGAAAAAATAAATAAAAATTGATACATACAAAAAAAGTTACGTGTTATACGATTGTGCTATGTCTTTATTATAATTGGTTTGAATTCGAAACTTGATTAAAGAAAAAATATTCAATAAAAAACTATCTAACCAAGTGGAAGCACTAGATATCAGAGTTAAAAATCTAAATTCAAAAGAATTAGAATATTATCCTTCATGGAAAAAAATTTATGCGTTATACGGTGAGCGTCACTTTTTAAAAATGTTATTTTTTAAAAAAAACTAGTTTTCGAGGGAGATGGAAAAAGAAGTGCAATTTGATTCCAAAAATTTTGCAAAAAATATATTTAGAATCTATAGAAAAAATGTCACGAAACTCTAGTTTGCATCATCTTCAAATTCCTAATGGTTTAGTTGCTATAGGTGCTCGAAAGTGAAGATTTAGTTTAAAAAATATATTTCAGTGTCCAGTTTGGCCAAAAATTGTAAACCACTATTGTGGGTAAAAGAGGGTTTGGTCGAACCTAGGTTCTACCGAACCCCTAATTGGTTCGGTCGAACCAATAGGTTTGTATGAACCCCTAAAATCAAGTTTTTTTTCCATGCATTCATTTTTTGTGAGTTTTCCTTCCTCACTTCAATTGTAAACCACTATTGTGGCTTCACCCATCAGAATATTGCTAAGCAACAAAAACATCATGATACTCTTGGCATAAAGCAATGAAAGCTTTTCTATCTTTAGCTGAATAGATTTTTCCTAATTTAAGAAGCTTACCTTAAAAAATTTCCACTTCTTCATAATGATCTTCCTTCACTTGAATGCTGACTTTGCTTTTCTTAAGTTGATCATCAATGTTGAATATAGACTCCAAGGTAACCAAACCTTTGGGAAGCTTGTTTGTCTTCAGCTGTATAACTTGATCATTATACTATTTTTTAATCTTCTCCTAATTTGTTACAGAAAATTGATCTTCCTCGAGCAGAAAAGTTAAAATCTGCTCGTCACTATCAAATACCTGTCAGTTAATGTTTTTATTAGGAATTGATGGCTTTATTACAACTTTTACATACTGTTGTATCTTTTCTTTTTTGATATCATTTGGGATATCAAAATGTGCTCCAATTGTTGCAAGTCTGTCAGCATGCTTATTATAATTTCTTGGGATAGAAATCAGGTTGAAGGAATCAAACTCTTTGATTATGTTCCACACTCTATTTTTTGTAGGACCTCAAGGCATCATTCTTGGAAACATTCAGGCCTCTAACCTAATTAACTATTAATTCACTATCTCCGTAGACTTTTAAACAGTTAATTCCTCTTTTCCTTGCCCATTCAAGGCCTTGAATAAGTCCCTCATACTCAGCAATATTATTAGAATAGGAAAAAGAAAAATGAAAAGAAAAAAAAAATCTGTCACCTTGTGGAGAAACAAGCATTGCACCTCCACTTGCTCTATTCTTGCTTCTGGAACCATCAAAATACATTTCCCAAAGCTAACATTGTTGTTGTAACAGCTAATCTGTACCTTTTTCAAGGTTTGGAACCTCTGCATCATGTTCAAGCATCACATAATTTCCCATACCAACATCTTGAATAAGGTCTTCAAGACTATCCAACACATTTTATACTACTCATTCATGTAACAACACATTAGGAACACCTTCCGCTTGCAGTTCTTAAGCAGCAACAAATTCACTATCAGTAAAAATGACATGATTTGTGTCTGCAGGAGTAGGAACAACATTGATAATACTTGGATTATATGGCTCAATGTGATCTTTGGCCAACTTTTCTGATTTAATGGTAACCTTGGTTCCATATCTTGTTCTAAACAACATATGTGACCAATCAACTAATACATAACCTCTTATCTTAGTTGTAAAGTCTCTTGAGAGACATAAGGAAAAGAAAGGTGGGAGATCTATGACACATATGTCTTCGGGAGCTAAAAAGTTCGAACAAGCATGAATAGTGAGACTCAAGCCCTTTATAACACCTAAAGTATTAACAGAGGTACCATCTAACTAAATCACTCCTTTCTCTAAAGGCTTATACTTTAGTCCTAGTTTGTCAACAATTTGTTTTGGCATTACAGAGCTACTGGATCCACTATCCACCATACAATTGTGGACTAACTTATCACCTATGATTACTGACACACAAAATGAAGGTCGTTTGATATCCCTACATGCCTCTTTGTTGGGTTGTTTATCATTTTCTTGAGGATTATTTGTAAATATAGCTCTAACTTGACCTATTGGTGGCTCATTAGACACTTTCAAATTTGATAAGGCTGACTGTAACATGTCTCTTTGACCTGGAATAGCTAATGAATCCCACATAGACATCGTTACATTCAACTTTTTCATATTATCAATGATATTAAAATGCATAGATGGGTTTGATTTTTTATGTACCTTTACGCTAGCATGATCAGCTTGCAAGTGTGGCTGCTCCTTAGCAACAACTTGTTGATTCCTCTACAAAATACGAGGAACTTCTGATGTAGATGGTCCTGTAGATGTTGATTTTCCTTTATCAATTGCTTGTTCAAGTTCAAAGGCTCTTTTCTTTGCTCTCGTATTTGTTGCAACTGGAGAATCATCTACATTTACACCACATAATTCTTCACCCTGCCAATTAAGTAGATTAGTTTCATCTGTAAGCTACTCTTGGTGTTGTGGAGGTGTATCATTGAGTGTGTTCCATTGTGAACTTGAAGCATTTTGTACCATAAGTGCTTGATTTATAACTCCATTGGAACAAGTGGCTTGATTATGTGGCTAGTTGCATGGATAGCACCACTTATAATCAATAACAAGATTGTTTTGAATAGGGACAAGGTCCTTAACTGCACTAATAGGTATTGGATTATATGCCTAAAAAGGCCTTTGATTCACATTCTATCTTGGACCTTGGAAATTTCCTTGGTACTGCTACTTATTACCTTGAAAAGGTTGATTTGTAGGTTTGTTATATGACTGCTGCTTCTCTAAGTTCACCAATTTGTTTCCAAAAGTTTGCTTGAAATACTTTCAATCTTTTGTTGACTTTCTTTTATCTCCTACAATTCCTGAGATAGTGCTGGTACAATAGATTCTTGTTTACTAGCAACTGGTAAAGCTAGTACAGTAGGAAATGGTGCAAATGGTGGAATTTGAAGTGGCATATTTGGTTGTATTTATGGAAAGATAGGCATTGGTGGCCTAGGAGCAATCTTTCCTACCTAAATTAAACAATTTTATTCTCTAATTATTATTTCATATGCATTAGGTAGAGAAACACCTCCCATTGATTGTATCATAACATGTATATCACTGTTAAGAGCTTTCAAATAATATAGAAAGGTGTATTCTAGAGGTGGTCTCACTATTGTAGGGATTCTATCCCAATTCCTCTGAAATCTGATGTTAAAATAATTCATTTACTCTTGAGGAGCTCTCTTTATTGTAGTCAACTGCTCCAATAATTATAAGTTATTAGATATGTCCTGAAACTGTTTGTGTAACTTGTCACCCAACTTGTCCCATGTTGCAATAGTACCAACTCCAAGACTTTTGAGCCACTGTAATGCTCTTCCTTTGAATGATGTTGCAAGTAGCCTTACAAATACGTCCTCTTGTGTAATATGATGAAAACCACATAAGGAAGCAACATCTCTTATGTGCTCAATTGGAGTTGTTTGGTCTTCACCAATGAAGATTGGAAAGCTCTTTAAAGCTTCCACTGGTATGTCATTATTTTGTGCCAAGTTTAATGAACTGCCTCCATTAAATGGCACAAAGGGCTGATTTCTAGTAGAAACCATTAGAGGTGGCTGAGGTGGATTAACTAAAGTTTGAACAACAACTGATAAACTAGTAGAAATTGAGAAAACAGTGAATACAGTTGGACTGCCTAAAGGTGAAATTATTGTTCTAAGGCTTTGTGAGGCTGAACGATTCTCACTCTGTTTCTTAGATGGTCTTCCTCTCCTTCTTGGTGGTGAGAACACTAACTCTGGCCTAACACCAACTGGTGTAGACTAGACTCTCTTGGAAGACGAAACTCTTTTCACTACTATGCCTTGTCTTTTGGGTGGTGATAGCTACAAAAACTCAAAATCCTTTGCACTTCTGGTTTGTACCCTTCTCATAACCTGTGACAACACTAGTTTTCCTATTCTTTCACTTTATAGAGTCGCCAAGTATGCAAGTATAACCTCTACAAGGTCAGAAACTTGTTGGTTGCATACCAAACCAACAAAATGATAAGGAACTCGTCCCACCGGCCGTGCCAAAATTGTTAACTCATAAAGTTGCACCCTCATCAAGTTGCAGAAACTTGATACCTTAAAGAAACATGGGAACTTTTCCAGGTTGCGGGTCACCTAAATATGGAAAAGAACCTCTGAAGAAGGCCGGATTCCTATGTATATCACCTAAACCATTAATTTGATAAGGAAAAGGGTAAGAAAAATCTTGCATAAAATTGAAAGGGTGAAAATATGATAAAACTGGGTGATATACCAAATTATTGAGAGCTATGAAACATTAGGACTATCATACACTTGGTTACTTTTGATGAAAACGGAAAATACACAACCTGTTAGTGTAATCTTATGCATAAATATTTCATGAACAGGTCTATTCTACATATATTCTCAAGAAGGAAAGATAGAGTTTCACAAACTAGAGGTTTCTACGCAATTTTGAGACACAATTCATAACCTGCATACTCCTACTTTTGCAAGAAAGGCATAAAATGAGACAAAGTTAAAGGAGAAAGAAAATCTCACAAAGAACTTAATCAATCACCTAAAATACACAATTCTTTGAAAGAAACAGGAAGGTAAAAGAACTCTTCAATGATCTCCAAGGTAAAAATTTGTATTTCATACTCCAAAATGATGAGTTACAAAAGATGCTCAAAAACCATTTCAAAGGACTATATCAGTCACAATCTCCAGAAAGTTTGCATAACCAGAACTAAGAGCTAAAATGAGTTACAAAATCTATCTAAGCAGTCAACACTTCAATTTGCTCCACAAAATAAGGTTCGAGAAACCTCGTGAACTCAGATGGCTTCAAAAAGCCAAAAACATAGCAGTTAGATCTTCAACAAATGAGCTCAAAATGGTTGAAAAAGTCAAGTATGACTTGATCAAATCATAATCATTTCTAAAAATACTCAAATGGAGTTTAAAAGCCTAAATTCGCTCCAAATGTTCCCAAACTAACCTCAAACAATCCTATATGTTCTCAAAAACATAACTCTAGGCAAATCCTTCACTAAAAGGATAACTCATTGAATAAGCCTTTATAAAAGGAGCATGTAATATATTTTGCATAAAAATAAATATATGATTTTAATGATTTATAAAAATATCATGTAAATCATATATTTTACATTTTTCTTTCTTAATGCAAAAAATAAAAGAAATGGTTACATTGTCCACATATTTGGTAAAGAGAATTTACCTAAGTCATGAGACTTAGTCATTGTGGCACAACATAAGGGAATGTAGCATTATTGCAAAGGATATTGAAATGCAAAGTTTCATAAACAATAGGAAGGCATTTAAAATATCTAAGGTAAAAAAATTCCTATTGGCATTTTAGGGTTGATAACCATAAAAGTGAAACAAAGAAAGAAAAAACACTTCATTTTGTTTGAAGCTTCTTAGAGAAGCTAAACCACTGCTGACTTAGGGTTTGCACAGAGCTTTTGGAGAAGAATCATGGTCGATTTCAACTTATGATTTAACAGTCTTTGGCGAGCATTTTATTGAAATCTTTTTGGAAACACTTCTTTAAATTCTTGAATCTTTGTAACAAGTTCTTCATTCTATGATTATTTTACTCATACCTGGCTATCATATCAAAACTTCTTTCCTTCTTAAAGCATATCTCTTTTAGTAGAAAGAACAGAAAAAAAAAGGTCGTGCGGTTATGGATTTCAAATGCATATTTCAAATATTTCATTATGTTTCTTATAGAAAGAATGCCAGGGGCTTGATTATTCTCTATAGATCCCTGTTTCTAGGTTATAAAATACCTTCAAACTTTCTTTCATTCTGTTTTTTACATTCTAGCATTTTTTTTCATGCATCTATACTTGAAGGTTTCTCTCATTTAAAATTTTAGAATTTTTTTAAGGGTTTCATCTAACCATATTTGTATTTGGCCTTTAGTTGGCCGTGGGTAAACCCTTCTATATTTTTCCTTATACCTTCTATTTGTTGAAGGTTTATGCATACCCAGATTTTTTATGTTGTTTCCATCCATTTTTGTAGAAAAATAAAAAAATTTCTCTCCATTGTGGTCGTGGCTTCATCTATTTTGTGGGTATCTCTATTTTCCTTTTACAAATAGAAAATGAACCCAGATTGGTTTGATAGCTGCCATGAGTTTTAATGTTCTCGGCTCTTTTGTTTTTTTCTTCTTTAACTGTTGTGAAAATTGTTGTTTGCAAATTTCATACTACTCTGAGAATTGCTTGACCCTGTCCCTTAGCTTTTCATTTTCCTTGAGCTGAGAAAGTCGCTCATCTCTTTTTTCTTCAAGCTTGTTGCTCACATCCTTGATTACATCATGAAATTTATTTGAAAGTTCCAACCTTTTTTGTTGTCCTTCTGTTGAAATCTTTCTACATTCTTCTATGAGCATTTTTTTCTAGCGTTGTAATTCTCTACAAAAAGCTTCCATATTTTCATGGATTGCTATGTTCCTCTTCAATTCTAGAAGCACAGAGTCTCTCTCTACAAGAACTTGCAAATATTTTTGATGTAAATCCATTTTTTCCCTTCTAGGCTTTAATGTTCCCTTTGTTTACTTAAAGTTCATTTCACAAGTGCTTTCCAGCTTCAAAGATCTTGAGTTGTCATTTCTATTATGCTGATAAATTCCTTGAGAGACTTTTCCCTCCCCTCTTTCTAGTTCGTTCACCATGGATTGATTAGATTGCAAAGCACTTGATTCAGTATTTAACAAGTGTTATGTGGTGGCTCCATGCTTAATATTTTAGCTATCGACAATAATGATAGATCATCAGGACTTTGATATTTGTTGGAAGACATGGGTCCATTATCTGTAGCATTGCCACTGCTCTCTAGAATTTGACTTTCATGTTGTAATTTTTTGTCAATCAAGCAGTTTGTCTTTGATGATTCAACCAATCATCATGAAAGTCATTAACATCTTTGTCAAAGAGTTGCACAGGAAAACTCCTCTCTTTCTCAGTTTTCTCTGCGTTGTTATCTAAAATGGGATTTGTGCTACCTACTCCCATGCAAAACTTGGTTACTTGTGTCATTGATGATGTTGGTTGAGTGCATGAATCAAAATATAATGAGGATATAGTTTCTTATTCTTGGGTTGTGATCTCAGTAATGGAATTTATTCCATCTAAAACATTCTTGCTTTGCTGCTTAAGTATTTTTTTTAATATCAGGTTCTCTAGATGAAGCTGTACAATTTAAAGTTTTAGAAATTCCATTAGGTAGAGTATTTTCTTTGGGAAGCTAACTTGCAAGAGAATCTTCCATTTCCTACAATACACTTTACAGTGGCCCAGAGAACTTGACTACTTTTATGCAAATTATGCTCTTCCACATGTATGCATAGCCTCTATCAACTGGCTTTTTAGGACTCACTCCATTATTAGGATTGTTGTATTGCCATGATCACAAATGCTCTATTATGAGAATAAAACAATAATCCTCATTTTCTACCTTTACAAAAACTTCTATTATTGGCAAACCACTTAGTTTTTCATTTTCCCCAATGTGCATTACTCTTGGGATGTCAAATATAATATGCTTCTTTAATAAATTGATGAAACCATGATTCATATTACTGAAGCTTTGTTGATTCTCTTTGTTATAAATATCATGCTACCTCTTTTTGTGAGATAATCATTGTTTCAGATTACACACCTTGTTGTCTTTATGCATAAAGAACCCTAAAGTATGTGAAAATTTGGAAGTACTCTTAAAAGTTGTTGTTGTCAAAAAACATTGTATACTTTCTGCATTATGATTATGAAGTAATCATGACTAATATTAACTATTTTGCACTGTAATCTCATATTCACACTTAGAATATTCATAAAATATTGTGCATAGACTAAAATAATGCAAACATTGCTATGAGTTGGGCTCAACCCTTGTGGGAGCCACATTTCCTACCACTCATTTGTTTTGGAAATATGATTGCACCTGTAGCTACACATGAAGCAAACAAGTTAGAAAATTATGCATACTTTGATGTGATATCTCGATGGCTTCAGTGTTTTTTCTGATATATTCAGTGTATGGATATTCCTATTTAATGCACATTGAGACTAAATTATGGATGGATAGGTAAATGTTCATGTATGGAGTATGACCTTTCATTGCTTAGAACATAGTTCTAACCCATTGCTTACCATCTTATGCAAGAAACCATAACACTAAGGACTAGAAGGAGCTATGAGGAGCAAGGCAACATTAACAGAAATTGGACCAGGCAACAAGAACCAGTCATTCATGCAATGACTGGTTATCCTCCCTATATGTTTTCTTTTAAACATTTACTTATTCATGTATAAATTAGCCTTGATGTATATTGAACAGGAAAAGTCATTTTTCACGGCTTGTGTGAAACACATATATATTATTACATTCAATAAAGATTACGTTTTTCAGAAAAGATTTGTACTTGATCTTTTATGTTTCATTCACTTGTATGAATGTAATAATTTTGTGCTCTTGTAATCTTGTAAAGTTGTTTCATTTGTATAACTGAATGTAACATAGGAGGTTTAATAAAAATGTACCATTCACTTGAAACATAGATGGCTCTTCTTGATTGAGCTTGTAGGTGAAAATCTGGTAACAATAAGCATATCCTTCTTACTCTTTTCCCTATCAATTTTTTAATATTCTTAAGTTATCTAAAGGGGAGCTAGCCCATAATCTAGAGGTCTACTTTCACAATAGGATAGCCACAACCTGAAATTAGTCCCATGTTGCACGAGATTGTTGAGCTTTCAGCTTAGTAATGGGTGCAAATCCCTATGACAACAATAATGAAATAAAGCACATATTTATTGGCATAAACATTATGTGTAATACATAAATGATAGTAGCGTATGTGCAGGATCATCATGGAGAAAATAGGCCCTTAAGTGGCTAAAAATTTAGAAAAATCAGAGTTAGGAAAATTGATGTAAAAAAATGAATAATTTATCTATATTATTTCAAAAATATGTAAGAATAGAATCTATAGAAAATTGAGTGTAGTTTCTAAACTACTAGCTTTATTTAACAAAAAAAATCTATTTGGTGAAAACTTGAAATTTCAATGCAGTAGTACTTAAATTTCAAGGAAAAAATAAGAAGTAGGTGTTTGTCTGATCACCCTAACCACAATAAAATGATTATATTTTTTTATAAGATTTTAGATATAAGTAGAGGACTCAAGTTGGGATGTGATGCATATTTTTTTGTATTTTTTTTCCAAGTAAATAATTAATTATGAATTTTTTATTACAAGTTTTAAAAAATATAAAAATGTGTATGTATGACCACCTTAACTTGGTCAAAACTTCATGATTTTTTTTTTTAAAATCCTATAGTATGCGAAGCATAGAATGTGACACATGTTTCAAATTCAAAAAATGTGATAGCATTTGAAAACTATAGATGTTTTTCAATTAGACTATCAATCAGAAGTTTACTCATAATTCAAATAGAAAATGATAATAATTATTTATTAAATTCAAAGTAAAGCATAATTTATATTGGTGGAAAGCTGAGATTCTTCTTTAAAAACCCTTTTTGTTTCATCAATGTTGGGTAAAAAAAAAAGTCATCAGCCACATACCCTACACATACCAATCATATCGCCACTTTTTAGCCCACCATGATTCTACACATACCCAGCAGAGTAAAAATTATGTGCTAAATACATCGCAATGAGCATTATTAATGAGTCGATCGATATGCTATAACAACACATGAAGTTTGTAGACTTGGTCAAAATATTTATGAGGTTTTTAAATGAGAATAAGTCATTGAATTAGTCTTTTTAACAACAACACCAAATGCATGATGGATAGAATAAGGTGGCGCCAAAATATGAATCTATATTTACTTGTTTAGTAGACCAATTTACTGTGTGCAGTCTAGCAATGGAAGACTAGGTAAAAGATATAATAAGTCTTGGTTTTGCTGGCATACTTAGAAGTTGACTTGTTGGTTTTTACCTTGCTTTGTTGATATAAACTCTTGTTGTTGAGCTATTCCACTCGATTTTCTGTTCTAAATAGATGAGTATGGTTTTATATAATTTTTCCCACTAGTTGAAGTTAATTTACTGAGTTGACCTTATATTTGAGAAGTGTCAAATTACAGAGCTTAATAATAGGTTGATAAGTCTCTTGATTTTGTATAAATAAGGGTGTGGGATACATCATTTGGACGCATTGATTTATCTTCATTATGTTGTTTTCATTCTGAGCTTTTTGAGTGAGTTGAGAGTTGATGTGAGAAGATTTTAATGAGTTTTGAGAAGTATTTCTAAGTGTGGATTGGGGAATTGTTGCTGAATCTTGGAGTCAATTGTGCTTGGAAGTCAAATTGCTTCGTTGGAATTAGTGTTACTAGGCATGTTATTCTATCCACTTATATGCTTTATGTTTGGAAAATATTATATGTTTATATTTTGATTGGAAAGGAAATTGAATTGTTAGAATAGGAAAAGGATGTGTTATTAGAAGAAGCTTATTATGTTTTACTTCTTTATGCACTTTACTTCATTGTTTGTACATACTCCATAATAAGGAGTGATTGTTTGTACATACTCCATAGATAAGGAGTGAATGTGATCTTAGTAATATATACTAGGAAAAGATGAAGATAGGATAACTTGTATTGTTTTTATTTCAAGTTGTTGTGTAATTGAGCTATAGAGAGTTCTTTGACTACCTTCAAATTGGATTACCATTGAAGGATTATAGCTAGGTACCGTGTTTACTATGAATGCTTTAAACATAGGTTGTTCTTGGGGCTAACAATTATCTAATGGAGGGAATTTCCTATGTGTAGTTGTTATTAAGGGATAGGTTGTTCCTAGGGCTAACGATTAAACAATGGAGGGAATTTCCTAATCATAGTACATGAATGGTCATTGAAAAATTGAGCTAGTATAGTGGGTGAATGGATGACTATTTTATATGAAAATTTTGCCAAAGTAGTGTAAGTAGCCACTGTTACACTGTTAGTTCATTGTATCCAACTTTAGACAATTCATACTTGTTGTAGCTATCGTATGATTAGGTTCTAGAATTGTAGGGAACAACACAAGCTCAGGAAGGCTATTTTTTTATTGGGTTTTACCAACCAATCTCTTTCGTCGAAGGGAAGGGCCATCTTGCCATATGTGGTAGATGTGTGGGGGACCACATTTGAGTCTGTGGTTGGTGAAAAATCACTTGAGTGATGCTTCTCCTCATCAGTCGGCAACCAAGATTTGTAGGGGATTTCCTAGACTATTTGTTACTACGTGCTAGTGAAGCTCAAGGAGCTATGTATGTTTTCTTATATCCATGTTTATGGAAGTTGTAATGCAAGAAATGTTATCTTGAGGTTTAAAATATATTAAAATATATGTACATTCAATTATAATGCAAATGGAAAGTTCAAAATATGTGTTATTCAAATGTGCATATGGTCTTTGAAATAGAAGAAAAAAATTATTGCTACAAGTTTTGAACGTAGATAATTACTTGAGATTAAAACTTAGTGAATTTACTTTCGTTGAACAATCAATATGTTACAAGATGGAAAAAGGGTTTAATTAAATAATATGCTTATTTAATTAAGTTATAAAATTTAGGTAAAGGGGACATTTCCTAGGCGATGGAATTGGTTGATGAGGACTAGGTGATGGGAAGTAGGTCTAGGTGATGAAATTGGTTGATTAGGGTTAGGTGATGGATGACTAGGGAATATTTTAGTTATCTACACTATCCAAGGTAAAGAAGCAAGACTCACTCACATAGAATGAATGGTTTGAAATAAAATGATAAGAGAGGGAACCTCTTGTCCTTAAGGCTTTGATAAACTTTAATAGGATGTTTCCTTGAGTTCTCAACAAGGAAATTAAAGAGAAATAAAGGATTGTATTTTAAGCCTTAAGTAATCACATCTTATGGAAATGTTTAGTATACTCTATAGACCTTGCATTAAGAAAATGAAAAGAAACCTTACATGTGCACCACAAGATGTAAATAGAGTTATATCATGGAAAATAAATACCTTTAAATTACTATTTAGAAGTTTCTCAAACATGATTTTCTAAGTATCAAAATAATTATAGGCTCACAAAAGATTTAACATAAGTGAAATCATCGAATAATGAATGAGGGCAAGATAACCATCAAAAAATAAAAGTAATGTTTTAAACATTTTGAAATGCTATAGAAATTGGAAAAATTGTTAAAGACCAATCATACCCTGATTTTATAGACAATTAAGTCAAACATATCTCTCAACACTAACATTGATCCTCATGAGCGATGGATTGGTGTGAACCAATGTTCATGAAATATAAGTCAATAAAATTGACTAAAAGACTATGTAATTGATTCTTAATATAAATATCATAATTTAACACTTCAAAAAATAATATTACTTTTATAAAATGTTAACAGATTATCCCAAATAATGTGATCCAATCCCTTAAATGCTCAATTATTTCAAAATTATTCAATGAAAAATAGAGTACCTGTAAAAGACACGTCAACCTCTCATTTATGCCCAGGCGTTTGTCCTCTTTTGCCTCAATTTTAGCCAATAAATTTGAAAAACTACACGTTTTAACTTAAAACCAGGTACATTCCGTTACAATGACCATGTAAAGAGGAGGAAATAAAGATTTTATGCAGTTGCATCGAATGAATTCCAAGCTTGTATAGTTCTGCTTCATTCGATTCCGCTAAATTGAAAACAAAATCTGAGTTCTACTTAAATCTTTCAATATCGACAATTTCATCGATTTTTTTAAACAAAGGTTATTTATCTGGATGCGATCGTTACACAAAATACTTTCAATGGAAAATGACACGTTTAAATGTGCACTTCTTACGCTGTGCTTTTACGTTTCAGTTGCGATCTTTCGACATTTCAGTTATGATCTAATTAGTATTTCTTTCATTTCTTTAAGAGATTGTTGAGAGAAAAGTTGCAGAAACAATGGCGGAGTACTACAGCCTTACTTTCGCTCTCGCATTTGCTCCTGGTTTCCTCTGCAGTTTTTTGCTGTTGGATTCGTATCATCCTAATCTGATTTCTTTTCCCCGTGCGTTTCATTCGCCCTTTACCGTTACAGAATTGAATGCTTCTGGCCGAATTCCCCAGGCTGTCATCAACAAAACTTATCAGACTGTAACGGAGGCTAATGCGGCCAAACAGCCTGGAAAGCGATCGAATAAACAACTCTGTTAAGGAAATTCGGGTGAGTAAATGTAAGCTTTGTATGCATTTATACAGTCCAGTAAGAAAGGGAGCCTTGAGTCGAATAGTTAACGGATTGCAAGGAATTTGTGTAAATTTTATTGCAGACGAAGAGACGCGTGATTTCGAAGGTGGAAGTAGAGCTAAGTCAGCAAGGGCTGCCATACTGAAAGCTGGCCAGTTCCATAATGGAGATGCCACGCACCAGACTTCAGCTTACGTTCCCCGCGGCGGCATTTGCAGAAACGCCGTCATTTTCGAGCGGTATGAGTTCGAATCCCCTGCCTCTCTTATTTTAGAAGATAATATTTTCATTTACAGCCATACGGATTTAAGGGAGAGGAAATAGAAGTGGTTACCATGCAAAGCTGTCTCTACAAACGGATGGATTTGGTCTTGGTTGGTTAGAAGTTTTCCCTCTTACCGTCATAGCCTGATCTCGGCAAGTTATGTCAATTACAGGCTATCTTCTTCCCTTTAATCAGGGTTTCTGCAATCCCCTCGCAATGCAACATGCATGTCTTTCATCTTCAAATTTTCCTTGGATACTTTCTTACAATTTTTATTCTTCCATGCCTTGTTACTTTATTGACACAATTTCTATTTATTTAGTTTCTTTATAGTTTTTTGGTTAATTAAATATATAATTTATAAATATAAATTAAACTAAGAAATTTGAGCTATATGCAAAAAATAATAATATTAAATACTAATATAGGAAATTAAATATGTGGGATTTATGCATGTAACTTTAGAAATGGTGATGAATATACAAAATTGATGCAATGCAAAACTCAATGAACTATTACAAATATAAATATATATATATATATATATATATATATATATATATATATATATATATATATATATATATATATATATATATATATATCTTCATAGTACATGCTACTAGATTTTATGAAAAATTGTGCTCTTCTACAAGTCAATTACATGGCTATAGATCAATCATGTGTCATGTGGAACTAACCTTTGATGCATGGTCTTGATTTGATGTACTATACAATTCTACTATCTACTTAATAGGATATGTTGGTGTTCAAAACCAACATTCTACTCTCTTAGAGTTGGAACTCAAAACCAAAAGAAGGGGAATGAGACTATATGTAATGCCTATTATTTGAAACTCAATAAAAAACAATCAAGCATGTAAGTTCCTATTTCAAAATAAGAAGAACCTCTAGAAAGAGCTTGCAAGAAAGATCAAAACAAGATAATAACATTAAAATAAATTTCAAATGTTACCATAACATCCTTTGTGATTTGGTTTTCTCCTTGACTAGTTGGAATTTAGATGCTTCTTGTTTGAAGATTACTAATTTGATAGTGCATACCTTGCATGAGTGATAATTAATTTTGGAATGAAAGATAGAGTGCTTGAATTTACAACTTTTGGAAGGGGCAATGGATGGTCAAGATCTGATTATGAGATCAATTGTGGAGAATGGTTGAGAGGAATTCCCTAGGATCAAGGAGAATATGGAGGATGGAGATGAAGTTAGTTATAGTGTGAGTGGTTTGATCAACTTACCAAATTTAATAAGTAAAACTCTGGGCATGAGGGAAATAAGGGACACATGCATGTAAGAAGGCTATAACTTTGAGTTTTGTTCAAAGAATAAGGGGACCATAATGAAAAGTTTTCCTAGGTGCCCTTTACTTTTTTAATGTATTGAGAAAATAGTGGGAACATAAGGACAAGTGCTTGTAGGTGCCCTTTATTCTTGGAATAGTCTAAGGGATTATAGGCCTAATTATATAATAATAATAATAATACTTAATTATTTTAGCCACGTGAGAAAAAAAAAGGTGGAATATGTAATTATTTATTAATTTATTTGTGAGGATATATAAAAATAATTGTTTAATTAAGATATAAACTTTAGGTAAAGGGGACATGTCCTAGGTGCTGAAATTGGTTGATTAGGACTAGGTGATAGGAAGTAGGTCTAGGTGATGAAAATGGTCAATTACAGTTAGATGATGGGTGAATAGGGAATATTTTAGTTATGGCATTGCTATTAAGAATTAACCAGGTAGTTATTCAATTCGAACTCATTGACCCATGTTTAATGAGTAGTGGTTCACAAGAACCCATCTCTCTTGATAATTAATGGTCCACTTAGCACTAAATGAATCCAACTCAAGCATGTTTAACCAAATGCAATGAGTGCTAAGCGGACCATTAATTATCATGAGATATTAGATTTTTAATTCACTACTTATGAAATATGGGTCAATGAGTTTGAATAAAAAAAAACTACACAGTTGAATCCTGATAGAAATATCATAATTTAACACACTGTTGAAATACCGCCTACTTATAAATTGATGAGGTAAAAAAGCTCTAATATGAATAGATCATAAGGAGAAAAATGTTGAAGGTTTTGCAAATGGGTTTGCAAGCTAAGTGGGCTTAACCTTGGGAAAAACTCCATGGTTAAGTGTCCTTGAGTTGGAGTAGTACTAGGATGGGTAACCTCCTAGGAAGGCCCAATGCTTTACATCTATGAACATCACCTATATGTAGTGAGTGCTAAGTGGACCATACATTATCATGAGAGATGGGTTCTTTTGAACCACTACTCATGAAACATGAGTCAATGAGTTTGACTCAAAAATCTATATAGTTGAATTATGATAGCAATATCATAATTTGACATGGAATGGAAAATACCTCTTATTTATCAACTAATGAGCTAAAGGGGCTCTATAATGAATGGTTTATAAATCACAACACTTGTTGAAGGTTTTGGAAATGTGGGTGCAAGCTAAGTGAGCTTAACCTTGGGGAAAACTCCATGGTTAAGTGTGTTTGAGTTGGAGTAGTACTAGAATGGGTGACCTCTCAGGAAGGCCCAATCTTTCACCTCGATGAGAATCACCTAGATGAAATGAGTGCTAAGTGCACCATTCATTATTAGGAGAGATGGGTTCTTGTGAACCACTACTAATGAAACATGGGTGAATGAATTTGACTAAAAAAACTACACAACTGAATCTTGATAGCAATATCATAATTTAAAGCATTGTGGAAAATACCTCCTACTTATCAATTGACATGAGCTAAAGAGGCTCTATAATGAATGGTTAACAAGGAACAACACTTTTTGAAGGTTTTACAAATGGGGTTGCAAGCTAACCTTGGGGAAAAATCCATTACTAATCACACTTAAGTTAGAGTAGTATTAGGATGGGTGACCTCCCAAGAAAGCTCAAATTTTCACCTCTATGAGCATCACCTAGATGCAATGAGTGATAAGTGGACTATTCGGTATCATTAGAGATGGTTTCTTGTAAGCCACTACTCATGAAACATGGGTTAATGAGTTTGACTCAAAAAACTACATAGTTGAATCTTGATAGCAATATCATAACTTGACACACTATGGAAAATTCCTCTTACTTATCAATTGATGGCGTAAAGGGGCTCTATAATGAATGAGGAACAACAATTTTTGAAGCTTTTTTAAATGGGGTTGCAAGCTAAATGAGATTAACCTTGGGGAAAAATCCATGGTTAAGCATGCTTGAGTTGGAGTAGTACTAGGATGGGTGACTCCCCAAGAAGGCCCAATGCTGCACCTTTGTGAGAATCACTTTGATGAAATGAGTGCTAACTAGACTATTCACTATCATGATAGATGGATTCTTGTGAATCACTACTCATGAAACATGGGTCAATAAGTTTGACTTGAGAGAAACTACACGGTTGAATCCTAATAGCAATATCATAATTTCAAACAATATGGAAAATACCTCTTACTTATCAATTGATGAGGTAAAGGGGCTCTATAATGAATTATTAATAAGGTACAACACTTTCTAAAGGTTTTGAAAATGGTATTGCAAGCTAAATGGGCTTAACCTTGGGGAAAAATCCATGGTTAAGCATGATTGAGTTGGAGTAGTACTAGGATGGGTGACCTCCTAGGAAGGTCCAATACTCCACCTTTGTGAGTATTGCCTAGATGAAATGAGTGCTAAGTGGACCATCCATTATCATGTAAGAGATGGTTTCGTGTGAGCCAATACTCATGAAGATGGGTTCTTGTGAACCACTGCTCATGAACCATGAGACAATGAGTTTGACTAAAAAAACTTCATGATTGAGTCCGAATATCAATATCATAATTTGGTATACAATGGAAAATACCTCCTACTTATCAATTGGTGTGGGAAAGGGGACCTATAATGAATGGTCTATAAGGAACACCACTTGTTGAAGGTTTTTCTAATGGGGTTGTAAGCTAAGTGGGCTTAACCTTGGGGAAAAATCCATAGTTAAGCATACTTGAGTTGGGGTTGTACTAGGATGGGTGACCTCCTAGGAAGGACTAATACTTCAGCTTTGTGAGCATAATCTAGATGTAATGAGTGCTAAGTGGACCATTCATTATCATGAGAGATGGGTTTTTCTAAACCACTACTCATGAAACATATGTCAATGAGTTTGACCCAAAAAACTAAATGGTTGAATCTTGATAGCAATAAATTACAGTTTGAATTATTGTAGAAAATACCTCTTACTTATCTATTGATTCACTAAAGGTGATCTATAATGAATGGTTCATAAGGCACAACACTTGTTGAAGGTTTTGCAATTGTGGTTGCAAGCTAAGTGGGCTTAACCTTGGGGAAAAATCCATGGTTAAGTACACTTGAGTTGTAGTAGTAATAGGATGGGTGACCTCTTGGGAAGGTCCAATGCTTCACCTTTGTGAGCATCACCTAGATACAATGAGTTCTAAGTGGACTAGTCATTATCATGAGAGATGGGTTTTGTGAACCACTACTCATGAAACATGGGTCAATGAGTTTGTCTTGAAAAAATACATGATTGAATTATGATAGTAATATTATGATTTAACATGCTATAGGAATTACCTCCTACTTATCGATTGATGAGCTAAAGGGGATCTATAATGAATGGATCATAAGGCACACCACTTTCTCAGGGTTTTGCAAATGGGGTTGCTAGCTAAGTTGGCTTAACCTTGGGGAAAACTCCATGGTTTAGAGTGTTGGAGTTGGAGTAGTACTAGGATGGGTGATGTACTGTGAAGGCCTAATGGTTCACCTCTATGAGCATCTCCTAGATGCAAGGAGTTTTAGTTGACCATTAATTATCATGAGAGGTGGATTCTTTTGAACTACTACTCATTAAACACGGTTCAATGAGTTTGACTTGAAAAACTACATGATTGAATCCTAAGAGTAATATGATAATTTGATATGTTATGGAAAAACCTCTTAATTATCATTAAATAAGCTAAAGGGTCTCTTTAATAAATGGCTCATAAGGCACAATACTTGTTGAAGGCTTGGAAACGCGGTTGCAAGCTAAGTGGGCTTAACCTTGGGGAAATCTTCATTGTTCACTCCATTTGAGTTGGAGTAGTAGTGGGATGGGTGACCTCTCAGAAAGGCCCAATGTTTCACCTCGATGAGCATCAACTAGATGCAATGAGTGCTAAGTGGACCATTCATTAGATCATGAGAGACAAGTTCTTGTGAACCACTACTCATGAAACATGGGTCAATGAATTTGACTCAAAAACTACACGATTGAGTCTTGATAGTAGTATCACAATTTTACACATTGTGGAAAGTACCTCCTACTTATGAATTGATGAGCTAAAGGGGCTCTTTAATGAAGGGTTAATAAGGCACAACACTTGTATAAGGTTTTACAAATGGGGTTGTAGGTTAAGTGGGCTTACCCTTGGGGAAAACTCCACAACTAATCATGCTAAATAAAAGTCAGAGTAGTCTTGGGATGGGTGACTACCCAAGAAGGCCCAATGTTTCACTGGGTCAATGAGTTTGACACACTGTGGAAAATACCTCTTACTTATCAATTGATGAGGTAAAGGGGATCTATAATGAATGGTTCATAAGGCACAACACTTGTTGAAGGTTTTGAAAATGGCATACAAGCTAAGTAGGCTTAACCTTGGGGAAAACTCCATGATTAAGCATGCTTGAGTTGGACCATTCATTATCATGAGAGATGGGTTCTTGTGAACCACTACTCATGAAATATGGGTCAATGAGTTTGACTTCAAAACTACATGGTTGAATCTTGATAGTAATATCATAATTTGACATGCTATGAAAACTACCTCCTACTTATCAATATTTTAATTGTTTACGCTATACAAGGTAAAGAAGAAAGACTCACTCATATAGAATGAATGGTTTGAAATAAAATGATAAGAGAGGGAATCTCTTCTCCTCAAGGCTTTTCTAAGCTTGGTAGGATGTTTCCTTGAGGTCTCAACAAGGTAATTAAAGAGAAATAAAGGATCATATTGTAAGCCTTAACTAATCACATCTTATGGCAGCGATGAGTAGACTCTAGAGACCTTGCATTAAGAAAATGAAAAGCAACCTTACATGTGCACCACAAGATGTTGAACCTCTTCTCCTTAAGGCTTTCTTAAGCTTGGAAGGATGGTTTAGGCTTTGCTAAGCTTGGTAGGATGTTTCTTTGAGGTCTCAACAAGGCAATTAAAGAGAAATGATACATTGTTTTGTAAGCCTTAAATAATCACATCTTATGGCGATGATGAGTGGACTCTAGAGACCTTACATTAAGAAAATGAAAAACAACCTTGCATGTGCACCACAAGATGTAAATATAGGTATATCATGGAAAATTAAAAACCCTTAACTTAAATTACAATGTGGAAGTTGCTCAAACATGATTTTCTAGGTATCACAAAAGATTTAACATAAGTGAAATCATCAAATAGTGAATGAGGGCAAGATAACTATAAAAAAGAAGAAGTATTTTTTAAAATATTTTGAAATATTATGGTAAGAGGACAAATTGGTAAAGACCAATCATACCTTGATCTCATGAACAATTAAGTCAAACATATCTATCAAGACTTACGTTAATCCTCATAACTATGTAATTGAATCTTAATATAACTATAATAATTTAACGCTCCAAAAAATAATAGTACTTTTAATTATATAATATGTTGTCACTTATACATAACCATTCTAAAAGACTTATCATCCATAAAATTAGATTTTGAGCAATTAATAGTCAAAACTTCATACCTCCAATTTTTTTCTATGGAAACAACTGGATTATACATTCATCAACAAATAATAAGATTATGTCCTTAATTAAATTATCCCAAATAATGTGATCCAATCCCTTAAATGCTCAATTATTTCAAAATTATTCATTGAAAAATAAGTATATGTATAAGACACGTTATCCTCTCATTTATGCCTAGGCGTTTCCCCTCTTTTGCCTCCATTTTAGCGAATATATTTGAAAAACTACACGACTAAACTTAAAACCAGGTACATTCCGTTACATGGTCATGTAAAGAGGAGGAAACAGATTAATTCCACACTTGTGTATTTCTTCTTCTTTCTGTTCCGCTAATTCAAAAGAAAATATGAGTTCTACTTAAATCCTTCAATATCGACAATTTCATTGAATTTTTTAAACAAGAGGTTAATTTTCTGGATGAGATCGTTACACGAGTCAAAATACTTTCAATGGACAGTGACACGTTTAAATGTACACTTTTTGATGCTGTGCTTTTACGTTTCAGTTACGATCTTTTGACGTTTCAGTTACGATCTGATTAGTATTTCTTTCATTTACTTGTGAGAGAAAAGTTGCAGAAACAATGGCGGGGTACTGCAGCTTTACTTTCGCTCTCACATTTGCTCTTGGTTTCCTCTGCAGTTTTTTGCTGTTGGATTTGTATCATCCTAATCTGATTTCTTCCCCCCGTGCGTTTCATTCGCCCTTTACCGTTACAGGATTGAATGCTTCTGACCAAATTCACCAGACTGTCATTAACAAAACTTATCAGAATGTAACGGAGGCTAATGCGGCAAAACAACCTGGAAAGCCATCGGATAACAATTCTGTTAAAGAAATTCGGGTGAGTAAATGTAAGCTTTGTGTGCATTTATATAGTCGAGAGAAAATGGAGCCTTGAGTTGAATAGTTAACAGATTGCAAGGAATTTGTTTAAATTTTATTGCAGGCGAAGAGACGCGTGATTTCGAAGGTGGAAGTAGAGCTAAGTCAGGCAAGGGCTGCCATACTGAAAGCTGGCCACTTCCATAATGGAGATGCCACGCACCAGACATCAGGTTACGTTCCCCGCGGCGGCGTTTACAGAAACGCCGTCATTTTCCAGCGGTATGAGTTCGAATCCCCTGCCTTACTCTTATTTTAGATGAGAATATTTTCATTTACAGCCATCCGGATTTAAGGGAGAGGAAATAGAAGCAGTTACCATGCAAAACTGTCACTACAAACGGATGGTTTTGGTCCGGGTGAAAATTTTTCCCTCTTACCGTCTTAACCTGAACTCGGCAAGTTATGCCAATTACAGGCTATCTTCTTCCCTTTAACGAGGGTTTCTGCAATCGCCTCGCAATGCAACATGCATGTCTTTCATCCTCAAATTTTCCTTGGATACTTTCTTACAATTTTTATTCTTCCATGCCTCTTACTTTATTGACACAATTTCTATTAATTTAGTTTCTTTATAGATAGGCAGGGTTTTGTGAAGAAGTAATCCTTTTACTGTGTTTGCTTTCAGGAGTTATGCTCAAATGGAGAAAATATTCAAGATATTTGTATACAGAGAGGGAGAACCGCCTTTAGTGCACCTTGGACCGTGTAAGGACATATATTCCATAGAAGGTAGGTTCATTGACGAGCTTGAACTGGGGAACTCCATCCTCACATCGAATCCCGAGGAAGCTCACGTTTATTTCCTTCCCTTTAGCATAGTAATGATGGTGAGCCATATTTACGAACCAAAAACCTATGATTTAACGCCCATGAAACGGTTTGTGAGTGATTACATCGATGTGATTGCAAACAAGTACCCCTTCTGGAACCGTAGCCTTGGAGCCGATCATTTCATCTTGTCCTGCCATGACTGGGTATGCAATCCATTTTTTTCTCCGAATCTTATTTTTATTTTTGATGTTCTGAATCGCTTCAATATTTATGAAGTTCAAAAAATTTGAAGTCAAACCAAAAGAGAACAAATATAATTAGCTTGTCAGACAGTAATTGGAACAATTGCAATAGTACCTCGAATCAAAATTAATATGTGAAATTATTATAAACAGACAGTGTGCCCGCCTATGGATCCGGGGCAATCTTCTGTGATTATTTTGTTAGTAATTAGAGACTTAAATTTTCAAAATTACCGAGAGTTTGAGGTTGATAATACTTTAGTGATGCATTTAATCATCGAAAAAAATTGTCTGTCACGAAAATGATGGAAACAATTAGTTGAAAACAACTAATTGTCTGTTTTGGGGTTTGCATGCAGGCGCCAGAGACATCTATGGCAAATCCACATCTTTACAAAAACTCCATTCGTGTTCTGTGCAATGCGAACACATCAGAGGGATTTAATCCCTCAAAAGATGCAACACTCCCAGAGGTGATGTTGAAAGGCTCAATGAAAATTACGATGGGAGGCCAGTCTGCTCAGGCAAGATCTGTTCTTGCCTTCTTCGCAGGGGGAAATCATGGAAGGGTGAGACCTTTGCTGATTCAGCACTGGAAAGGCAGAGACAAAGATATACAAGTGCACGAATATCTGCCAAAGGGCTTATCATATTATGATATGATGAAGGCTGCCAAGTATTGCTTGTGCCCAAGCGGATATGAGGTGGCCAGCCCTCGTATTGTGGAAGCCATTTACAGTGGCTGTGTGCCCGTCATAATTTCTGACCATTATGTGCTTCCCTTCAGCGACGTCCTCAATTGGCCCGCCTTTTCTGTTCAAGTTCCACTTTCTCAAATACCAAATCTCAAGACAATACTGCAGTCCATCTCTGTAAATAGATATTACCAGATGCAAAAAAGAGTCATTCAACTCCAGAAACATTTTACACTCAATCAGCCTCCCAAACGTTACGATATGTTCAATATGATTCTCCATTCCATATGGCTTAGGAGACTAAATGTTCAACTCTCATTGACATGATAAGAGGCCGACAGAGCTCACATATAATCTATACTGAGCATTATAAATTGTAGTACAGTATTAGGCAAAGCACAGTCATGATGTCCAAAAATATTTGAACGGACTTGACAAAAGCTTCCATTCTGCTAATCTCACAGATGATTGTAGTAACAAATTATGTTGTTGCTCAGACTGAAAACAAAGAGAGGTTTGTCTTGCTGTACAACAGATGTTCGTTGTAAAGGCACGATGGTTACAGGGCTTAAACTGTGACTACTCTCTCCCTCAGTTTTAATACAAATTCATTTAACGGCCAATGGCGCTAGTTTGGAAAAGTTGTTAGTAGTTCGGTGGCCCTTTTCCACATTGTTTATTGTTCTCGTTGAGCGCGCCAAATTAGTTACCATCTGCATTTACAACTATAACAGATTGTCTCTCTTTTTAAAAAAATTGAAACTGCCTGCATTTATACCTATAACTAATTGACTTTCCTTTTTAAAATTGAAAATTATGATAAAACAAAATTTATACCGCTTGTTATGCTGACTGAACATATTAAGTTTGTATAAAAATAATTAAAAATAAAGTAATCTTAAAATCTTACACATCAGTATCATTGTAGGAACATTTGATTTCAGAATAGTGAAAGTTTTTAGCAGCCTTCATCTGTGCCTTAAATGCTATAACCCTTTATAACAAAGGGATTCATGAAAGTGATGGATGTCCACATAAAATCATGTGAACGTAAAATTCCTCGTGAAGCGAAACCTAACACGAAAGGCCTTTGGATTAATGGAGAGCTATACACCCGTGTAGTTTAAAAGGTTGAATTTACCCCACATTGGGTTGATCGAAGAAGATTCAAAAGATATATACCAAATTTCAATGAAAGTTCAATATGTTATTTTGGTTGATTTGTGTTGGCTTGTAGCATTTATGCACTAATCAACATGCAAATGTGATACAAAGCTTAGTCGAAAGAAAATATAACCTTTCATTTCAATCAAAATTTAAAAAATAGATAAAATAAAATTCATTTGAACAAATTAAATATCTATTATCTATAATATGTAATAAATAATGTTCGATTTAAAAATATGATAAAATTGAAAAGTGTATTTTATATTTGTGTGTTTCTTTTGTATTTAATTTAACAATTTTTTAAATATGTATTATGATTATTTTTAATTATTTGAGTGATGCTTTTTCTTTAAGTCTAAAATTAGGCATACTTTTTTGCATCCTTTTGTACTTCAGTTTTGACCATTTCCTCATCCCAAATACATGTGGTGCTCATGTCCTCCTAGAAGGATTACAACTACATCCTCCATATTCAAAATATGATTTTCCCACCTAGATGCTTGGTTGTGCTCAAGGAGCCCTTGAGCACAACCGAGCATCTCCAAGCTAGCTAAGACTTCCATGGGTACCTAGAACCTAATTGACCTCTAATACAACTACCTTGACACTCTATTTTTGCACACACCATTTCTTCTCAAGCATATACTCATCACACACCTCAAACGTATCCATCATCAATTGTTAACTTGCCCAAAGATTTTATCAAGTCAATTCTCTCCATTAGCTAGCTCTTTTCCCCTCAACTTGCAAGTTGTAAGTGTAGTACACTATTTGACTATTTTAAATAATTATTATTTTGGGATTTTAATAATTTTATTAAAAGAGTGAACAACTATTATTTAATTATGTCTTTAGATTTTTTTTATATTTCGATACTTGATGTGAAATGTTATTTTGTATTTATGATTTCTTTTGTCATAGGTAAATTTGTTTTGATATGCATTTCTAAATTTATATTTTAAATATTATTTAAGAGCTATACAAACGTAATGTATTATGACTCTCTATTTGGTGAGGTCACATACCTAACAAGGAAGATCATTATGGTAGAAGATATTGCCATTTTTGTGTAGTGATATGGACATAAATGATGAACAAGAGCAATAGATTTATTGATTTTTCTCTTAGTTAAGTTTGGAGATCTAATACTATGTGGGTGTCTATTATGTGTGGAAATGTGAAACAAATAGATATTCATTTATGGATGGCTATCTATTTTGAGAAAAAAATTGTACCTATGGGTATTTATTCACTATTTTGAATAGCATAGAAAGCATAAGCTAACAAAGATGAATGGATATCCACATTTATACATAAAAATTATCCCCAAACTTCACCTCCTCCCTTCATGGTTGAAAGATAGGAATTGTTGAGGTAGGTCATCATTGTTTAGGGTATTTTTTTAGCTTTTAGGGTTTTCCTCAATATATATTGAGGTTAAACAATATTGTTTAGAGATTAGGGTTTATAGATTAGTTTAGTTTTCTCATTTTAAGGATTTAGGATTTTCATACTAGAGTTTAGGGTTCATAGGTTTAAGGTTTAGGGAGTATTGATTTAGGGATTTAGTTACAATTTTAGGAATTTAACTAAGCCCCTAAAATAGTAAATTCTAAATCATATTTATTCAAATATATTATAAAAAATGTTAAAATTTATATGTAAATAAAAATTTTAAAAATAAAATATGCTTAAAGATTATGGTCCATTTTTTATGGTTTATAATTTAGGGATCAAGTTTTGCAATTTATGTTTTATAGATTAGGTTTTATAATTTATGGTTTTAAGGATTAGGATTGCCTTAGTCTTTAAAATTATAAATTGTAAACCTCAATCCATAAATGATTTAGGTTACCGTAATCCCTAAAACCACCATAAAATCTAATAAATAAACCTTAAATTAAAAAAATTGAAGTTCCCTATACCCTAAACTTAAAAGGTATCTATTCATATATATTATTAATAAATTTTAACTATGATAAAATTTGTATATAAAATATTTCTTTAAAGAAAAGTATTTATTTTAAAAAGTCTATAATTATAATTGGTATCATGGATTATACAAATGTATATAACCTTTTATTGAATCAAACTTTATTGCTCAATCTAAAATCCAATCTCAAAACCTACCATCTCAATGCTACCTCAAAACCCTTACCTTAAAAAATTTCCTCAAAAGTACCCACCTCAAAACTTGCCTCACAACTGCACACCTCAAAACATGCCTTAGAATCACCCTCAAAACCTACCTCAAATAAAGGAATAATGTTTGAGAGTGGAGATAATTTTAAAAATGGGTGGGGTCCGGAACTTCAAGCTCATGCTGTACCAGCTACCGGGGCCACCGGGGGTTCAGGGAGGGTGCCCCGGATGGCCTAATTAACGAGTTGCCTTCCGAGTTGAGGATGGTGGGCCTGCTAACATTCTGAATTCCCCCATAGAATAGTAGGGTGGACATCCATTTTCCCTACCGGAGGTGTGGGATGGAGTTTCCCTACCATTTTCTTTTATTGTCCGACCATCCTTTTGTTCTCGAGAAGGAAGGGTAGGTAGCTTTCCAATCAGCCTCCCAACCCCCATAGAATAGTAGGGCCATAGAATTTTAGCTCTTTCATTCATTACCGTTGGGACCCATGCGACCTTCCAAGCACCGGATAGAGATTAGCTCTTTCTCGCCAACAGCCCTACCATAAAATTTGAGGGGCTATGGGAGTCAGAGGGTCCTATCCAATTACCCCCAACAATGCTTCGGCTATCCGGGCTTGTCCTCACCTTAGGCCAGCCAAACTACATTAGGGAAGGCGAAAATATCCAATATCCGAAGCTCGTCCTCACTTACCGGATGGAAACCCAGCACGCTCCCACCCCACCCAACTTAACTAATCTACCGGGTGAGGGGCCCAGGATGGATTAGAAGTTCATCTTACGAACGAACACCCCGATGAACCTTTCTCGCAAGGTTTGTTTCTTTCCATCGATCCTTCCGACTAGCTATTATTTGCACTCCTCACTTTCCGATAGCTGGATGGCCAGAAAAAACACATTATAGCACACCGGCCAATCTTCTCCAACTTCTCTAGGACTAGGAGTTCCATCCAGCCAAAAATGGAGCTACCTTTCTCGCTATTAGTCATTTTCACCCGGGGGTTCAGGATGGTTCTCGGATGGGTAGGGCCCAACTAAGTTGATGACTGGATATGGCTGGAGATGTAGCTTCCGAACTGCCTTCCTTCCTAGCTCCTCGAAGCACCCTGCCCTCCAATCAGCCTCCCTCATTTCTATCCCTCCACCCTAAGGCATATAGGACGGTGGGGTTAACAGTAGTTGTGGGGGAAAGTTCATTACCGTTGGGAGACTTCGTTGCCTTCCTCCCTGTTGTTCAACCGGGGCCATACTTTCACGGACTAACTGGCCTAACTTCCTCAACGTTAACCTCTGAGAAAAATAACTTTTTAATACCCATCCTCTTATTACCCCCACTTATGTAGGTTTACTACTTCTATACTTACATTGATATATTTAATAAAAAGTGCATAGATTAAAGCGCATAGATTCCATTTTTTGAGGGAGGAAGGAGTTATTTTTATTTAGATGGTTTACCATACAAAAATAAATTATTTTCATATTAAAAAATAATATTATCACCACATTTCACTGACCCTTCTATTAATCTCCCCATCCTTTTAAATTATTTTTCAATCAAATGGTGTAGGAATGCTAGGATTTCAACTATTTTTGTAGTTATTGGTGGATGGTATTTAACCATAAATTATATGGAAATATTGAGATACCATTATAATTTGTTTTTAAAATTATGGGTTGAGTTTGATATGGACTTTTTGGGACTCAATCCTACCAAACCATATTTTTTTTTAGTCACAATACTTCTACACACATAGGTTGTTGGTAATTGGAAGGTTGTCATTGATGTCAACAATGGAATTTGGATGTTTGTCAGTGTTATACATTACTTGCTTCAGTAATGGAAGTCTGTTGATCCGATAGTTTGGTCCAAATTACCTTAATTTGTATGATTCTTTTAGAAGTTGACATTATGGTTTATCCTGACATCTGTTACATCCACTAACAAGAATTTAGTTGACTAGGCCTTAAGGTTGGAAAGATGTAGCTACCAGTAGTTTGGGAAACAGTGTTATGCATATATACTAGTTTAGTATGTCGATGTTTTGGTCAGGATTCAACCTCAAAGGAAGATATCTCTACAAGACTTTGTACATAGGCTTGTGACTACAATATGCATTTTACATCAAATTTTTGTGATAATATGTAAACACATTTAGAAGATATAAATAAAAATGTTCTGCTCTAAAGTTTATAGTGAGTTTTTGCACAGTGCATTGATGTGGGAGATTTTACATTTTCTTAGGATTAATTATTTTGTTTTACGGTGTTTAAGATATGATGCTTCATATTGTCTAAAGAAAAATGCAATTTGTTAACAAGTTTTTGTGTTACATGTTCAATGAAATGCATATACACTTGGAGTTTTGACGTTTTAGGTCTAACTCTAGTTGACCTAATTGTGAATTGGGGTTAAGGATTTTTAATTTATGCTACAAATGTTATATGGATATGTCATAGGTCAATGCCGACTAATATCATGTGAAGATGAATGTGTTTCTAAGGTTAAGGTCAACAAACATGGTCTTGATTTGAAATAAGGTTGCTCCAATTAGGCTGACCTAATTGATATACTTGATTATACACAATATATATGTGAACTCTTCTAAGATCAAAGTGAAAGGAAAAAGAGAGAGAGAGGGGAGGAGGATCAATAGATGTTGATGTGCAAAGTTGTATGTATAAACATATTGGTATGTTGTATACACTTACAAAGAAGTGTTTCATATACTGAGCTTCACTAGAACTAAACTCTAGGACATGTAAGGAAAGATTAAGGTGTGGAAAAAACTATCCTAATGCAAAACCTCTAAGAAGAATGCAAATATGTCTTTAAATTTTGTAACTACAATTCATTAAGATGCACATGATAGGAATAACAGAATAGAGAAATTAACACATACACAATTGAACACCAGATTTATGTGAGAAAACCCTTATGGGAGAAAAACCCGCCACACCAAAGAAAAATCTCTTGTATTATAGTAATTGAATTACATACAAGTTACAAACTCTCCTTTCAAATAATCAATCTCATAGTAGCAACATTTCCCTGATCAACCTTGTACAAAACAATTTTTGATCACACTACATTATGTCTCTTTGTTACAATGCATATACAACATACAAATAAGAACACTAACTGATCATTCTACCATCCAACTGATCACAATTACAATACGTTGCAATGTATAGCAAGAACCATTATTGAAACATTCTCTGTATAGATGATTCAGTTTAGTTTTCCTATGTTGAGCAACTGTCAAACTTACCAGTCATCGACCGACCACCTCCAAGTCAGCAACAACCTCCACTGATCAGCATACACCTCAATAGTCAACCAAGTCTGGGCTTGTTCACCATACACCGTGCTACCACTCGACAACCAAAAGACTCATGTCATATGGTGGTATCCCATGCTACCGCTAGACAACCAAAAGGATCATGTGGTGTGGCGGTATACTGCACTACCGCTAGTCAACTAGAAGACTTCCACGATATGGCAATACATCGCACCACCACTAGACTAATAGAAGACTCCCGCGGTATGACGGTACACCGCACTACTATGCCTCTCTAACAATCACCTAGCAATACAACAATACAAGAAAGAAGGTAACACTTATGAATTTATTAGCTTTGTGGTGACAGAACTAGGGTTATACCAGTGAATTTGAGACACATTTTCTCAACAATCTCCCACTTGACAAAGGACTCACTGAACCCTTTTCAATACATCAAGTTACTAAAAATTATGGATCCCAAGGCCCATCAAATTCACACACCATCTGAACTTATCTATGCTCACTGGGTTTTTCAATGCATCAACAACATTCTTCAGAATATCCACCTTTTCCAAATAGACTTTTCCATCCTCCACCACATGTGTCATGTACAAAGTGGTACTGCACATCAATATGTTTAGTCCTGGCATGGAAAGTTGGATTTTTTGCCAGACAAATGGCACTCTGATTGTCACAACAAATAATAATTTTCCCTACATTAAAACCCATATCATAACACAATCTCCTAAGCCAAATTGCTTCTTTACAGGCATGATTTTCTTCCATGTACTCAACCTCTGTAGTAGATAAAGTGACTACAATATGTCACTTACTCATCCAACTAACTGTACCACCATTCATCATGAAAATATATCCACTGGTGGACTTTCTATTGCCAATGTCCCTTGCCCAATCAGAGTCCATAGACCCACAAATGTTGAGAGTCCCCTATGATTCAACCAAATTTTCATGGTAACACAAATCATATTCTGAAGTGCCCTTCAGATATCCAAACACTTTCTTCACAACATCCCAATGTGTCCTTCCTGGATTTTCCATAAAATGACTAAGTATACCCATTGCTTGGGAAATGTTTGGCCTTGTACAGACCATTGCATACATTAAATTTCCAATTGCACTAGCATAAGGCACTCTAGTCATGTCCTCCATCTTAGTAGGAGATTTTGGAAAATCTTCAACAAATAGCTTTGCTCCTTGCAAAACTAGAACAACTAGTTGCCTGCAATCAATCATACTAAATCTCTCTAGAACAGTGTTAATATACTTACTCTGGCTAAGCCAAAGCTTTTTTCTATTTCTTTCCCTAGTTATTTCCATTCCCAGAATATACCTAGCTACACCAAGATCCTTATTTTGAACTTTGCAGACAACTGGGATTTTAGATCACAAATCATAGACTTACTATTCCTTATGAACAACATATCATCAACATAGAGTGCAATAATAAGAACCCGATCATTTTTAGTTTTGAAGTAAACACAATGATTTGATTTCAATCTTACAAAACCTAGTGACAAAACAAACATGTCAAATTTCTGGTACCACATTCTAGGCTACTATTTTAAACCATATAAAGATTTCTTTAACTTGCAAACTAGATTTTCTTTACCTTTTTCCAAAAAGTGCTTAGGCTGGGACATATAAATTTCTTCTTCAAGATCACCATGAAGAAATGTTTTCTTCACATCGATATGCTCAATCTCGAAGTCATATGCTACTACAAGTGACAAAATAAATCTGATAGATGTTAGCTTCGCTACTGAAGAAAAAAATTCCCATAATCAATTCCCTCTACCTGGGAATATCCCTTTGCAACCAACCTCACTTTATACTTTTCAACACTGCCATCCAAACTAATTTTCTTTTTAAACACCCATTTGTAGCTCACCGACTTTCTACCTTCAGGAAATGGAACCAAATCCCAACTATCATTTTTCTTTAATGATTCCATTTCTTCATTCATGGCTTTGAACCAGGAATCTAAATCAGACATTTCAGTTGCCTCTTTTATAGTCCTAGGCTCATCAGTATTAGTAATCAAAGCATATACACAAGTAGAATCTACCATAGAGAACCCATACCTATTATGTTGTTGCTTCTCATGTGTAGACCTCCTCACAGGCTGAGGCTAAGGTTGTGGTTCTTTAGAACTCTCAAAGCTGTTCGAACTCTCCTCAGATTTAGGTACACTATGAATGTGTTGTTCCTCTAATTTAGGAGTTAGAGGTATTTCAACAACATCATTTTCCTCTTTATTTTCTTTCATCCATGACTGTAGATCCATTGAAGAAATTTTTAGCTTCCGAAATATTACACTTCTGTTGTATACAACCTTTTCAGTCATAGGATTCCAAAGCTTGTATCCTTTCACACCAATTTTGTAACCAATGAAGATACATTTAACAACTTTGTTCTCTAATTTAGATCTTTTCTCATTCGACACATAAACATATGCTTCACATCCAAAGACATGAATGTGTCTCAAAGAGGGCTTCGTACTAGACCAAGCTTCCATAGGCGTTTTGTCAGTAATTGTTGACGAAGGAGACCAATTCAACAACATGTTGTAGCCACAACGTCATCCCAAAAATTCTGCTCTAAACCACCATTGCTCAACATACTTCTTGCCATCTCCATCAGCATCCTGTTCAACCTTTCAGCAACTCCATTTTTCTATGGAGTGTAAGGTGTTGTTTTATGCCTCTTAATTCCATGGTCTTTGCAATACCTTTCAAAATCTCCAAAACAAAATTCACCATTGTTATCTGTCCTTAAGCATTTAGTTTTTCTTCTATTCTGATTTTCTACCAAGTTCTTAAACTCTTTAAACCGATTGAACACTTCTGATTTATTTTTCAAAAAATATACAAATACCCTCCTCAAATAATCATCAATAAAAGATACATAATATTTTGAATTCGACAACGAAGGAACATTTATTGGACCAAAAACATCAAAATGAATATAATCCAAAATGCTAGAAGATTTGTGAGGACTAGGGTAAAAAGTAACATGATGATGTTTACCATATATATAATGTTCACATAATTTAAATTCTAGATTACAATCATCAAGCCCCTGAAATAGGCTTTTAAACCTTTTTCACCAATGTGACCAAGCCTTTGATGCTATAGCATAGTCTTCTTTGCTGGAAGTTTCACCTCCGAAGAATTAGCCCCTATATGGACTTCAGTCTCCTTTTCTACACGAACAACCTTCTATGACTTTGTAGAGACACTATTACATTGAACAAAAAGTGCGTCCAACATATATAGAGTACCTATTCAAGCACCCCTAGCCAACACCATCAAGCCTCTAGTCATTTTACAGCCATTGCTTGAGAATGAGACTTGCACTCCAACATCATTTAGCTTACTTACAGAAAGTAAATTCTAAGCCAGATCTAGTTTATGTATTATTCCATCAATTCCCTTAATTCTTCCATTGAGAAACTGAATTTTGACTCTTCCATGACCAATAATTTCCAGAGATGAATCACTTGCTAAATACACCTTTCCACCATCATAATTTTCATACTTTGTGAACCAATCTCTATGAGATGTCATGTGGAAAGATCCTCCAAAGTCAATCAACCAAACATCATCTGATGCCTGAGTTGCCAAGGCTGTAATAAAGGCATCTTTCTCGTTATGAGAAGAATCATTATCAGAAGACTTCTTCTTCTTCTCCTCCTCTTTGCAATCCTTTTGGACATGACCAAGCTGCCCATAATTCTAGCACTTCACCTTGGAATTTTTTCTAGGAGACTTTGATCTCCCTTTTGATTTTGATTTGGACTTTTTATCCTTCTTTCCTTTTTCTTTTGATCTTCCTCGAACAATAAGAGCCTCCTTCACTATCTCAGAAGATTTCCTTCTCATTTCTTCTAATTTCAACAAAGAAGCAACCACATCTTCCATCTTGAAAGTGGTTGTCATGCTCCCAATCGTCATCACTAAATGATCCCAAGAATCGAGTAAAGAACACAACAAAAACATACAATGATCTTCATCAACAAATTTCACACTCATAGATGTTAACTGAGCAATCAACGTGTTAAACGCATTCAAATGATCAACCATAGATGCCCCTTCCTCCATCTTCAAAGAGTATAAATTATTCCTTAAGAAAAACTTATTCACCAAGGACTTGCCCTGATAAATGTCTCCAAGCTTCTTCCACAAAGAAGATGCAAATTTATCTTCATGAACATTAAGGAGAATAGAGTCTGCCAAACAAAGTCTTATCAACCCTTTTTCTTTTCTATCTACGAGGTCTCAATCTTCTTGCTTCATGCCAAAAGGTTTAATTCTAGACACAACAAGCCAAAGATCACGATCCACCAACAGGTCTTCCATTTTGAGTTTCCACAGCTCAAAATTTCTACCATTGAATTTTTACATTTCAATAATTTCCTCATGTGCTTTCCATCTTAATCTACAATTGAGATTACCAGACTTCTACAAAAAACTCCCATTGAACAGGATTGACACAAAAAGCCCAACCTACCCACAAGGATAACACAACTAGCCAGGCTCTGATACCACTTGTAAGGAAAGCTTAAGGTGTGGAACAAACTCTCCTAATGTCAAACCTCAAAGAAGAATGTAGATATGTCTTTAAATTTTGCAACTATAGTTCATTAAGATGCACATGATAGGAATAACATAATAGAGAAATTAACACATACACAATTGAACACCAGATTTATGTGGGAAAACCCTTATGGGAGAAAAACCCACCACACCAAAGAAAAATATCTTGTATTATAGTAATTGAATTACATACAAGTTATAGACTCTCCTTTCAGATAACCAATCTCACAGTAGTAACATTTCCCTGATCAACCTTGTACAAAACAAATTCTGATCACACTACGTTATGTCTCTCTGTAACAATGCATATACAACATATAAAGAAGAACACTAACTGATCATTTCACCATCCAACCGATCATAGTTACAATACATTGCAATGTATAGCAATAACCATAATTGAAACATTCTCTGTACAGATGGTTCAGTTCAATTTTCCCTTGTTGAGCAAATATAAAACTTCCCAATCATTGAACAACCACCTCCAAGTCAGCAATGACCTCCACTAATCAGCATACACCTCAATAGTCAACCAAGTTTGTGCTCCTTCACCATACACCATGCTTCTGCTTGACAACCAAAAGACTCCCACACTATGGCGATATCTCATGCTACTGCTAGACAACCAAAAGGATCCCACGGGGTGGTGGTATATCATGCTACCACTAGTTAGCTAGAAGAATTCCATAGTATGGCAGTACACTACACCACTATTAGACTGATAGAATACTCCCGTGGTATGGTGGTACACTGCACTACCACGCCTCTCTAAAAATCACCTAGCGGTACAATGGTACAAGAAAGAAAGTAACACTTATGAATTTCTTAGTTGATTGGTGATAGAACCAGGGCTATACTAGTGAGTTTGAGACACATTTTTTCAATAGGACAAGGAAGGTGCATTCCATCTCATTTCATCTCTTGGTAGTAAGCCATACTCTATTTTGTAAATTATTTCAGGCTATGAGCCTTTAAGGATAGTGTATCCTATCAGTGAGTACTTGTAATATTAGATATTCAAATATATTATATTGTGAGCTAATCCTAATCATGGTTTTCCCCATTTTTGGTTTTCCACGTAAAAATATGGTGTTGATGTGTCTTATGGTGTTATGATCTTTTCAATGTCTCCATTCTTGCTTGCAATTATATGTGCTTTGATAATTGGATGGTTTATTGTTGAATGGTTTAGTGGAATACTAATTCACCCCCCTCTTAGTATTTTGGGTAATCAACAATTGGTATCAGAGCTTGGTTCCTTTGAAAATGTCTAACTTGAGGAAGGTCCTGAAATTTGAATACATGGGAGATAAAAAAATTCTTATTCCTCCAGAAGAGATCCCTGTTGAACATTTAGAACAAAATGAAGATTTGAAGGATAGCCTTAAAGAAGAAAACATGTGCATTAATAAGCTAAAGGAAAGATATAGAGAATTAAGTGATCAATTAAAGAAAGTAGATGAGGATATCACTGAACTAAAAGAACAACTAGAATAAAAGAGAAAAATTGAAGAATATTAGAAAGCTGAAATTCAAAGGAAGATGGACGAATGTGCAAATCTTGAACAAGAAGTAGCAGTTCTGAAATTAGATCTAGAAAAAGAAAGAAGACATGATGATAAATTTATGACAAGTGTGACAATGCTAGATGAACTTATTGCACGACAAAAACCCTCTAAGGGAAAAAGTGGTTTGGGATTTGAAGGAGGACAAAGCTCAAAATAAAATCAACCCCCTAACATGAAGACTCAAAGTGATGGTAGAAAATTCAAGAATCTAAGAAGAAATATCGAAAGGATTCCTATCAGATAACCTAATGCTCAAAGGTACTCATATTTTAATGGTTTATGTTATTCTTGCAATAGGTTTGGACATAGGGAAAAATGTTGTGAAATTTAAATAAAAAATAATGATGGAATGAGTCAAAATACTTTATCATTCTCCAGTCAATATTTTTGTAAGAGAATTGGACATAAAACTATGGAATGTAGAAGTCAGAAGTTGAACAAGGTAATTTATCCATTCAATGGCTACTATTATCATTGTTACTCAATTGGACACAAGGCTAACCAGTGTAAAAAATAGATTGAATAAAGGACAATTTGGATGGAAGAGTGTTGTTTGTCATAATTGTAGTAATTTGGAACACCTCACCAGAGACTACAAAAGCAAAAGTATGAATTTAGTGACTATTCGAAAAAGAGATATGAACTAATCATTAAGATTGATCCAATAGAGGTTAAGAAGGAAATGAAAAGGACCTAGAGAAAGGAAGGAGAATCTGAAGAGCAAGGAAAATTATAATCATCAACTTTATCTATGTCAACCTCCGATGCAGAAAATCCTATCAGAAATTAAAACCAAGTAGTGGCTAAGGGGGAGAAATAATCAAAAAATTTAATATCCCTCTTTTCAATATATGATGTTATGTTGGGACATAAATTCATTTATTAAATTAACGAACTTAGATTTCATGTGAAAGGAATTTACTATAAGCGAACATGTGTAAAGAATGAATTTTACAGAACTTGAAAAGATGGAAGTATACACTAATTTCGAGGAAATCTACTTGCGTTTTGAAGCATTTATTGTTGAAGCATTTGAGATCAAAGAAATAAAATTAAGTATGTTAAATAAAAATCATTCAATGAAATACATTTGTGGAAGAAAAGAAGTGTGCAAAGGAAGTTTGAAGAAACTAGAGTGTTTCCATATTGCAAAAACTCGATGCTTGGCATTGGTATGTAGACAAGAGGTAAGTCATTATTGCTATATATTCCCTCTAAATTTTTCATTGAATTTGGATAAATGTGATGGATATATATCAATTAGTATACAATTCAGTGAGACTAGAACCATGGCTTAAAATGCATTCTATTAAAACCCTCAAACTAAACCCCTTGGGTGCATTTTCAAAAATTGGAAGAACCCACCTATGGAAAAGCTTGCATATTATGGTACGAAGAATTAAGCAGAGAAGATTCTACCTTGAAATTGAAATACAATGTACTTATAGAAATGAATTTTGATGTGTGGAATTTTTTTCCGGAGTTTAGAAATGAAGAGAGATGTATCAGACTAGCTCTTATCAGATTTCATGATAAATTTGTGTGGCTTGACAGTCCACATATTATATCCAAAGAAGCAATTAGAAATTTTACTGGGTTATTATCCACTGAACCTACTCCTAAACATAATTTTGAGAAAGGAAAAGGATTAATGAAAAACACGGGTACTGGAACTACCAATCCGGTTGTCCAGTATGCAATTCTAGTTATTTCACATTTGATTTTTGGTGATTATGATATCTCCACCTCCACAATTGATTTAGTAGTAGAAATGGTTGAGAAGAGGACAAAATATGATCTATGTGAGTTTCTCCGACAACAATTGTTGGAAAATTTGAATGATATCAAAGAAAATAAATGCACTTTCAAATATGGAACATTACTTGTATAGTTCATTACTTGCTCTGGTAATGGAAGCCTAGTGATAAGGTATTTTGGTCTGGATCACCTTAATTTGAAAGATTCTTTCAGAATTTGACATTATGGTCTATCTTGACATCTGTTACATCCACTGACAAGAATTCAATTGATTAGGCCTTAAGGTTGGAAAGATGTAGTTACCAATAGTTTGGAAAATAGTATTATGCTTATATACTGGTTCACTATGTCGGTGTTTCGGTCCGTATTTCACCTCAAAGAAATATATCTCTACAAGAATTTGTACATGGGCTTGTGACTACAAGATGCATCTTACACCAAATTTTTTATGATATTATGTAAATGCATTTAGAAGATATAAAGGGCAGTGTTCTTCTTTGAAGTTTACAGTAAGTTTTTGCACAATGCATTGATGTGGGAGATTTCACATTTTCTCAAGATTTTTTTTTTTGTGGTGTTGAATATATGTTGCTTTGTGTTAGCTAAAGAAGAATTTGATGTGTTAACAAGTTTTTGTGTTACATTCAATGAAATGCATATATGTTTGGAGTTTTTATGTTTTAGGTCTAACTCTAGTTGACCTAATTATGAATTAGGGTTAAGGAGTTTTAATTTATGCTACGAATGTTATACAGATCATCATAGGTATCTGCCAACTAATATCATGCAAAGATGAATGTGTTTCTTAGGTTAAGGCTGAAAGACTTGGTCTTGATTTGAAATAAGGTTGCTCAAGTTAGGATGATCTAATTGATATAGTTGATTATATATGGTATATATATGTGAACTCTTTTGAGATTGAAGAGAGAGGAAAAAGAGAGAGAAGAGGATTGATAGATGTTGATGTGAAAAGTTGTATGTATAAAAATATAGATGTGTTTTATACACTTACAGAGAAGTGTTTCATATACTAAGCTTCACTAGAATTGAACTCCAACACAAAGAAGGTGCATTCCATCTCAGTTCATCTCTTGCTAGTGAGCCATACTCTATTTTGTAAATTATTTTAGGCAATGAGCCTTTAAGGATAGTGTGTCTTGGAAGTGAGCCCTTGTAATATTTTATATCTAGATATATTATATTGTGAGCTAATCCTAATCGTGGTTTTTCCCATTTTGGGTTTTCCGTGTAAAAATATGGTGTTGATGTGCCTTATGGTGTTATGATCTTTTCAATGTCTTCATTCTTTCTTACAGTTATACATGTTCTTTGATAATTGGATGGTTTATAGCTAAATGGTTTAATGGAATATTGATTCATGCCCCCCTCTCAGTATTCTAGGTAATCAACATAGGTTTCATTTAACCGATCACATAAATATTTGTATGGGTCTCTATTTTCTATTTTTTCCTAAGTATTATTTTATCATTGTCTTCCATATACCTACTTGTGTGTTGAATTTTCCAAGGTCTCAAAAATCCTAGGTCTAGAGCTTTTATTTCAATTTTTTTAGATTTTAAAATTAGCAAGATTTCCTCTTCCAAATCCATGTAGAATTTTTTATTCCATCTAGATATTACTTACATCCACTTTACCTTACCTTTTCTATAAACTTTCCTTTTGGTCTTTTTAATTTATGTCAAGTTTGCAAGATTCCAACTCCCAACAGGATATTTTACCATTTGGTATCCATGTTCACATCTAAATATAATCCTCCAAAAATTATTTCTCCATCTATTTCCACACTTTCCTTTGCCTCCCATCTTTGTGATAATTTAAAGTAAAACTAGACATTCTCATTTTTGTGAGGTATGATTATAGGTGACACTATCTTCTCAAGAGTTGTACTATCATACCTATCTACGTTGGTAATTATATTGTCATATTGTTTTGAGTTCAAGAAATATATCTTGCTAGCTATATTGATAAAAGAAGTTGAGTTCTGAAAGTATTTATCAAGAGATATGTGTGATTGTTGATTGCTTGCAATATCATGTGTGCATCTATTCACTATAATAGAGGTGATCTGGATGGTTGTACTAAAATGTTTCAGTTTAGTTTTTCTTAGCTCGCCTTTCAGAAGGCATAGTTGGCTCTATGGTTTGAGAGGAGAGTATTTCTACACATGTTCTATCATATTCTAGAGTTTGTGGAGGATATGTTCAACATGCAAGAAGTTTGAAGTGATATAAGGATCTTTATGCTTCTTTGTCAACCAGTTGGTGTTCGTAAATAGTGTCGTAATGGCTAGTAATGTGCAAAATTCAAAGATAGCATATGGTGTTGAGATAGGACTTGGTTAAGGTTCTTGTGGTAGCGGATAACATCATGTTCTTTTGGCAGCAACAATTTTTTTTTTTGATCAACTTGTTACACATTTCATGAAATTTGAATTTAGGTCCATCTTATGTTATCTTGGTTATTTATGGACCCCTAGCCAACATGAAGTAATGTTTTATGTAATTTATCTTGTATATAATTTGTAACATATGAAAAAGGGAACACTAACTTTAGTGCTTAAACCTAGAATTGATTTTTTCTCCTTTTTCAAAGGTACATTAGGATGTAAATAAACAAGGTGTTTAGACTGACTTTCAACCATGAAGGTGGGTCAATCAGACCTAGATTTGATACTTTTGAGTCATAATAGAATGGAATCAATTTTATTTGATTAACCCAATTCAACTATGTACCCTAATATGAAAATTGCAATATTATGATAATTAATAGATTGAAACAACTTGCAAGAAAATATGGGAAATTCTAAGTGATGTATACCTATCACAGAAAGTTGGATCTGGCATGAAATGGAGTATAAAGTTGCTCAAGGGAATATGGGTCCTTCTAAGCCTTTTTTGAAACTTCAAATTTGATCTTGTAGTTCGCTGTCCACTATTTGATATCTACCCTATAAACCTTCATATATGGATCCAAACCTATAATAAATCTACAAAAGAGATGGTGGGGGTAGCTATATAGCATTTTTCCTTAGTCAAACCCAATGTTTTGGTATTTCTACCTAAAATGATGAAAAATAGGTTCATCAATGGGAATGAATGGAAAATGGGATTTATTATGAACCTATACTCCTCAATTTCATTAGGAAATGAGATCCACACAATGAAAGGACTATCAAACTTAAGGTGAGTCAATTCAAAGTGTGAACCTAGAAATTTCTTTTTTTGCAAGGATGGGGGTCTTGATTAAACAACACTTTGGGGAGTTCAAGATTAAAAATAGCAAACTAACTCCACAATGCAACCTAGAAAGTGCATCTAATAGATTAAGCTCAATTATGATCTAGAGCCAAAAATCAAAATGCAAATTTGAGAAAGGGAAAATGATGTGTACTAGTCACCAAAATTCCCTTTTCAAAGATAACAGAGGACTCATTCACCCTATGGTGAATGGGTCCTGGCAAGGGCTCTATAAAAATGGTTTTTGGGTTCTCTTCTTCTATGTCTGCACTCCTAGAGCTAAAAATGGTTTCATAAAAATGGTTTCATAGTCGAAAAGCTAGGAAAAAATCTTGTAGGTGAGTGTAACATTTCATTCATTCACAGAAGTAAAATTTCCTAAGTTTTCATTCGCAAGTAAATAAACTATGTAACTTAACCATTTCCATTAAAAAATTATTTCCTTTATAGAGAAAAAATGAACATAGATGTCATAACAATAATCAACATTGATTCCATTCAAATATAATAATCCACATATTACAATATTCCAATGAATGTGTATAAAGTACATAAATAATTGAACTGAGATTCAAAGCAATAGATATAGATGGTCTAGGAACCTCCTTTCAAATCATGGTCTCTTGTCACCTGCTGAGGAGGAGAATCATCACTCAAGTGCTTTTCTGCCAACCACAGATTAATATACGGTCCCTTGCATATCTATTATATGATAGAAGGCCCTACCCTTCAATGAAGAGATTAGTGGACTAAACTCACAACAACAACCATTATGAGCTTAGTGTTATGTCCTACATGACTAGAACTTGTAAAACCACAATCTAGGACTAACATGCATAAATGGATCATGGTGAATTGATAGTGGATCCAAAGGAAATCACACTACTTTGGCCAAAGTGCTCTCACCCAGTACTTTGAGTGATAGTCATCCTACTCACATACACTACTCAAGCTTGATTTGAGTTAAGGCCATTATAATCTATACATAGGTATTTCCTTCAATGGGTAGTCTTTAACCCTAGAGAAAACATATTCCCTTTTCCAAAAATTTAATGGTATATCTACCTACAAAGCATAATACAAGTTACCCTCCCTTCAATGGATAACCAAATTTTGAATGTAACTTTACAAGCTATCTAATCCAATCAAATAACTTAATAATGAATAACCCATAAGATATCCTTATTTAATCATATCTATTATACTTATACTAATGACAAACAATCCCTCCTATTATGGAGTATATACAAGCACTTTCATAGAAAGGCATATAACAAATTATTTTCCTTTCCAAAGAAAATACTATAATTTCCTAATGCAAGTATTCTTAAGCAATCCAAACAAGCATACAAAATTCATTCTTTCATAAATAAAGATAATTAAGAGAAAACTAGATCCTCATTCCTGTAATATGCTTGATCCAATTGATTGTCTTGATGTACAACCTTCCAACAGTAGCTTACTAGTTTCACTTTAACCTCTCAAAGGAATTCTTCACTATAGCCTCTACTTAAGATAAAACTATACTCTAACAAAGTATCTCTAAACTCTCACAAAGTATAGCTCTTTGATTATTTGTAGCTGGATAGATTTACAGAAAGGTGCGTCCAAATGGGAAAACTAGCCCCTCTACTTATAAAAAAAATTGAGGCATTGAAGCCTAAAGAAAAGGTGTGTTACTCGACACCTCTCTACATGCAGATCAACTCACTACATACAAAAATAAGGTGGAAGAAATCTAAGTGTAAACTCTACATAGTATTCTACAAATCAACCCTTTTAGTTGATAGTAGCTTAAGGATAATTGAAATGTGCACATTCTCAAATGATGAAAATCAACTTGCAACCAAAATAGAGTTCTACAAAATATAGAGTTTTCATTTGTTGGTGCCATGTTGTAGCCATCATTCCTATTTATTTGGCACATTAAATTATCTCTTTGAAATAGTCTTCTATTTGTAGGCAACACACATGCTAAGTCGAATTGGTCATAGCATCATTGTGCGATAGAGAAAAGATGAGTCGAATCCCATTTTATAGCGTTCAAATAATGCTTTGACTAGCAGTTATTTGATGTTTGCTTTATCCTATTTCCATGTGTTTAAAACACATTATGAAGCGGGCTTAAATATTTCCATTACTTTATATTAAAGTGTTCTAATTTGAAGTAATTCACTACTATATATTATTGATGTATTTCCAAATGGAATCGACTATGGTTTACTTTCCATATCGACCTTTACATTACTTTCCTATAGATCAACCTTTGTCTTATGTAAAACATATGTATTAATCAGCCTCTACTAAATACCATGTGTGTGTGTGTGTGTGTACATATACATATATAGGTCAATGAATAGCATCAACACTATGTCTTATATATATATATGCATATGTATATATATTCTAACATATATATATATATATATTCCATATCAATCAAGTATATATATACATTTGATATACAAATGAATATGATCAAGTTAACATTCATATAATAATAATAATAATAATATTGACTATATATATATCTATATATATATTATATATATTCATCTACGTAAATGTATATGTACGTATACATATGTTGATATATTTGTATGGAAATTTTTGTTTGTCATTCATACGTATGTATCAACACATTTATACATATGCATATATATATATACAATCAATTGCACAATCAAGCACATACAAAATTACTACCTTATTGATAGGAATATACACGCAATATATATATATATACATATACACATACATATCATATTTTTCCATTTGATAACACCATGCTCATAAGCAACCCATTCATAAGAGTGCATAGGCACGTCTACCCATGTACTCTCATGTACTTATTCCTTCATGCGTGTGGTCTACTATTGACATGCATATGCATACATATACATACATTCCACATGTGTTCACCTCATCAATTCAAGCATATTAATGTAATGAAGAACTCATAAGCTCCAAACAGATAAACATCATCCAAGAATGCACCCAATAGTAATCAAGACCCTTACTAATGCAACCACATAAAACTAAGGATGACTTACTAATTCCCAACAAAATAACTTGACCAAACCATTCTATTGTGAGTGTGTGTATAAAGCTAAGTTAGGTTATGTTACTGGTTACTCAACCAAGTTCTTCTCCTAAGTGATACTTCCCCTCACACCTGGAGGATTGAACATATACTTGCATCCAACTAACACATTCCCATGGTAGTCAATTGTTCAACAAAATATGCTTTCACATAATATTTATCCATAGTTAGAATATCCAATTCAATAACCATCCATTTCATATATATGCATTTCATTACTTAACATTAAATGAAATAACATTCATTCGTAATTCATTGATAACAAAGTGCAAGCACATATATTCTCAATCATAATTCAAAGTACATTCACGCATAGAATATTTACCCTAGCACAATAATAGTAAATAGGTAATTACACAATTGGGGTGTGACATACTCCCCCCTTATGAATCATTGTCTCTAATGATTTTATGTAGCTAACATAATCTAATCAAACAAAAAAAAATATTTTCATGTACTTTCAAAAACATGCAAAACATTAAGAAGCTTTTATTGTATCTCAACATAGTCTTCCCAAGTGGTAGAGTCTTCCACATACTGGTCCCACATGACTTTGCACTGTAGAACTTCTTTGTTATGCAAGTGAAGCTTACGCATTCTGAGCACCTTGATAGGCTTGAGTGTTACCACTCTGGTGTTGGGATATGGTATTGTGTACACCATTGCATAGATTTATTTATTATATTATTTTAATTAAATAATTATTTAGTTGTGATACACCTTGGTGGTGTTGTTAGTCACACTAGGTAATTATTTGGGGACCCACTTATGTTGTATTGTAACATTGTATTATTATTTAATGTGTGGGAGACATGCACGATAATAATTTAATGTTGGGGAAATATTAAATAATGTGATGTCTTAGTACCCAATATTAAATAAGGTGTTAAAGTGGTTTTGTGGTACATGGTTTTACCTTATTATAGTTGTATTTTGTGTGAGCTTGTGTCTATAAAAGAAAACACATGTGTAGTGGTTTAGGTCGGCTGATTGGTTTGGATGTAGTTATTGAGTCTTCTTGAGAGTACATTTGTGAAGCATGGCATGGGATGTGTGGATTCATGCTTGGAAACATGGGAATTCATTGGAGGGCTTGATACTTCAGAGGTGTTCATTGTAACTCTTGTATTTGCTTCATGGCTGATTAATATGATGGAGTTTGGATGCTTTTGGAGGTTGGGTTTTTCCCTCTTGAAGTTTTCCCATGGTATATCTTATGTCATTTTTTATTGGTATGTTGTCTATTCTCTTGCATGTGGATTCTAAACACTTGTTTACATTGTTATCTCTTTTGGGTTATGTGGAAATTGTCATACAATGGCTGCAAGTTTCCTTACAAGTGGTATCAAAGATTTCATGGTTGAAGACTTTTTATTATAACCTTAGGTTGAGAAAATATTGCTTGAAGTTTGAATCTATGCAATGCATGAGAGAATGAAAGACAAGGAAATATATGAGGGTTTTGTAGAGTGTTTATTGTAGATCTAATGGTTTTGGGTTTGTTGTTATGATGGGTTGTTTGTAGATTTGGGGCGTGAAAAAATTAGGGGAAAAAGGGTTTCTTGGTTGTGCATTCAAATGGGGGCTTTGTGGGGGAAATTTTACAAATGACCTCCTAGGAAAAAACAGACCTCATGGTTGGATTTAGGTTGGCCAAGAGATGAATTTTGATATAAAATTTGATATATTTTGGTTACTAGAAAAAATGCATTTTTTTTGCCCATACCTCCTATTTGTAGGTCATACGAACGTCAAATTGGTGTATTTAGAATAAAATAATATTAAAAAAATCAAAAATAAAACTCTTGTTGGAAAAAAATAATTTCCTGCAAAATAAATAAATTAAAATTAAAAATCAAAAAATAAAAAACGACATTTAAAATTTATAATAGAAAGTTTTTTTTAAAAAACATATTTTAATTATTTGGGGGGGTGGGTGGAACACCCCATACCCACCCCCTGTCGTGGCAATAGAACTAATGATAGTTTGTTGCCAGTGGTATTGCTGGTCGATAGTAGGTGGGCCCCCAAACGACAACCGTTCCCCTTTCATGGGGTTTTTAAATCAATTTTTTTAAAAACGTTTTTTTAATTTAATTAAATTTCACCATTTTTTAATTATAATCTATTGGATTTTTGGGTATGTGTAGGATCATCATTGAAAAAATAGGCCCTTAAGTGGTGAAAATTTTAGAAAAATCAGAGTTAGGCAACTTTATGTAAAAATTTGAATAAGTTATCTATATTATTTCAAAAATATGTAAGAATAGAATCTATAGCAAATTGAATGTACTTTCTAAACTACTAGGTTTATTTTTAGAAAAAATCTATTTGCTAAAAATTTGAAATTTCAATGCTATAGTACTTAAATTTTAGGGAAAAAAAAGCAGTAGGTGTCTGTCTGACCACCCTAACCACAATAAAATGATAATATTTTTTTATAAGATTTTAGATATAAGTAGACTCATGTCCCGATCTGATGCATATTTTTTTGTAATTTTTCAAAGTAAATAATTAATTGAATTTTTATTACTTTTAAAAATATAAAACTCGTATGTCTAACCACCTTAACTTGGTCAAAACTTCATGATTTTTTTTTTAATCTTATAGTATGTGAAGCATAGAATGTGACACATGTTTCAAATTCGAAAAATGTGATACTATTTGAAAACTATAGATGTTTTTCAATCAACCTATTAATTAAGACTTTGGTTGTAATTCAAATAGAAAATGAATAATAATAATTTATTAAATTCAAAGTAAAGCATAATTTATATTGGTGGAAAGCTGAGAATCTCCTTTAAAAACCCCTTTTCGTTTCATCAATTTTGGATAAAAAAAAGTCATCAGCCACATACCCTACACATACCCATCATATTGCCACTTTTTGGCCCATCATGATCCTACACATACCCTAAAAATTCAAAAGGGGTCCGACATAAAAAATTTAATATTTGAAAATTTAAATAGAATGAAATATGATTTTGGGTGTGCCACCATTCTACCACCAGGGGAGCGGCAGTGCTCGGGTGGGGCCACTGCCCAGCCACCAAGGGTGACTTTTTTTTTTTGCCTCACATGCAAACTATGCTTTTTATTCTGAAGGGCATAAATTTCACCGAGGTGCTTCATTTTTTGACTTCTTGGACTTGTTGGAAAGCTGTCTTGGTGCTCTACACTGCGGTGCCAATTATTTTTTGATATTTAATAGTTTTGTTAGTGATTTTCCAGATGGAAGTTAGGTGTTCATTTTGAGCTTCAAGACGGCATATCAAGTGCATACAAAGTCAGATTTTGGACTTAAAATAGTCAACGAAAAGCTTGTTTAGAGCACTACACAATGGATCTTGTTTGGATTTGTTTTGACATGGTTTATTTGTTGATATTCTATCCTAAGTTTTTTATGGGTTTCTTTGACTATGGTGATACTATAAGCTTATGGATTGTCAGATCTGGGATATTTGATGTTGGATTCATTGTATGCTTTGTACATCTCATATTATTATCTTTTTGACATGGTTATCAGTATTTAGTTGGATTTGTATGCTTCATTGTTGTATCTACAAGTTGTGTAGCATTGTAGGCATTCTATACTTACTTGTTGCACCTATGACTTGGACATGGGTTGTCTATGCCCATAGATATTTTAGTGTTGATGCATTTTTAGTTTTGGGGGCTTGGTTTAGTCACTTGGTTTGTTGGTTTTGTTGTCATGTTGAGGAGGTGAGATGGTATTACTAAGTATAGTCATGATGTGAGACCTATGTAGTTGACTATGTTATGCAGATATGTTTACATGGTTGGGTTGAGTTGTTGGTACATTTGGTGGTGATCATGGTATCATGGATGTTTCTTGTGCTTTAGAAACTTTGGCATGTCATGATGATTTATGCAAGTGCATTGTTGGTGGTGTTGGATCGATTCTTGATTCAGGTTGTGGCGGTGTATCATCTTGGTATGAGGATCATTGTTTTCTTTGCTTTCTTATTGGGGAGCTCATGTTTCATTTGAGTTCTTTGATTGTGTGAGGGAACTCTTGGTTGATCTTCATTAGGATATTGTTATCATAATGTCATGATGGCTTGTTACATTCATTGGCTATACACTTTTAGTGGGAGCTTTTGATAGTGATGATTTAGCGGTGATGGATATGTTTATGATGGTTTGGCGGTTCTATGTTTCTTCTTGGCTTGGAGATCTTGGTTTCACTTGTATGTTACTGATATTGAAATTGAGTGTGTGTAGACCTAGATGATCTTCATGGAGAGGATGGTTGTCATGATGCCATGTGTAGCTCATGTCACGATTCAGTGGGAGTTGTTGGCAGTGATGTGGATGCATCATTTGGTATGGTTATCTTCATGTGATCGGGGATATGTTTTCTTGGTTTAGAGTGTTTTCTATTATGTCATGGTTTACTCCTGATACCGGTTTAGAGTTTGGCATGGAACTTGTTCTCTTGAGACCAAGATGTTTATATACATGTTATGGTGCATGTGATCTAGGAGGAGATGGTTAGATCATGGATGTCATGTTTATGTTCCTAATTCATGATTGGAGCTTTCACATTGATCGTGTGTGGTCCTCTTGTTATTGGGTACATTGATAATTTGCTTGATTACTTCATGATGGTGCTATGTTGCATTTGGAGTTTGGCATGGATTGATTGGTTATAGGTACTCATAGATACTTAGAGATGTAGGTAATGGTTGGAGTTCTCTTGTTATTAGAGACATTTTCTTGAGAGGGTTACTCTTTAGAGGTTTAAGTAGGAAGACTGGGGAGCTTTCACCTAGTCATAGACATATTTTCATGATGGACTGATAGAGGAGACTATTCTTAGAGTGAGTCATGATGACTTGGTTATCTTGGAGGAGCATTCTCATTCCCACTTTTGTTTTACTTAGAAGCTTATGATTTGAGAGGTATTTTCCCATTATATCTTTTAGATGTGTTATGTTTTGTGCTTTGATTTCTAATGGGATTGAGTTGATTCATGGTGTTTTGGATACTCATTTGAGGATTTTTTAGCATGATTTAATATGCTTTATCTTTCATAGATATCGATCTTGAGCTATGGATAGTTAGTTTTGGAGAATTCATTTTGAGGGATGTTATGTCATGGTTATCTCCTTGTGCAGTTGAGTTTATGATATCATTCTTTGATGAGGATTTTTGGGAGATGGTTACTATGAGTTTTATCTTCTTGAGTGGAGAGTCTTACATCCATGTTGGCATTATTACATTGATTCATATGTTGTACTTGATCTATGAGATTAAGTGTTATGGATGTTGTTGAGGATTTTCATTTGGGGTTCTTTAGGAGATCATACTTGACACAACAACACACTTTTGAGGTGTTGGTAGGAGGACATATTATGGTTTACAAGTTTATCTCTTCATGGTTCCTTCTTGGATGTTCATGGTTTGGGGAGGATGGTGGCAACATGTTGTGATAGATTATGCAGCCCTTTGGGTTGCATGTGTGGATCATTTTTATTGTTCTTGGTACTTCATTTTTTTCTTTACTTATCACACCTTGGTATAATGTTGATTTTTAGAATTGATAATTTTTGAAATTACCTATGTAGTAGGAGTTCCTAGATATGTAAATTCTTCATTGAAAGATTTGATATAGGGAGCTTGATTGTAGTTTACAGGTTGCATATGTTCTTGGAATGAGTTTACTGATGTATTGATACCTTGGAGGTATGGATGGTTGGATGTATTAGCATGTGTTGTGGATGCTATTTCTGATCATGTGGGTTTTTCAATTGACAATAGCTTAGTTAAGAACCTTTGTTATTACTTAGATTTGATGCTTGTGCTCATGTATTGGTGGATATTCACCTTAGCATGTTCCTTTCCTTCCATAGGTGGCATGTTGGAGGATGATAGGAGTTCTTGCTTGAGATGGTGGTTACTTTGTTCTTATTGCAAGTATCTTGATGGAGCACAAAAGCATGTTAGGATATATATTTCATGTATTGATCCCTTATGGAATGTATACAAAAAGTGGGAGAATGTTAGGATATGGTGTTGTACACTATTGCATAAATTGATTTATTATATTATTGTAATTAAATAATTATTTTGTTGTGATACACCTTGGTGTTGTTGTTAGTGACACTAGGTAATTATTTGGGGACCCACTTATGTTGTATTTTAACATTGTTTTATTATTTAATGTTGGGGAAATATTAAATAATGTGATGTATTAGTACCCAATATTAAATAAGGCGTTAAAGTGGTTTTGTATTCACATGGTTTTGTGGTACATGGTTTTACCTTATTATAGTTGTATTTTGTGTGAGCTTGTGTCTATAAAAGAAAACACATGTATAGTGGTTTAGGTTGGCTAAGTGGTTTGGATATCATTATTGAGTCTTCTTGAGAGTGCATCTATGAAGCATGGCATGGGATGTGTGGATTCATGCTTGGACACATGGGAATGAATTAGAGGGCTTGATGCTTCAAAGGTGTTCATTGTAACTCTTGTATTTGCTTCATGGATGATTAATATGATGGAGTTTGGATGCTTTTAGAGGTTGGGTTTTTCCCTCTTGAGGTTTTTCCAAGGTATATATTATGTCATCTTTGATGGGTATGTTGTTTATTCTCTTGCATGTGGATTCTAAGAACTTGTTTGCATTGTTATCTCTTTTGGGTTATGTGGAAATTGTCATACAATGGCTGCAAGTTTCCTTACATCTAGAGTCATGTACCTATAAATCATTCCAATCAATTACATGATTATCACCTGGTATATACTTCTTTTGGTAAGACACATGAAAGACGTTATGCATCCTAGCAAGAGCTAGTGACAACATAATATGATAAGCTACAAGATTCACTTCCTCAAGAATCTGAAAAGGTCCTACATAGCATGGAGCTAATTTGGAAGACTTCCCAAATTTGATGGAAATCTTATGATGTTTTACTCTCAATAACACCTTTTAACCTACTACACAAGTTTGAGGCACTCACTTTGCATTTGCATAGATTTTTTGTCTATCGTTAGCTTCAACTAATCTTTTCTTAACCATCCTTGTTCTTGCATTTCAGCCAACATTTTTGGCCCAAGATTCACCCTAGCCTCAAGTTTATCCTAATTTATAGGGGTTCAACACTTTCAACCATATAATGCTTAGACATGAGCCATCTTTATTGTAGAATGGTAGGAGTTGTTGTAAGAAAATTATACTAAAGGCAAGTAGTCTTCCCAATTGTATTGTTGATCCATGCAATACATTCTAAGTAGGTCTTCCAGTACTTGATTCACCCTTTGTGCTTGTCCATCCATTTTTTGGATGATAAGCTTAATTTATATTTAGTTTAGTCCCAAGTGCAAAAAATAAGGTTTTCCAAAACCTTGAGGTGACTCATGCATCCCTATTTGAAATAATATTATGAATCCATGCAACCTAAACACTTCTTGCACAAATTTTTGATCTATGACAAGAGCTCCATCAGTTATATTCCTGGGTATTCAATGTGCTACCTTAGTAAGCTTATCCACAACCACAAGAATGGCATTGTGCTTATTTCTTGACATAGGCAATCCTTCTACAAAATCCATACTTATGACTTGCCACTTTCTCTTTGAAATATCATGTGGGTATAACAAACTTGTAGGATGATGATGCTCATCTTTCACCCTTTGACACTCAAGGAACCTAGCCACAAACCTAGAAACATCTCCTTTCATTCCTTTCCAAAAATATATTTGCTTTACATTTTCCAACATTTTTGTCACACCTGGGTGTCCATAGTATGGTGCCTCATGAACTTCTTTGTGTACCAGATTTCTTAACTCTTATGAGTCAGGTACATACATTCTCCCCTTATACCAAGTAATCCATTAGGTTCAAAATAAAATCCTTCATATCTTGTATCTTGTGGATTGTTTGTGAGTGGTTGCTTAACTTTCATAGAGTACTCATCATCTTTGCATTTATGTAATACTTGACCTTTAAAGTCGGTTTGAATTGTCACTATTGACATAATATGACGTCTTCAACTTAAGGCATCAACAATGTAATTTTATTTTCCTTTGATGTAACTAATATTGAAGTCATAATCAACTATTAACTCCAACCACCTTCTTTATCTTACATTCATATTAGGTTGAGTAAATAGATACTTCAATCTGTGATGATCAATTTTCATCTCAAAGGGTTTCCCTAACAACTAATGCCTCTACATTTGCAATGCGTGAACCATGACTGCTAACTCTAAATCATGCGATGTACAATTTTTCTCATAGGTTTTCAACTTCCTTGATTCATAAGAAATTACTTTCCCTCCTTGCATTAAAACACCTCCTAATCCCTCGTCTGAATCATCTGTGATAACTACGAAGTCTCCTTCAGGATCCAGTACTTTCAAAATCAGTGCAGTAGTCAACTTCTCTTTGAGTAGATCAAATACTACTTGGCACTTCTCTGTCCACTCAAACTTCTTCCCTTTCTTCTACAAAGAAGTAATTGGGAAGGCTATCTTGGAGAAGTTTGCAACCAAATTTCTATAGTAACTTGCCAGACCCATAAAACTTCTTACCTCAGGGTATGTGCAGGATCATGATGGGCCAAAAAGTGGTAATATGATGGGTGTGTGGCTGACAACTTGTTTTTTACCCAAAATTGATGAAACAAAAATGGTTTTTAAAGGAGATTATCATCTTTCCACCAATATAAATTATGCTTTACTTAGAATTTAATAAGTAATTATTATTCATTTTCTATTCAAATTATGACTAAAGTCCTGATTGATAGACTAATTGAAAAACATCTATAGCTTTCAAACGGTATCAAATTTTTTGAATCCAAAACATGCATCACATTCTATTCTTTGCATACTATAGGATTAAAAAAAGAAAAATTGAATTTCATGAAGTTTTGACCAAGTTAAGGTGGTCAGACATACTAGTTTTTTATATTTTTTAAAAGTTGTAATAAAAAAATCATAATTAATTATTTACTTGGAAAAAAATTACAGAAAAATATGCATCACATCAAGACATGAGTCCTCTACTTATATCTAAAATATTATAAAAAAATATTATCATTTTAATCTAGTTAGGGTTGTCAGACAAACACCTACTTCTTATTTTTCCCCTGAAATTTAAGTACTATTGCATTGAAATTTCAAATTTTCACCAAATAGATTTCCTTTTTTTTAAACAAACCTAGTAGTTTAGAAACTACATTCAATTTTATATAGATTCTATTCTTACATATTTTTGAAATAATATAGATAACTTATTCAAATTTTTACGTCAAGTTTCCTAACTCTATTTTTTCTAATTTCTTTGCCACTTAAGGGCCTATTTTTTCCATGATGATCATGCACATACCCCTCAGAGACATTTATGGGCACTGGCCATTCCAGTACTGCCTTGATCTTAGTTGGATCTACTGAGATACCATCCACTAAGACCACATGTCTAAGATAATGCACTATCTTTTGAAAGAAAGTACACTTGGAGAGTTTTTCATACAACTTATGTTCTCTAATTCATTGTAGGACCATCTCTAAATGTCTACAATGATCCTCCTCATTCCTTGAGTAAATTAGAATATCATTTAGGAAAACAAAGAAAAACTTATCTAGGCAATCTCTAAATACGTTGTTCATAAGGTTCATAAATGCTACATGTGAATTTGTTAGACCAAAGGGTAGAACTGTAAAATCATAATGTCCATATGTATTTTTGAATACAATCTTAAAGATATCCTCATCTTTAACCCTTAATTGATGGTATCCAGATCAAATATCAATTTTAGAAAATATAGCAACTCCCCTCATTTGATCAAATAGATCATCAATTCGTGGCAATGGATACTTGTTCTTTATCATAGTTTTGTTAAGTATGCGATAATCTATGCACAAACATAAAGTACCATCCTTCTTTTTCACAAAGATTATCAATGCTCCCCAAGGTGATACACTTGGTCTTATCAACCCCTTAGACAACAATTCATCCAGTTGTGCCTTATGCTCCATTAGCTTATTTATTGTCATTCTATAGGGAACCTTGGAAATAGGCTCAGATCCTAGTACTATATCAATAGAGAAGTCAAATATCATTTTCGGTGGTAGTCTAGGTAATTCATCTAGAAACACATCCAAAAAATTTCGTAGTATAGGATATCTCTCTGTATCTGAAATTCCCATTTCTTCCATTGCACCTTCTTCCATCTCTTGGAAGCTCTATATTCTAAAGTTATCAAGATCTTCTTTATAATCTTCAAGCTTTTCCATCTTGAAAATGAAGAGTTTGCACCCTTTCTTCTTAGCCCTTAACAATTTCATTGCAAAGATTTGACATATCTTGACCTCTCTAGGCATCCCTTGTAACATCACTTGGTTACCAAGATCATTTAAGAATTCTATTATTTTGGCATGGAAATCTACCTTGTCTCTATGTCTCCATAGCTAATTCATACCTAGGATAACATCATAGGATCCCAAAGGTGCAACATATAGGTTCACCTCTATAAAAAGACAAGGTAGCTCAATCCCAATTTTGAAAAAACATTGTTCCACTGTTGCTCTTGTCTAGTTTGCATATTATACAACCCAAGACTTTTCCATGTAACAAACTTTCCTAGATATTTGCTTAGCTATTCTAGGTGAAATAAAATTTTCAGTTGCTCCAGTATCTATAAGTATAGAAATGGGTAAGCCAAAAACAATACTTGGAGTTTCTATTGGAGTCACTTGATACTTCATGTGGTGATCATCCACATCAGCTTGAATCTTTTGTTGGAACATTGCTTGCTGGGTAGGAAGTGGATTACAATAATATCATGACCTAAAAGCCTTATTAAGACATTGACTGGCATAGTGCTCTCCTCCACATGTGAAACATCTAGTAGCTAGTCCTTTCTTCCTTGCGGGTTCCCCAAATTTATTAGCATTTCCAACATTATTGGTATTCCCACCACTAGAACCATTCCTCTTACATTCCCTTCTTGGTTCTTTTCAACTTTTACGGGATCCTTTTTCCCCTTTTTTCTGCACAACTTCAACCTTCTTTGGAGTTGGTTTGTCTTGAACTCCTACAATCTTCTTATGGTTTTTGTTTTCCTAGCAAATGGACTTAGCTTTGAGATTTTGCTCTTGTTTAACTACTTTCTCATACACAAGATCCATAGTAGCTGGACCATGAGAATATACCTCTCCCCCAATCTAACTATTAAGCCCCATGATGAACTTTCTTATGCAAATGCATTCATCCTTCTAATACATAGGAACATAATGTAGTAGATGGGTAAACTTCTCCCAATTTATATGGAAAATTTCAACAAATTTATTCCATGCCAATTTTAGTGAGCTAAGATTGAGTTCTATTTTCTTATTCATCCACTAGTAAGAGGCTTCTCCTACTAACTGGTATGCTCCTCATGCTGCTTAGTGACCTCAAAATAATTCTAAATCTCAAAATATTTATTGATTTGGACCAACCAAGCCTCAAATTCATCTCTGCTAGTGCTTCCTTCAAAATTGGGTAGAGTGATTTTCTTCATATCTCTAGAAATCTCATAAGCCATATGCTTCCCATTAGTTTTCTTAGATAGAGAAGGTGATTTCTCTCTCTTGGTCATGAGTTTGATCATGTTCATGAGAAGAATTTTCTCCCTCATCCTTGTTATTTGAAACTTCCATCTTAACTCTATCCTTTACCCTTATTCCTTGCTCTAGGTTTCTCAACCTTGTCAAGATTTGATCTAGTCTAGCTTCAACTCCTACTAGTCCTTGCCAAACTTCTTTGCTTCTGCCAAGATTGGTTCGTGTTCTCACCATATTTACAAGAATTAATTATAGCTAAAGGTTCATCCATATTAGATTCAATCATGTTATCATTATCTTATGGAAAAAATTTAAATAAGCAATCAATCACACATAAGGAATTCCACATAAGATGTAAGAACAAGATTTTTGATAAACACATGATTTCATTATTCACAAGGATGTCAATATCCTTTTGATTACATAGAGTGACTATTTAGATAGTCAAGTGCAAAGTATCCCTCATATTCATTACTTGAGGAAACTACTATTACTTCCACCATTGAAAGAACTCTAGGGCCTCTAAAGATAAATGCCAGACTGACACTTCCTTCCAAGGGCATATCCCTAGCAAGTGATAAGGAATCAAACTTTACTGGAGAGATTGGAGGTAAATAGTTGTATTGTGCCTCCATATTCATATTTCTCTTCACATCACTAATCTGACAAAGAGCATGATAGAAGGTTTCAGTGTCACTTACCTAGATGGAATTTTCATAGTTGGTACCCTCAATTGTTTGAAAAATGGCCTCCCTTTTCTTCTTGGCCTTTAGGTAGCACTCATTCTTGATTACTGGATTTCTTGTAGTTAACCTGAGACCCACTATCTTGGCACAAGAATTTTCAATCATTAGATAATCTGTAATGCCTCGCCTTGGTTTCCATAAAAACAAAGTGTAAAAAACATATTAACCAGAATTTTTTTTTTTAAAAGAGATTTAATTACACAACTACCATAAGCATTCCAAGATGATGTTCCTTAAACATAATAAATAAACTCAACACATTATCATAAACCATAAGTACAAATTTAATGCCATGAATGATCTAGTTTTCAAAACGTTATACAATTCGGACAACCATAAGTCCAAATTACAACAAGTGATATTTCAATGAATCTCAATACATCAAAATGATGATACAATGGGAACGCTCTTATACAAGAGGTCAATATACAAAGAGGATAATGATTACATCATATCAAACTTCCATATCCACAAACACGTTCCACATCCATTGTCACGAACACTAAAGTAATTGGAACCAACTACAAGTATAGCATCAACTGCGTGAATATCCAAAGAAGGTATAGCACGGTTTCCTCCCAACCACATGGAACTCGAAGGTACACAAAAAAGAATACAGAACATTACATTCACGTGGCTTACATACACATTACGACATGATGGTAACAAATTATAACATATAAACTCTGAGTGTCAAAACACAACTAAAGATAACTCAACACAAGGATCACAATCATGGAATAGACAAAGAGTGTCATCACACCATTGGGATAGGTTACCCTAGTGAATCTTCCTAGACTACTGGCCCTCTCCAAGAGTTACCATGGCAGTCTCTACCGATTCCTGGCCCCTATGCAGACTAATGTGGAGTTGTTTTATCTTTCAAGATGACAAGATAGGTGACTAGCCATTCTAGGCCTTCTCAGCCTTTTCTCAATCTAAACGAGCATTAATAAAGTAGGTGAGGAAAACTTTTATTTGAGTTAATATTTAGTTCTACCCAACCCCTAGTATATTAGTTAGGTTTTCACTGAATTTACACACCTACAATAGGTTACCCAGACAACCTCTTAGGATTTCGGCCCCTACCGCAAGCCACTCTTTCTATAACATGACTCAACATTAAAGTCTAGGGGTAGCTACCAAGCATAAATATCAAAACCACAAATATTTATATCTTTCACTAGAGACAAACCATAATCTCTAAGATGCTTCAATAGACAATGACAAAATGTGCAAAGCTATTCCCCAAGTAAAAATCATTGTAATTGAGTAACATAATTAAACCGTAATAATCTTAACAATACAAATTTTCACTTCTTAAGCTTTTGATGAAATGAAAATAAACATCACTAATGTTATGAATATATGTACAACTAATAATTACATTTAACCACTCACTATGAATTAAAAATTCATAATAAACAAACTATAGATATTAACATATTTCTAATAATTTCAAAAGAAAATGCATTTATTAACAATATAGAATAAGGATATTATAAATTCTTTATATTTAAAAATTCGATCACTTTAAAAGCAATACAATGCACTATTATTATAAATATATAATTATTGGCAAACGGTGAATCTCTTATATTATATAATTTTTACTAAAAATAAATTTCATTCAAATCATAAGTCTAAAGTCTTATCTATCTCTTCTTTTCTTATTCATAGACTCGCATTTAACTAACACGTGCACTTTGTAAATATCTAACAACTGATAGTTATATAAATATAATTTCCTAACAAGGAAACTGCCACCGATTATTACATGCAAAGGTAAGTCACACTAAAGACAAAGTATTAGCTCTCAAATAAATATCACAACTTTAAGTATTAGATAGGACACCATGCATTCAACACAAGTAATAGTTGCAGGTAAGAGCTTAATGAAGCCATATCAGGATCAAAACAAAGTAATTGAAGGTTCAATTTATATATAATTCTGTTGGCTATTCCATACGCACATAGGTTCCCTAATAACTCAAAGAAAAGTTTATAGCCATCGAAGACTTGTAATCTACAGCCGAGAGAACAATAGAAAAAGAATTCAATAAATTCCATGCATAAACAAACATTCATTGGAAGGAAGACACATGCTTAAGCATATAAAAAATACAAGGAAAATTCAGTATTTAACGACTATAAGAGAAAGACTCCAAATTATCAGTAATTTCAATAGAAAGTGATATAAGGCAACTACTTATGAAATCAAAAATGTTATTTAAATCTAAAGACTCTAAATACCAACATTATGACAAGCAACACACATAATTTACAATATTAAAGACAATTTGTCAAAGGCGAGTTTAATAGGCAACTTAGATTGTAAATTTTATACTTTTAATTTAAAGCAATTATAATAAGGGGATCTGTATCAAGCATAAGGTGAATTTTGTTTGTTGCACAGATTAAAATCATATAAATAGGTAGATTTTTTTTTTAAATATATAAACCCATCCCATGATGAGGAAAGATATGGTTGTGTTCAGCTTAGAAAAGTAACAATAAGAGAGCTTTTACCGCTTAAGGAAATCATGAATTTAAGATTCCATAAACATAAAGAACATCACCACTACCAGAGGAACTTAAATTTTCAATTTGGAGATAAAATTGAGAAGAGAGGGGCACTAATTAAGATTTCAAAGCTTCATACCCAAATTTGTGTTGTATGATTTTCAAGACATCGGCCTATTTCATTGTTACGTAGCACACAGTTTGCCAGCAGGTTTGTCCATTTATAAAAGAAAGAAACTTACATGAACTCTATCTAGATCACTCAACGCCTGAACTTTTGTATTCTTAGAATTTTAAATTTAAACATACATATGAATATTTCTTCCAAAAAGGAAAATCAAGTGATTCCAAATTCATTCCTATTTCTGAATTGGAAATTTTAGTAGATCAACGGAAATTTAGAAGAAAACCAATACTTATTTTAATTCTAAAAAATATATATACTAAATTTATATTTCCTTGAATCTTAGCATCAAAATTTAACTGTATTTTCCACAAAATTTGTTTGCTTAATCTGACGATTTCTCTACTTTTATATGCAAGTTTGGTAAATAACTACTTTTCCACAAAGTTTATTGAAAGAGTTTTGCAGGAACTTTAAAAGAAGAAAACTTGGTAAATCTTGAAAACTGAGCTGAAACAAATTCTAAAGCTTCTGTGAATGCTACGAGAATTCACAAGATTTTGATGAAGTATCCCTAGACAACCAGCTCCAATTATGCTTGTAAACAAAATCTTAAGATAATTTTTTTTCTGAAACAACTAGTGTGCAAATTTTCTAAGATCTGCTACTGTGAAATTTCTTCCAGATTCTTCCCGTGAATGAATAAAAAATTGCAATCCTCAAAAAGATCTTTTATGCATTCAATTAACTCTCAATTATAAAATTTAACTGATTTTTCATTATGCAATAAAAATAGATCAATCAGATCAACTTACACTTTTAATATCAAATCAGATTTTCAACTTGAAATCAAAGATTCATATATTATTGAAAATATATTTTATTAAAAATATCTATTTTCTCATAATTCAAGGTCGCACAAATAAATCAGCAATATATGTTTAATTAAATACATTTGCAAAGAAAATAAGTTTCACTAAGTTTAAAAATCAATAACTTATTTAATTTAAATTAAAAAATTAAATCACATACATAACCTTAAACATTTATAAATACATTAAAAGACATTTGTTAAACTTAAATATTAATTCTCAAACATAAAAACAATACAGACAAACACAACACAATAGAACAAACTGGACAACAAAGAGGGCTAACAAATAGATACTCGCTCGATAAAGAACGATGGTTCAAAAAAGGCCTATCAATACCTCCAATCAACATAATTTTATTGAATTAGAGTACGCTCAGACCTATCAAGCAGGTGGAGCCAATACCCAGTACCTATATCTATAGGAAACATCATTGTTAAAACATATATATACTTATATCAGAAAACACACTGTGAAGAAGAATTGCAGCATAGCAAGGTACTCATGAATAAGTAATGCTACACTGTCTTCTTCACCGACACTAATGAACAAGATAAATCATAAACAGTCATCTCAACATGACAACTACATGAAAAACTCATAAGCTAATAAACCATATCACATATGTGTCTATCTCAATATCATCACACAAACACAACCAGATAATTAGGATGTCAATGTATCATCCATGAAATACAAAACAACATAATATCCAAGTCATATCTAATAAGAAACAACATAGTATCATAATCCAGTAAAGCATCTATCAAGCAAAATCAAACTAAACAGAATGTCAAAACTAGAGGGACACTACATCCTCCCCCCTAGGATAAGGGTTACTCTTGGAAGCCTACAAATAAATAAGGATAAAGTTCATGCATACGTGTCACATCCTCCCACATAGTTGATGCCTCATCACTAGGGTCCCATTGGACCCTCACCTGATCAATGTCTTGACCCATGAGGATCAATTCTTGACACTGAAGGACATGCATGGTTCTCAAAGAATGATGCCTATCCTCCACCAGAAACTTCTCTGACTGCACCTTGGTGCTCAACTTGGAAATTTTCAACCACGGTAAACACCCTATGCGATCTGCCTACATCTCCTACTGTTGGCTTTGAAGCCGCCAATTTTTGACTGAACCCAGAAGTGCCTTTCTGAGGACATTGACGAGCAGTGTGACCCTATTGACCACAAGTGAAACATTCCATACTCCTCCTAAATCCTTTATCACCTGGAGGTACACTAGACCATGGAAAACTACCTCCACTAACTACAGACTGAGAGCTTTGTGTTGGCTAATCGAAATGATCACGTTGATCTTGTTGCCAACTTTGATCTCTCTCTTTCTGAATCCAACCACCACTATGTTGATATTGAGAACTGTTACCCTACTGAGATTGAGTATTCTTATTCTTTGGTGGGTATTGTTGCTGCTACTATACACCCTTAGCGAAAATATGTTGGTTCCGAGAGGAACCTCTAGTTTGAATTTGACCGCCTCGCGGACCAAAACCAGGAGTAGGTGAACTACCTATCTAGACACTAGTATGTCCACCTAATGCCATAGCGAGATTCTCTTCCACAATACGTGCCTTCTCCGCAGCAACCTCCATAGTCTTGAGCTCGAAGACTCTGACTCCACTGCTAATATGGGCATTTAAGCCCCTGATAAAATGTTATACCAACATCGCCTCATCATCCACAATCCCTGCATATTGTTTGAGCTCATAAAACCTGTACTCAAACTATTCCATGGACATAGCCATCTGACGTAGATCATGAAACTCATTAGCATGTCGTTTCCTCCAATGCTTAGACAAGAAACTTGCTCTGAATCTCTCCAAGAACATATCCCATGAGACTGCACCCATCTCCAGATGGAGCTTCTACTCCTCCAAACACCACCAAGTAGAGGCAAAGCCTCTAAGATGCATTATGGCACAACAAGAATGGGTATTGCTACCATAAGGATGCATCACAAAGCATCATCCCAAATCAATCAACCAAGTTTCTGCTTCTAAACCACCCCCAGAGCCATCAAACGTAGGAGGGCGTGCCCTCAACAAATTTTGCATATGACCAGCAATGATGGCATCCTGCTACACAGTATCATCAACTCTCCTCAGAGATCTATCACATTCACTAATCACCTCTTGTTCCACTTCCTGTCTAGGTCCAAGTTGAGCAAGGACCTCTTCCAGTAGAGGGTGTAACTATGCTCCCTCAACCACTGACTATTCCAGAATCTGTTCCTCATTTTCCTGTTCCAACTGCGGACCCAATTTTTCTTCCTGCTCGCTTAGATGAGGGCTCTGGGGGGGAGTAACCTGGCAGTTCGGCCCACAACCACCACCTCGGCCTTGACCACGACCTCTACCACGACGCCTAGGCATGATCCTACACAAAAACTAAGACAAATCTTGTTCTAAGACAACTAAAACAAACAGGAAAACACATCAACCAAATCTAATGTCTAAGACAACCTAATGGGCTCATAGAACTAGAGCACCCAGTGTTAGAAATTGGCTATGATACCAATCTATAACGCCCCACCTTGGTTTCCATAAAAAAAATGTAAAGAACATATTAACCGAACAATTTTTTTTAAAAGAGATTTAATTACACAACTGCCATACGAATTCCAAGATGATGTTACTTAAACATAATAAATAAACTCAACATTATCATAAACCATAAGTACAAATTTAATGCCATGAATGATCCAATTTTCAAAAATTTATACAATTCAGACAACCATATGTCTAGATTACGACAAGTGAGATTTCAATGAATCTCAATACATCAAAATGATGATACAATGGGAATGCTCTTATACAAGAGGTAAATATACAAAGAAGATAATGATTACATCATATCAAACTTCCATATCCATGAACACGTTATGCATCCACTGTCACAAACAATGAAGTAATTGGAACCAACTACAAGTATAGCATCAACTGCGTGAATATCCAAAGAAGGTATAGCATGGTTTCCTCCCAACCATGTGGAACCCAAAGGTCCACTCCCTCCGTGCTAGGAGATAATGACAGATCCACAAACAACAATACAACACATTACATTCACATGGCTTACATACACATTACGACATGACAGTAACAAATCATAACATATAAACTCCGAGTGTCAAAACACAACTAAAGATAACTCAACACAAGGATCACAATCATGGAATAGACAAAGAGCGTCATCACACCATCGGGATAGGTTACCCTGGTGAATCTTACTAGACTACCGGCCCTCTCCAATAGTTACCCTGGCAGTCTCTACTGATTCCCGACCCCTATGCAGACTAATGTGGAGTCATTCTATCTTTCAAGATGACAAGATAGGTGACTAGCCATTCTAGGCCTTCTCAGCCTTTTCTCAATCTAAACGAGCATTAAGAAATTAGGTGAGGCAAAATTTTATCTAAGTTAATATTTAGTTCTACCCAACCCCTAGTATATTAGTTAGGTTTTCACTGAATTTACACACCTACGATAGGTTTCCTAGACAACCTCTTACGATTTCGGCCCCTACCGCAAGCCACTCTTTCTATAACATGACTCAACATTAAAGTCTAGGGTAGCTACCAAGCATAAAGATCAAAACCACAAATGTTTATATCTTTCACTAGGGATGAACCATAATCTCTAAGATGCTTCTATAAACAACAACAAAATGTGCAAAGCTATTCCCCAAGTAAAAATCATTGCAATTGAGTGACATAATTAAAATGTAATAATCTTAACAATATAAATTTTCACTTCTCAAACTTTTGATGAAATGAAAATAAAAATCACTAACGTTATGAATATATGCACAGCTAATAATTACATTTAACCAATCTCTATGAATTAAAAATTCATAATAAACAAACTATAGATATTAACATATTTCTAATAATTTCAAAGAAATGCATTTATTAACAATATAGAATAAGGATATTATAAATCCTTTATATTTAAAAATTCAATCACTTTAAAAGCAATACAACACACTATTATTATAAATATATAATTATTGGTGAATGGTGAATCTCTTATATTGTACAATTTTTACTAAAAAGAAATTTCATTCAAATCATAAGTTTAAAGTCTTATATATCTCATCTTTTCTTATTCATAGACTCCCATTTAACTAACACTTGTGCTTTGTAAATATCTAACAACTGATAGTTATATAAATATAATTTCTTGACAAGGAAACTGCCATCGATTGTTGCATGCAAAGGTAAGTCGCACTAAAGACAAAGTATTAGCTCTCAAATAAATATCACAACTTTAAGTATTAGATAGGACACCATGCATTCAACGCAAGTAACAGTTGTAGGTAAGAGCTTAATGAAGCCATATCAGAATCAAAACAAAGTAATTGAAGGTTCAATTTATATATAATTCTATTGGCTATTCCATACGCACATAGGTTCCCTAATAACTCAAAGAAAAGTTTATAGCCAACGAAGACTTGTAATCTACAGCTGAGAGAACAATAGAAAAATAATTCAATAAATGCCATGCATAAACAAACATTCGTTGGAAGGAAGACACATGCTTAAGCATATAAAAAATACAAGGAAAATTCTGTATTTAATGACTGTAAGAAAAAGACTCCAAATTATTAGTAATTTCAATAGAAAGTGATATAAGGCAGTAGCCATAAAGAAATAATTAATCTAGACTTTAGCATGCATTATCTGGAAACCAAATACTTATGAAATCAGAAAGACTATTCAAATCTAAACACTCTAAATACCAGTGCTATGACAAGCAATGCACAAAATTTACAATATTAAAGACAATTTGTCAAAGGCGAGTTTAATAGGCAACTTAGATTGTAAATTTTATACTTTTAATTTAAAGCAATTATAATAAGGAGGTTTGTATCAAGCATAAGTTGAATTTTGTTTGTTGCACAGATTAAAATCATATAAACAGGTAGAATTTTTTAAAAATATATAAACCCATCCCATGGTGAGGAAAGATACAGCTGTGTTCAGCTTAGAAAAATAACAATAAGAGAGCTTTTACTGCTTAAGGAAACCATGAATTTAAGATTCCATAAACATAAAGAACATCGCCACTACCGGAGGAACTTAAATTTTCAATTTGGGGATAAAATTGAGAAGAGAGGGGCAATGATTAAGATTTTAGAGCTTCATACCCAAATTTGTGTTGTATAATTTTCATGACATCGGCCAATTTCATTGTTACATAGCACATAGTTTTCTAGCGGGTTTGTCCATTTATTAAAGAAAGAAACTTACATGAACTCTATCTAGATCACTCAATGCCTAAACTTTTGTATTCTCAGAATTTTAAATTTAAACATACATATGAATATTTCTTCCAAAAAGGAAAATAAAGTGATTCTAGATTCGTTCCTATTTCTAAATTGGAAATTTTAGTAGATCAATGAACATTCAGAAGAAAACCAATACTACTTTCAATTCTAAAAAATATATATACTAAATTTATATTTCCTTGAATCTTAGTATCAAAATTTAACTGTATTTTCCACAAAATTTGTTTGCTTAATCTGACGATTTCTCTACTTTTATATGTAGGTTTGGTAAATAACTACTTTTCCACAAAGTTTATTGAAAGAGTTTTGCAAGAACTTTAAAAGAAGAAAACTTGGTAAATATTGAAAACTGAGCTTAAACAAATTCTGAAGCTTTTGCGAACGCTGCGAGAATTCACCAGATTTTGATGAAGTATCCCAAGACAACCAGCTCCAATTATGCTTGTAAACAAAATCTTAAGATAAAAGTCTTTTCTGAAACAACTGTTGTGCAAATTTTCTAAGATCTGCTACCATGAAATTTCTTCCAGATTCTTCTCGTGAATGAATAAAAAATTGCAATCCCCAAAAAGATCTTTTATGCATTCAATTAACTCTTAATTATAAAACTTAACTGATTGTTCATTATGCAATCAAAACAGATCAATCAGATCAACTTACACTTTTAATATCAAATCAGATTTTCAACTTGAAATCAAAGATTCATATCTTATTGAAAATATCTTTTATTAAAAATATCTATTTTCTCATAATTCAAGTTTGCACAAATAAATCAGCAATATATGTTTAATTAAATACATTTTCAAAGAAAATAAGTTCCACTTTTAAAAATCAATAGCTTTTTTAATTTAAATTAAAAAATTAAATCACATACATAACCTTAAACATTTATAAATACATTAACAGACGTTTGTTAAACTTAAATATTAATTCTCAAACACAAAAACAATACAGACAAACATGACACAATAGAACAAACTGGACAACAAGGAGGGGTAACAAATAGATACTCACTCGATAAAGAACGATGGTTCAAAAAGGACCTGTCAATACCTCCAATCAACATAATTTTATTGAATTAGGGTATGCTCAGACCTATCAAGCAGGTGAAGCTGATACTCGGTACTTGTATCTATAGGAAACATCATTGTTAAAACATATATATACTTATATCAGAAAACACACTGTGAAGAAGAATTGCAGTGTAGTAGGGTACTCATGAATGAGTAATGCTACACTATCTTCTTCACCGACACTAATGAACAAGATAAATCATAAGCAATCATCTCAACATGACAACCACATGAAGAACTCATAAGCTAATAAACCATATCACATATGTGTCTATCTTAGTATCATCACACCAACACAACTAGATAATCAGGATGTCAATGTATCATCCATGAAATACAAAACAACATAATATCCAAGTCATATCTGACAAGAAAAAACATACTATCATAATCAACTAAAGCATCTATCAAGCAAAATCAAACTAAACAGAATGTCAAAACTGGAGGGATACTACATAATGTTGGACAGAAAGTATGATGAGCTCATAGGTTCCAGAGCTAACCTTAGTGGCTCTAATACCACATGTAACATGTCATTCATTCATTGAAGTAAAATTTCCTAAGTTTTCACTCACAAGTAAATAAACTATGTAACTTAACCTTTGCCATAAAAATTTTCTTTCTATTATAGAGAAAAAATGAACATAAATTTCATAACCATAATCAACATATTACAATGTTCCAAAGGGTTCTAGGTAAACTCACCACCACCAATTCATCGATAGAAAATTCACCAAGGGAAAATTCACGACCACTAGCAATTCACCACCATGGAAAATTAACTACCAAAAATTCATGCAATTAATTTTTCACATGGTGAATTTTCATGGTGGTGAATTTTCCATTGGTGAATTGCTGACGATGAATTTTCTAGATGCCATTCCAAAGAATGTGTATAAAATACATACATAGCTCAATCAAGCTTCAAAGCTATAAATATTGATGGTCCAGGAACCTCCTTTCAAATATTGGTCTTTTGTTGCCTACTGAGGAGGAGAAGCATCACTCAAGCACTTTTCCGCCAACCACGGACTCATATAAAGTTCCCCACACATCTATCATATGATAGATGGCCCTACCCTTTGACAAAGAGATTGGTGGAGTAACATCGTAACGACAACCATTCTGAGCTTAGTGTTGTGTCCTACATGACTATAACTTGTAAACCCACAACCTAGGACTAGCATGCATAAATGGATCATAGTGAATTGATAGTGGAGCCAAAGGAAATCACACTACTTGGCTAAAGTGTTCTCACCCAGTACTTCGAGTTTTAGTCATCCTACTCACACTACTCAATCTCAATTTGACTTAAGGCCATTATAATCTATGCATAGGTATTTCCTTCAATGGGTGGTCTTTAACCCTAGAGACAACCTATTCCATTTTCCCAAAATTTAATGGTTTATATACCTACAAATCATAATACAAGTTACCCTCCCTTCAATGGATAACCAAATCCCAGACGTAACTTTACAAGCTATCTAATCCAATCAAATAACTTAACAATGAATAACCCATAAGCTATCCCTATTTAATCATATCTAGTATACTTATACTAATGACAAAAAATCCCTCCTATTATGGAGTATATACAAGAACTTTCAAAGAAAAGCATATAACAACTTATTTTCCTTTCCAAAGAAAATGCTATAATTTCCTAATGCAAGTATTCTCAAGTAGGCCAAACAAACCATACAAAACTCATTCTTTCATAAATAAATATAATTAAGAGAAAACTAGATCCTCATTCCTATAATACACTTGATCCAATTGACCGACTTGATGCATAGAATTCCAACATCAGCTTACTAGCTTCACTTTAACCTCTCAAAGCAAGTCTTCACTATAGCCTCTACTCAAGATAACACTATACTGTCACAAAGTATCTCCAAACTCTCACAAAGTATAACTCTCTAATTATTTGCAACAAAATAGATTTGTAGAAATGTGCATCCAAATTTGAGGCATTGAAGCCAGAAGAAAAGGTGTGTTAGTCGACACCTCTCTACATGTAAGTTGACTCACTACATAAAACAATAAGGTGGCAGAAATATAAGTGTAAACTCAGCATAGTATTCTACAGATCGACCCTTTTAGTTGGCAATAACTTAAGACTAATTCAAATGTGCACATGCTCAAATGATGACAATCATCTTGCAACCAAAACAAACTTCTACATAATATAGAGTTTTCATATGTTTTCATCATATTGCAGCCATTATTCCTATTTATTTGGCATGGTTTATCTCTTTGAAATAGTCTTCTATTTGCAAGCAACAGACATGCTAAGTCAACTTGGTCATAGTATCATTGTGCAATAGAGAAAAGATGAGTCAAATCCCATTTTATAGCATTAAAACAATGATTTGACTAGCATGTTATCTATTTTTTGATTTATCCTATTTCCATGCATTTAAAACACTTTATGAAGCAGGCTTAAATATTTTCATCGCTTTATACTAAAGTGTTCCAAGTTGAAGTAATTCGCTACTATATATTAGTGATCTATTTCCAAATAGAATCGACTATGGTTTAATTTCCATATCGGCCTTTACATTACTTGCATATAGATCATCCTTTGTCTTATGTAAAACATATGCATTAATTAGCCTATAATACTTTGCATAGCATATATACAAATTGACCTCTATTAAATACCATATATATATTTATATATTTACATAAACATATATATATATATATATATATGTCAACGAATAGCATCAACACTATGTCTTATATATATATATGTATGTGTATATATATTCCATTTCAATCAAGTATATATATATATTTGATATACAAATGGCTATGATCAAGTTGACATTTATATAATAATAATAATATCAACTGTATATATATATATATATATATATATTCCTCTGTGTACATGTATACTTATATATACATATGTTGATATATTTGTATGGACATTTTTGTGTCATACATACGCATGAAAATACATATGAATATATGTATATATATTATATATATACATTCGATTGCACAATCAAGCACACACACAATTAATACCTTATTGATAGGAACATACATGTGATGTATATTTCCATATACACATACATGTATTTTTTTGTTCGATAACACCATGCTCATAAACAACCCATTAATAAGTGTGCATATAAGGTACATCTACCCATGTACTCTCATGTATGTGTTCCTTCATGTGTATGGTCTATCATTGACATGCATATGCATGTAGATACATACATTCCACATGTGTTCACCTCATTAATTCAAGCATAGTAATATAATGAAGAACTCATAAGCTCCAAAGAGATAAACATCATCCAAGAATTCACCCAATAGTAATCAAGACCCTTACTAATGCAACCACATAAAACTAAGGATGACTTACCAATTCCTAACATAATAACTTGACTCAACTATTCTACTGTGAGTGTGGGTATAAAGCTCAGTTAGGTTACATTACTAGTTACCTGACCAAGTTCTCCTAATTGATACTTCCCCTCACACTTGGAGGATTGAACATATACCTGCATCCAACTAACACATTCCCACGGTAGTTAGCTATTCAAAAAAATATGATTTCACATAATATTTCTCCATAGTTAGAATATCCAATTCAATAACCATCCATTTCATATATATTCATTTCTTTACATAACCTTAAATGAAATAACATTCATTCATAATTCATTGATAACAAAATGCAAGCACATATATTCTCAATCAGAATTCAAAGTACATTCATGCATACACTAGCAGTTGCGTGCAATGACATGCAACAATGAGCGAATAGGTGGAGGAGAATTCCAAATGGAAGGGATCTGTACATGCATAAAAGGAATAGATTTTGTTTTGTAAGTATATATATGTGTTGCATTCCTTGCATGCATAATAGGTAATACTATATATGAATGTTGGCTACATCTAATTTGACATATGTTTTGGATGTTTTTTTTCTTTTTTTTTTTTACAAAAACAACTTGAAAATCCTAGACCTGAGACAATTACTTCACACAAGAACATGTACAACATGTTTTATTTAACAATAGTTTGAATAAATGTGCAATGCTGCTCTCAAACAGTAAAACTGCAATTGTCAATTGAAACATATATACCCATTCTTCTGTCAATTGTTTTGGAAATTTTTGGATGAATGGACACAGGGCCAAGCCATGCCAAGTAGCAATTATTTTTTGTGGGAAAGGAATTTACATTTGGACTATATATGAATGCTAGTTGCATCTAATTTCACATAGAAACATATCTAAACATAGGGAAAATAAAATCAAACACAACAAAAGAAGGCTTGCTCTCCACCCCACCATATTGCACCATGGAGCCTCTGAGGTCTCAGCTAACCCCTGAGAAAGAATATACATTGTATACTACTATAATCAATGCTAAGATAAATGTGTAATATTACATTTAATATATAGCTCCTATCATACATATTAATATTGTGTGTATCCAATTTCTCAAACATACATATTTGCGCATAGGAAATATAAAATGAAACACAACAAAAGAAGGCATGCTCTCCACCCCTACCATATTGGGTCATGGAGCCTCATAGGTTCTCACCAAAACCCCAAGCAAGAACATACATTATCCACCATTATGATCCATGGTGAGGTCAATGTTTATATTACACTTAATATACAATCTATCATTCTAAGAATTCCTCAGGAAATATAAAATGAAACAGAACAAAAGAAGGCATGCTCTCCACCCTACCATATTGGGTCATGGACCCTCATAGACACTCACCAAAGCCCCCAAGAAAGAATGTACATTATCTACCATTGTGCTCAATGGTTAGATCAATGTTTCATATTACACTTAATATACAACCTATTTGTATTAAAATATGCATGAATTATATTAAAACAAACACACTTAGATGGGAAGTATTATATTAAAGAATCCATCTAAATCAAATATAGTTTAACAACAAAATTCTTTAAAAACTTCGCATCCTCCTCTAATCTTAAATGTCCTAGCAATTTGTTCTCTCAAATCTTATTCCTGCACAAATCCCTGAGATGTCATCTAAGAAACGAGTAGCCTATCCATTTATAATGCAGATTATAAACCTACATCTATATGATTAAAAGATTCAACTGTATGAAATAATAAAATAATATGGTGAAATGGACAGCTCCATACAAGATGATGTAAAAATAAGACAATGTAGAACTAAACTAATGATAATGATGATGAGGGTGAAATCACAATACTGTGTTTCACTTTTTTTCCAAGATGGACATTTACATCAATATTTTTAATTGAATCTTCATCTTCTAAGTCCTATAGTAGCTAAACCATAAAGAATTTGAAGATGATGTAAACTAGTGATTTGTTGCAATTTGTGTGTAGATTCTACTTTATTTTTTCATTTTTTTTGAAATAAATCATTAATCTTTCAACATCTCCTTTAATAATTGGTTTTTGATAGGAAACAACATTTTTAGAAAGTAACATTTGTATCATACAACATAACTTTTTTTCTATAAAGGATTAAATTCTAATTTTTGGAATATAGATTTTCAACATCAATATCTAGGGAAAGGATATTTTTTCATAATATTTTGTTACATATTTATATTTTAAATTAATTTTTGAAGTCACTGTAACTATAATTTGGACATACTTGTGTGTCGTACAACCTAACTTTTTATGTATATATTGAAATCTAATTTTTCTCTTTTGGGTGAAACAAGGAAATCAATATATAGGGAATGGGTATTTTTTGAATTTTTTTTACAATGGTTTACTATTTTTCCACCTTTGCACAACAAAGAGCTTAATGTTCAGAGAAAAATCTATGTTTAGTAAAAATTGAAAATTAAATACATGATAAAATGAAAATATATCAAACATATACTTGGTGGAAAGCTAGTTTCAAGGGATAAAATCTTGAAAAATATAATTTTTAAATGATGTTATTTAATCCCTCAAAAGGTAAAGAAAAAGTGGCTTTTGCCAACATTTTGATAGCTGTGAAGGAGACTCCATTGTGGGTATGATTAATACTATAGGGGTTCTATCTAAGGGGGTTTGATCCAAGGGAGTCTTATCTATCCCTCTTCAATTAAAACCCTTTAGATGGAGCCTCTCAAGACTTAAATCATTAGTTCTAAAAATAGTGATTTTAGGAAAAAGTCAACACATCATAAAAGCGAGACATAGTATTGTGGTAGCACCCATGAAATGATTCTACATGTTGAATTAAACTAGGAAATATCTAAAGGAGCCATGATTCAAATCAAATTGACAAACTACTCTAAATGCTAAACTAAAAAGCACACTAAGCTCTTAAAACATGGATGAATTCTTGTAGAGTAAGATTATGCAAATGCTCCTTCTTGAAAAGTTGTAAATGGGCCTCAATTTATAGATTTTTCTAAGGAATTGGTTGAGTTGGAAGTCATGAACAATTGAGATTTGATCTGGAGAAATCAACAGTGAAGAATGACAAGGATGGAGAAAACAAGGCAATGGTTCCCTTTAGTAAAACCATCTTTCCAAGTGTAAGAAGGAATCAATTGGAGGATGAAGCCATGTGTCTTGAAGGTTGTTAAATTTTTGAGAGTAAATATCCAATTTATAAAAATAAGAATAATTATTTTCATGTGACACATGATGAGTTGGAGGGTGAGGTGGAAGGTAGTTAGAGAAATATGTAGAAATGTGACAAATTAGAATTTAAAAATTTCAATTTAATGAAAGGGAATCAATTAAAATAAAACAAATTATTTAGATTTGTTTATTTTAATTAAATCATGAAGAGGGTGAATTAGAATAGAGGAATTAAGAAAATATGAACTATGTAAATAAATTTGCAATTTATTTAAATAGTAGAATAAAGATTTCATTAATTAAATAATCAATATTTAATTAATATTTTCTAGACCAATTTTGAGTGTATACATTTTTCCCCTCTTTGAAGTGATGTGTTTACGCATTACTTCAAAGAAAATTTTATCAATGCTGCTAAAAATTTTAACGATGCCCCAAATAGTGCACATGTATTAAAATATGTGTGAATTATATTAAAACAAACACACTTAGATGGATAAGTGCACCAAGATGTTTCCCAAAAAGGGGGCTTAAGTGGCCACTTTTTTTTTCTGAAATCAAGAAATGCTGACCTTGGATGTGAAATTAAGGATAGTTACACTTAAAATTTTGAGATGGAACGAAAACAAGGATCAAAGTGCTCTGAGTCTACTTTCTAAACTACTAATTTATTTTGAAAATGGTTGAGATTAATGGGTTGAAAAGAGGGATGTACAGAAATTGGCGTTGTTTTTGTCAGAAAAACATAGCATAGCAATTCTTGTACGACCTAAGCACGGTGAACTTTTTTGTAGTATTTTTAAAATCGCTATGGTCAAAAGTTAGCTAATAGCATATAGTTGGTGCACAATTTTTCTGATAAATTTTTAATGAATATTTGATTTTTTACTAATTTTCTAAGTGGGCACTTCCTCAAAAGCGGAATTTTGGCCGTGCTCCCCCTACAAATTTTTGAAAATAATTGATTTTTTTTTTTTTTAAATTGTAGAATGGAGTCTAGTTTCTAAAAATGTAATTTATTTGAAATTTTGATGAACAGTTAATTTATAACAAAAAAAATACTAAACACTGCTTTTTAGAAAAAAATAGGCATACAAACAAAAGAAATTATGGATGAAAGGCTTAACATTGTCGAAAAGTGAAAAAAATTACATCGTTGGATAGCTAAGACAGAACCTAACATTACCCATGTTTTCAATTTTGTCAATATTGAACTAAATGCAATCTTGATGGTGAGCATGGACCCGATTATGTGAAAAATTATAGAATTTGCAAAAACACATCTCTGGCCTTATTGAGAATGCCCTCCAAGCCATTGGGTTGGTATTCCAAGGAAAATAATTTCACTTTTTTCTTTTTTTTTAATGCGAAATAACGTGTGCGCATTATAACGCGCTCACGTTATAACGCAAGCCCATTTTTTTTAAACTTTCATAAGTGGCCAGAAAATTGGTGCCCAACTTCATGCACCCGCCCAGATGTGAAGTATTATATTAAAGAATCTATTTAAATCAAACAAAGTTTAATAACATAATTCTTTAAAAACTTTGTATCCTCTAATCTTAAATATCTTGGCAATTTGTGCCCTTGGATCTTATTCCTGCACAAATCCTTGAGATGTCATCTAAGAAACGAGTATCCTATCCATTTATAATGTTGATTATAAACCTACATCTATATGATTAAAAAATTCAATTGTATGAAATGATAAATTGACATGGTGAAATGAGCCAATATGCAAAAAATTATATGAAGTGGAAGATAATGCAAACTATGCTAATGCTAATGAGATTAGAATTGATTCTACATGCTGAATTAAACTATGAAATGCTTAAAGGAGCCATGATCCAAAAAAAATTGATAACTAATCCTAAATTCTAAGCTAAAAATGAAAATGAAGCTCTAAAAACTCAAGTGAAATTCTGTAGAGTAAGATTATGCAATTGCTCCTTGTTGAAAAGTTGTAAATAGGCCCAATTTATAGATTTTTCCAAGGCATTGGATGAGTTGGCAGCCATGAATGATTGAGATTTGATTTGGAGAAATCAATGATGAATAATGAAAAGGATGGTGAAAACAAGGCCACGGTTTCCTTTAGTAAAACTATCTTGCCAAGTGTAAGAAGGAATCAATTGGAGGATGAAGCCATGTGTCCTGAAGGTTGTTAAATTGTTGAAAGTAAATATCCAATTTATGAAAATAAGAATAATTATTTTCATGTGACACATGCTGAGTTGGAGGGTGAGGTGGGAGGTAGTTAGAGAGATATGTAGAAATGTGACAAATTAGAATTTAAAAATTCCAATTTAATGAGAGGGAGTTAATTAGAATAAAACAAATTATTTAGATTTGTTTATTTTAATTAAATCATGAAGAAGGTGAGTTAGAATAGAGGAATTAAGAAAATAGGAACTATGTAAATAAATTTGCAATTTATTTATATAGTAGAAGGATAAAGATTTCATTATTTAAATAATCAATATTTAATTAATATTCTCCAGACCAATTTTGGATGTATAAATTTTTCCCCTCTTTGAAGTGATGTGTTTACTTATTACTTCAAAGAAAAATTTATCAGTGTTGCCAAAAATTTTAATGATGCCCTAGATAGTGATTTTTAGGAAATTACAACTGTATGCCCCCTTGTGAGATAAATCGAGAAATTTGTGATAATAAAGGTTTTTTGATGATTTTTGAAAATTTCAATTGATTTGTGATGATGATGATGATAAAATCCTGATTTGATAATATTCCTGTGATTTATATCCTGATATGGAAGAAATGAGCTACCATTTGATTAATTGATCAATTAATGCTTTATGTTGCCTCCTTGTGTTTGATGTTTGATGATCATGTTCAACCAATTGTTTTATTTGATGATGTTTGATGATGTTGATATATTGAACTCATGATAGGTGAGGATCAATGATAGATTGATGATTGTCCTCATGATAGGAAGGGATTGATGATAGATTGATGATTGTCCTCATGATAGGTGAGGATCAATGATATATGCTCACGAGTTTTGATCAAAGTCTCATTAGAGCTGATTAGATTTGATTGATTGATTGATGTTGATTGATTGATAAGATTGTTGAATTGTGATATGTTATGATCATAGGAAGATCTTAGAATTCTTCAATCTAGGGAATTCTTCCTAAAGATGTGATACATGATTCTGCATCTAGTGCAGGTGGATTTTGATGATGATTGGGTGATATGATTTGGTATCTCTGATTGATATGCCCCAGTATAGGATCAATATGGGACTTTTGACTACTTTAGCTAAGAGGTTGATTGATGCACTGAGACTTGATGCATACATTTAAATTTAGTTGTGGATTTAATGATTTCTTCCACTTTGATGATGTAAAGTTTTTCAGCCTTGGAAAATCTATAAATATAGATGTAAAACTTAGTATGAATGCAACCTAAACATGCAAACCTAATAATGCAATGTCATCCCAGTGATTTTTTTGTGCTTATTGTCATCATTGAGCCTTTGAAATGTTGAAAGTGAGTACAAACATCGATGGTATAATTTAACCATGATGAGCTGAGTACTGCTTCCATCACGTTTGATAGTGCAAGTTAACACAAGCATCTAGGTATAATTAGACCAAGATGACCTAAGCATTCCTTGCGTAAACAACCAAGATTTAATATTTTTCCTATGTGAATCTAGAATGTCATCAATGATACTTTGTAGAGCATGTCCCGTGATGATTCACAACGTAATAGTGATTAAATCATAAACAATAAACAAATAAAAATATCATTCTCCTTCCCGGCTCCTCTAGTTCAATACATCATCGAGGTGCTCTAGAGATATGATAAGTTTTATTACCTATTTTTAGCTACAACTCAAAACAGGTGGAGCTGAATTACATTCATCACATAAAGGTGCAAAATTTTTGCTAAAATTATTCATTGAATTTCAAATTTTGATTATGCAAATTTTTGTGATAGAAGAACTCATAAATTTGCATAAAAGAATGTTGTTTTTATTTGTATTGGAAAGACTAAAGTCCCGCACAAGCCGCGGGAGTAACTAATTTGATTTTCATAATCAAATGATGGATAGAAGAAAAGAATGTAAACTATACAACTGAGAATAACATGAGCATAAGATAGAAGGTGATTCATCATTTCTTGGAATGACGACTCGTCTTCACGTTAAAGTCTTTAGTTGGTGTGTTGTGCTTTCGAATTGATCCAGCTCTAGGCTTCAAAAGCATCTACAAGAACAATGAAAAATGGTATTAAATATGGTCTCCAAGAAATGAAGAATCAAATCCTACTTCATGCCTACATTACCAAGAGAAATGTAATCTACATCATTTCAAGCATGACCAGATGATCAAGTTAAAGGAGCACGAAGTTCAATGGAAGCTTTCAGCTCTGATTATTTTGCTAATTTGTTTGTTTAATGTGCAGGTATAGGTATAATCATCATTCCAATCAACAAATATGCTTATGAGTGGTGTGAAATGTGGCTCCCACAAGGGTTGAACCCAACTCATAAATAGTGACATGGGACAACAATATGGAATACAAGTAATTATCATTCTCCATGAATAAATAGTTGATCAAGTAACTTTATTTTAACTTGATGAAAATAGATTGAACAAGTCATCTCTTGTTCATCATTTTAAATTATATCAAGGATAGTTACCAATCATTTATTGCAAAAGCTATCATCAATGGTGGAACAATAATCACGATCAAGTGCAGACTCAATGTAAAGAGATGATGCAGATTAAGGTGTTTCTAAAAATCAATATGCCATCAATAGTAAATCATGGTCCTAAATGATGGTTACATGCATAAGAATGAAAAGGTTCAAGGATGATCATCATAATAGCATGAATACCTACTGGAGGGAAGTAGATCAAAGAAAGTGTTGATAAAACAGTAAGTTGCAGGTCTATAAGACAGATTAATAAGAGTAGCCTTTAAATTCATTGTATAAACAAGATCAAACAAGCATAGGAGAAACAATAAAGATTGTTCTTTGATCAACATCATTCAATTTTCAAGCATTTAGACATTAATTCTACAGGAAATTGGTATACGTTGCTATAGACAAAAACAAGTGACAGAAAAATCAAAAGATCGACAGAAGAACAAAACCAATCAAGTTTCCATGTTGAATGTTGTAGTTTCTATCAAGTATCGACTAAAACATAGAGCTATAGAATGCAGCCTCATTTACACATGGATTATAGTGCCTACAAATAGTAAAAGACATGAATCATTCAAATGTTTGATCACAGGATTCTTGAAGAACAAAAGACATATGATACTTATAGAGAAGACTTTGCCACAAACGACTACGAAGTAAGCAAGGTTAATGTTTATAGGCACTTGCAAAATCTAGAGTACAGTATTATTGCAGATTGTTATTGATTATTTTCTTCTATCATTTTCGAAAAAAGCCTTTATTTTGTTCAATAGAAGGAAACCGTTTGCAAAATAAATCAAAGGAAAAATAGTGAGCTTGAAAGGAGGTAAGGATTTGAATGGTGGCCAAGTTTCACAGGTTGAGATTGCAACTACAGAACTTAGATCAAAAGCTACAGATGTCAAGCCTCATTATTTCCATTTTTATCAAGAGAAACAACAAAATAGACCTTGGCAGCTCAAAGGAAGGTCGATTTATGGCCACAAAGGGCGGAGAAGCAACATCAATGTAGTAGGAATACATAATACATCAATCCACAGTCATGCCCGGGGCCTATGAGGCCTATTTTTACCTTTCAAATAAAGTCAAACGTGCATGTAAATGCAAATAAAATAGCTTACCATCAAATCTAGAGGAGTGCACAATAGATTGAAGGAAAAATGAGCTTGAATGATGGTGTATAACCTCTAGACCCTAACCTCTATGGCGGCGCAGTAGAGAGCTCCAGAAGTTTCACCAGAAAGAGTGAAGTCAAGACTGTGTGATGATTAGGGTTCCTCAAGCTTTTACCACAAGCCTAGTTCAAAGTTTTGACTTTAGTGAAGAAAAAAGACAATTTGTTCTAATAGTTGTTTTCCTGTGACCTTGACTTTATGTCAATGTTATGGATTTATATCTATTTTAATATTTATGTTGCATTATACATGTGTAAAGTCCATTATTTTAAATGATAATTTATAAATCATTTAATTGATGTGACTAGTTTTGAAATGCAAACATAATCAGTAAACATGGGTTAAGCCGACCATGCATAAGGGGATAGGTGGAAAATTTCCAGTTAATGATGAGTTATCATGGAAGAATTGGACAAGTGGGGCCAATTTTGCATGGGTTTGGCCTTTGTTTCCTAGTGATTTGAGTTATTTTGAGTTTCTCATGGGATGAACTAGGAGTCAATAAGAGTTTGAGCCTATATTCACTCATTTTACTTGAGTTTTGGACCTCTTTCAGGGCATTTTTTATCTTTGCTCGTGAGAGGATTTTTAGAGAGATATTTTTACTCTCAGTTTGCTTTCAGTGCCACCTTCATTCATTTTGGAGCTAGTTTGAGTTGCAGTTTAGTTGTACACCTTATGACTGTGAGTTTGACCTTGAGTTCACTCACTTTTGCATGAGTTTGAGCTATTCTTTTCTGGATCTTTATTTTTCTCGGTATTTGCCTTGGAATTGTCATTTTTCTATACTGAAATTGATTTCAATTTCACCTTCATGCACTTTGGAGTGCACTCTCATTGTATATATTGGAAAAGGTTTATCTTTTTCCTCTAGTTCTTATTTTTTAGCCTTTGCATTCTGTAAAGAGAAATATTTTGTAACTCAACATTTTAGATTTAATACAATTTTATAGCTTTATAGGTTATCATTTTTGTAGAGTTTCCTTCTTTTCATTATCGTTATTTAGTATTAGCCTTCTCAGATTCAGGAGTTTTGTGTTTATTGAATGTATAAGATGAAAATTTAATGTGTTTGATTTCAAAGCCTTTAAATTCCTATCACATTCATGAATACATAGACACGAAAAAATAAATTTTAGTTACAGATCATAAGTTGTGATGTTAATTTATCCTCTCCTTTAGGTTGTGAAAATATTATTTTCCTTCATTAAGAATGGATTATCAGGCCTTCTAATGAAACACTTATGTAATTAGATTTCCCAATTTGAGTTGTGAAAATAGATTTCGTAATAATCAGTTGTGAATCAATTTTCTCATAAATATTAATTAGGTGCATCACCAAAGTTTTAGTTTTAGTTCATGCATTCAATTAAGTCCTTTTTACCCTTTTCTCAAAACAAATCAATCAAGTACCTAATTGATCATCATATAGGAACCAACCTAGAATCTAGAGGTCTATCTTCACCATAGGAATACCCACAGCCTGAAGATAGTTCCCATGTTTCAAAAGATTGCTAAATTTAGTCATTCAAGCATTCGGGTGCAATTTGATTGACAACAATTTTTGGCATGCCTAGTGGGACTCTGAAGATCACTTTAGAGAAAGAATTCAAAAGTTTCAAGCTGCTTTTCTAGTATATATATCAGCGTATTTTACCTTTCATAGGTACAAATTTATACCTGGCAACTTCGAGCATATTTACTGGTTTCAACAGACCCAGTGTTGGTATGTTTCAAACACAAGCTTTATTTCTAATTTCTAGCTAATTATATGTGTAAAGATGTCGGGTTTTCATAGTCAACATGTATACCCACTTCTGTTTCATGAAAATATTGTCAACCAATCACCCTATTAGCCATACCAGGCCAATCATGTTGGTTTTATCCCAAACAATAATGCAACAACATCCTATCAGCATGCTCAACATGCTTACCTCCCACCCTCCCCTGCTTAGCCTTCATATCAATATTCATATTTCCAAAATCAGCTCCAAGAGGTTGATAATATGAAGAATAACATGAATAACATGAAAGACATATTGTTAGACATTGTAGAACAAATAGAAAAGTTTAGGAGGCAGCAAGAGTATGATCAACAACAAGAAGAGAGCCTATCAGGCCTATCTCTACGAGAAAGACTTGTTGATGTAGAAGAAACAATATGAAGAAGACCTTGCTGCTAAGGAAGAGCAGATTAGAATATTGGGGTATGTGCAGGATCATGATGGGCCAAAAAGTGGCGATATGATGGGTATTTGTAGGGTATGTGGCTGATGACTTTTTTTACTCAAAATTGATGAAATGAAAAGGGTTTTTAGAGGATATTCTTAGATTTCCACCAATATAAATTATGCTTTACTTTGAATTTAATAAATAATTATTATTCATTTTCTATTGGAATTATGGCTAAAGTCCTAATTGATAGGATGATTGAAAAACATCGATATCTTTCAAATGATATCACATTTTTTGAATCTAAAACATGCATCACATTCTATGTTTTGCATACTATAAGATTAAAAAAGAAATAATTTAATTTCTTGAAGTTTTGACCAAGTTAAGGTGGTTAGACATACGAGTTTTTATATTTTTTAAAAGTTGTAATAAAAAATTCATAATTAATTATTTACGTGAAAAAAAATTATAAAAAAATATGCATCACATCTAGACATGAGTCCTCTACTTATATCAAAAATCTTATAAAAAATATTATCATTTTATTGTGGTTAGGGTGGTCAGACAGACACCTACTCCTTATTTTTTCCTTGAAATTTAAGTACTACTACATTGAAATTTCAAATTTTCACCAAATACATTTTTAAAAATAAAAAATAAACCTAGTAGTTTAGAAACTACATTCAATTTGCTACAAATTCTATTCTTACATATTTTTGAAATAATATAGGTAACTTATTCAAATATTTACATCAAGTTGCCTAACTTTGATTTTTCTAAATTTTTTGCCACTTAAGGGCCTATTTTTTCCATGATGATGCCACACATACCCATTGGTTGGGGCCCAATCAGTTTCTTCCATAAGACATCAGCCAATAGAGGAGAAGGTTTCCAAGGTTTTTATCCAATCTTTAAGTAAGTCCTCTAGTTTTGACATTCCAAGTTATAAGGGTAATATTCATACCAATGTTAAACATCAGCCCCTACAGGAGCTCACAAATAAACATAGTCTATCAAATCAATCCATGAACCCTCATTTTCAATCATATCAAAGAGCCTGAACCAAATCATCAAGGTATTGAACAGCCATGGTGACCTTCTTGGACCAAGCATCCCGACTTCAAAATGCCAAATCTAGTTCAAGAGGCTTCCATTCCAAGTTTTAGAAATCCTCTTCTATTGCAAAGACAATACAGGTAACAAATCCAGCTATGAGTCTTCCTGAATAGTCATCTCAAGAGAGAACATACGCATGCATCTCCTAATACCATTTTCAAAGCAGCCTTGCAGCAGGAGGTGAACGAACATGATCAATTAGGACAACAGGTTGAGGAGCTTGAAAAAGGTATGAAAGGCGATGATTTCATGTTCTTATCTGATGAATTACTTTCCTTTATTGAGCAGGAAGATGTCAAACAATGTGATGAGTTGCAGTTTGAGGTCAATAAATGTGACAATTTGGAAGTTGCTCATCTAATTCTAGAAAGTAATGCAAATGATGATTGTGAAGAAGCCATGTTTTGGAATAATCTTGAGTCCTTTATTTCAAGCTTAGATGACAAACGAGATCAGGTTGGACATGTTTTAAACAAGGAAATAGAGGTTGAATCTCAAGTTTTAGCTAATTTGTTTGAGGAATTACCTGAATGTGTTGATGAGAATGAAGACAACACATGCTTATTAACATCAGTTACTACCTTTGAGTAGTAGGGTGATGAGACTCATATGAATCCAAATCACGATTATGAAGCAGATGAGAGTATTTTCCTAAATATTATAGAGGATTTTTGCTCTAACATTGATGACAGTTTGATGCCATGTGAACCAACAGTATATGATCAGCCTTTTCAGGTGAAAGAAGTAATCATTCCTTCATTACTTGATGACAAATCAACATCTCTTTCAAATCAAATTGAAATTGAGGCAACAAGGAGGAAAATATTACACTACAAGTGGAGCAGTCTAATCAGCAAGATGGAGTGCCAACAACTTATAAACATGAAGACAACAGTAAGAGGCCAAGCTTTATCCTTTCAAAGGGGTGTCCAATCAGGTATTTATCCAAAGAGGAGTCTATAGAATTACAAGTAGTCATAATTTTTCCAAGGCATGTGATTGCAACTGTAGACCAACAACAAATTAATCATATCCATATGCCTCAAACTATCATCTTTAATGATCAAATAGATAAGGAAGGTATGCTTTATATGATGATCCAAATTATGTTGACAACAATTTTTTATACTAAGGATCAATAATTAATCAGATGTCCATACTTCTTTTTGATTAATCTTAAAGATTTGGAGCATCCTTTGTTATTTAGAAAGGGCATCTATTTCTCACAGCCAGTAAATGGTCATGTCTGAGCACTAACACTATTGGTTAGTGTAGGGTAGGGTATAATTTTTAGTTTTTCTTTCAATAAGTGCCCCGTGGCACATTTTCATTCCAGTATTGTTTTGTTTTCAATAAGGTGCAGTTGTTGCACATTGGTTTCCAGACTCTGTCTTTGACAGAGTTGTAGTAGTTTCTTTTAGTTGTGTGGTTGAGCTAAGTTACAATTTTTCTGAGTCAGCAATGGAAAAAATTGACTCCATTCCCAATCGATAAACTATATACTAGTCTATTGTGTTTAGTAGGAAAACACTCCGCAGAGGTCGCCAAATTGTTACCTATTTTTAGCTACAACTCAAAACAGGTGTAGCTGAATTGCGTTCATCACAGAAAGGTGCAAAATTTATGCTAAAAGTATTAATTGAATTTCAAATTTTGATTATGCAAATGTTGTAATAGAAGAACTCATAAATTTGCATAAAAGAATGTTGTTTTTATTCATATTGGAAAGACTGAAGTCCCGCACAAGCCATGTGAGTAACTAATTTGATTTTCATAATCAAATGATGGATTCAAGAAAAGAATGTAAACTATACAACTAAAAATAACATGAGCATAAGATAGAAGGTCATTCCTCATTGCCTGGAATGACAAATTGTCTTCACGTTAAAGTCTTCAAGTTGTGTTGTGCTTTCAAATCGATCCAGCTCCAGGCTTCAAAATCATCTACAAGAACAATTAAAAAATGTATTAGAGATGGTCTATAAGCAATGAAGAATCAAATCCTACTTCATGCCTACATTACTAGTAGAAATGTAATCTACATCATTTCAAGCATGCATCAGATGATCAAGTTAAAGGAGCATGAAGTTCAATGGAAGCTTTTAGCTCTGATTATTTTGCTAATTTATTTGATTAATGTGTAGGTATAGGTATAATCATCATTCCAATCAACAAATATGCTTATGAGTGGTGTGAAATGTGGCTCCCACAAGGGTTGAGCCCAACTCATAAACAGTGACATGGGACAATAGTATGGAATAAGAGTAATTATCATTCTCCACGAATAAATAGTTGATCAAGTAACTTTATTTCAACTTGATGAAAACAGATTGAACAAGTCATCTCTTGTTCATCCTTTGAAATTATATCAAGGATAGTTACCAATAATTCATTGCAAAAGCTATCATCAATGGTGGAATAGTAATCATGATCAAGTGCAGACTCAATGTAAATGGATGATGCAGATTAAGGTGTTTCTAAAAATCAATCTGCATCAATAGTAAATCATGGTCCTAAATGATGGTTGCAGGCATAATAATGCAAAGTTTTGAGGATGATCATCATAATAGCATGAATACCTACTGGAGGGCAGTAGATCAAAGAAAGTGTTGATAACATAGTAAGCTACAGGTCTATAAGACATATTTATAAGAGCAACCTTTAAATTCATTGTATAAAGAAGATGAAACAAGCATAAGAGAAATGACAAAGATTTCTCTTTCATCAACATCATTCAATTGTAAAGCATTTAGACATTAATGGTATAGGAAATTAGTATACGTTGCTATAGATAGAAACAAGTGACAAAAAAATCAAAAGATTGACAGAAGAACAAAATTAGTCAAGTTTCCATTGTGAATGTTGTAGTTTCTATCAAGTATCGACTAAAACATGGAGCTATAGAATGCAGCCTCATTTACACATGGAGTATAGTGCATACAAATAGTAAAAGACAACAATCATTCAAATGTTTGATCACAGGATTCTTGAAGAACAAAAGACATATGATACTTACAGAGAAGACTTTGCCACAAACAACTACGGAGTAAGCAAAGTTAATGTTTACAACCGCTTGCAAAATCCAGAGTATAGTATTATTGCAGATTGTTATTTGATTACTTTCTTCTATCATTTTCAAAAAAATCCTTTATTTTGTTCAATAGAAGGAAACTGCTTGCAAAATAAATCAAAGGAAAAATAGAGAGCTTGAAAGGAGGTAAGGATTTGAATGGTGGCCAAGTTTCATAGGCTGAGATTGCAACTATAGAAATATCAAAAGCTACAAAGGTTGAGCCTCATTATTTCCATTTTTATCAAGAGAAACAATAAAACAGACCATGGCGGCTTGAAGGAAGGTCAAGTTATAGCCACAAAGGGCAGAGAAGCAACATCAATGCAATAGGAATACATAATACATCAATCCACAGTCATGCCCGTGGCCTATGAGGCATATTTTTATCTTTCAAATAAAATCAAAAGTGCATGTAAATGCAAATAAAATAGCTTACCATCAAATCCAAAGGAGTGCACAATAGATTGAAGGAAAAATGAGCTCGAATGATGGTGTATAACTTCCAGACCCTAAACTCTATGGTAGCTCAACAGAGAGTTCTAGAATTTTCTCCAGAAGGAGTGAAGTCATGACTTCATGATGATTAGGGTTCCTCAAGCTTTTACCACAAGTCTAGTTCAAAGTTTTGACTTTAGTGAAATAAAAAAAAGGCAATTTGTTCTAATAGTTTTTTTCCCGTGACCTTGACTTTATGTCAATGTTATGGATTTATATCAATTTTAATATTTATGTTGCATTAGAAACATATAAAGTCCATTATTTTAAATGATAATTTATAAATCATTTAATTAATGTGACTATTTTTGAAATGCAAACATAATTAGTAAACATGGGTTAAGTCGACCATGCATAAAGGGATAGGTGGAAAATTTCTAGTTAATGATGAGTTATCATGGGCAAATTGGACAAGTGGGGCTAGTTTTGCATGGGTTTGGCCTTTGCTTCCTAGTGATTTGAGTTATTTTGTGTTTCTCATGGGATGAATTAGGAGTCAATAAGAGTTTGAGCTTATATTCACTCATTTTACTTGAGTTTTGGACCTCTTTCAGGGCATTTTTTATCTTTGCTCGTGAGAGGATTTTTAGAGAGATATTTTCACTCTCAGTTTGCTTTCAGTGCCACCTTCATCCATTTTGGAGCCATTTTGAGTTGCAGTTCAATTGTACACCTTATGACTGCGAGTTTGACCTTGAGTTCACTCACTTTTGCATGAGTTTTTGCTCTTCTTTTCTAGATCTTTATTTTGCTCAGTATTTTCCTTGGAATTGTCATTTTTCTATACTGAAATTGACTTTCAGTTTCACCTTCATGCACTTTGGAGTGCACTCTCATTGTATATATTGGAAAAGGTTTACCTTTTCCCTCTAGTTCTTATTTTTCAGCCTTTGCATTCTATAAAGAGAAATATCTTGTAACTCAACATTTTAGATATAATATAGTTTTACAGCTTTACAGGTTATCATTTTTGTAGAGTTTCCTTCTTTTCATTATCGCTATTTAGTATTAGCCTTCTCGGATTTAGGGGTTTTGTATTTATTGAATGTATAAGATGCAAATTTAATGTGTTTGATTTCAAAGCCTTTAAATTCCTATCACATTCATGAATACATGCACACGAAGAAAGCAATTTTAGTTACACATCATAAGTTGTCCTGTTAATTTATCCTCTCCTTTAGCTTGTGAAAATATCATTTTCCTTCATTAAGAATGGATTATCAGGCCTTCTGATGAAACACTTATGTAATTAGATTTCCCAATTTGATTTGTGAAAATAGATTATGTAATAATCAGTTGTGAATCAATCTGCTCATAAATATCAATTAGGTGCATCACTGACGTTTTAGTTTTAGTTCATGCATTCAATTCAGTCCTTCTTACCCTTTTCTCAAAACAAATCATTCAAGTACCTAATTGATCTTCATATATGAACTAGCCTAGAATCTAGAGGTCTATCTTTGCCATAGGAATACCCACAACCTGAAGATAGTTCCCATGTTTCAACAGATTGCTGAATTTCGTCATTCAAGCATTCAGGTGCAATCTGATTGAGAACAATAACAAAAATCAAAGTTCACCAGTTGAACATTTATTCTACAGTGATAAAGCCATGATTCAGAAGGAACATCCTCCATTTGAGGTTTGTTTTGATTAGATTGATTTGGTTGTTTGATTTTGGATGGTTGATGTGTTACTGATTGTGATTGATGTTCAATGTTGGGTTGGACTATGATATTTGTGTTTGTGGTGTTTGTTGTGTTGTTTGTCTATTGGTTTAAGCTCAAAGTTTATTGCCCCCTATGAGTTTAGGATTTTTCCCCTAGTGTAGGGTGAGACACGGCCATGATGTTAGGATATGTACATGATGCTTTCTGATGATAGGAAAATTGATGGCAAAAGCAAATGGTCGGCATGCTCAAATAGATAGAAAAGCTGATCTACCACAATAGTACCTATTGCCAGGTTTTCACTATGGTAACCATTTTTTCAAAACATTTTCTAATGTTTTTGGATTTTTTTTAGGAATTTTTTTATGTTTTTGGGTTCTTTTTTAGGACTTTTTTTGATGTTTTTGGATTTTTTTTAGGACTTTTTCTAATGTTTTTGGATTTTTTCTGGACTTTTAAGATGGAATCATATGATATGATTGATTAAAGGAACAAGTTGCCCCACAAAAGAGGTAATGCAACCATGGATACATGATAGATCAAAATGAATGATTCACTGCAAAGCATGTCACACAAGCAACATATCTCTTGTCGAAGGATGATACTGGTTGATTGATTAGGATGCCAGAAATGGTTGATTCCATAAGACATGATGATGATAAGATTGATGATTTTTGATGATTTATTAACAAAAGATATGAGGATTGGATAATGTTTTATGGCTAGGCTCAAATATGATTTGCATGGTAAGATTCAAGATTGCAAAGGGACATGATGACATGGATTTTGATAAGCTAGGAGATATGGAATGGAAGAAAGTGAGGATAAACATAATGAATGGGATGATCAAGATAAATTAGATAAGATACAGACACAAGGTGCAAGTATTTTTCCCCTATTCCTCATCAAGACCAAGGACAAGAAGAAAGGATATACCTAATAAGAATGATGGAATATGGATAAGATGAAAGATATGGTATGAAAGATATGGAAAAGGTGAATAGGATAAGATATATGATGTCTAGGAAGATCCTTAACTTTGTCAAGATCAAAGGTGGAAATGTGGAATGATAAGATATGCACGATAGGAAGATGGAAGAAGGACTTAAGCATCAATTTTTACAACCAAATGTCCCTTTAGTAAACCATGGTAAATGGGAATTAGACTCAAATGTTTTCCTATTTAAGGTATGATGGAAGAACCAAGGGATTATCCAAAGGTTTGGATTAAAGGAGAATAATGGGGGATAAATGTTGGATAATGGATAAGAGGTGGGAAGGCTTGCTGATGGATAAATGGAAAGGGTTGCAAGGTCAACATTGGAACACAACTTGAAGGGTGGTGGAATGATGGAGGAAAAATGGATTTGGAAGGTGATAGGTTTCTAGATGGAAGATTGGAGGAAGCTTTTGAATTATCAAATTTGGATGCCAAATTGGATTTTATTGCTACTATGAGACTTTTAGGAATCCACATGATTTTTTACTTTGATATTTGCTTTGTGGTCCTTTGTGGCCTTTGAGATATTTCTCTTTGATTTATGGACCTTTGTGGTCTTGGAAATTTTTCATTTTTCTTTGATGGACCTTTGTGGCCTTTTGAAATTTCCTTTTGATTTATGGACCTTTGTGGTCTTGGAAATTTTTTATTTTTATTTGATGGGTCTTTGTGGCCTTTGTGATTTTGATTTTGATTTTGGATCAAATTTTCTTTTATTTTTGCATGCCTCTTCGAGGAGACATGTTGATCCTTTGATACATGTGGATTTTGATATGGAATATTTTGACATTTGACACCCAAATTGCCTCCAAGAGCAATAAGAGGGGTGGATTGAGATGAATGGTATGGAGGTATTATGGATGAGTGAGTGTAGGTAGAATTTTGAAAGGGTATCAAGGATGTGTTCCTTTGTTGTTCTTGAGGAATAGGATATGGACCTAGGATAGATGGAAGGTTTGATGAACTAGAATGAGGGTCTAGGATAGATGGAAGGTTTGGTGGATTAGGATGAGGACCTAAGATAGATGGAAGGTTTGATGAAATAAGACACTTAGGTGTATAACCAAGGCCATGGTAATATGGGTTTTCTCAAGAAAAAAGAGGTTCTAGGACACCCTGTTCATGAAGGCCTAACCCTTTTCCTTTGTAGTTCATACTTTGACACATTCATTTACCAATGGGATATGTATTGTTTGTGAAACAAGATGCAAGTTCATTTTGGGGAGGATATTGTATGGATGAAAGGATAGGTGTTGGAAGTAAACCAGAGTAGATGAAGGTGGAGAATCCCAATTTGTAGGTGTGGGGCTCATGGATAGCTTGTATAGGTGTGATTGGCTCTTCACATGGGGATGATGGGGTACTTTGATATTGACTTGGAAAAGGATCATGAGGTGTAGGAGATAGAATAGCTTGCTTTGTATTATGTATGGAATTATCATGAAGTGGTATGGAAGGCATATCTTGATATTGAGAAGGATGAACATCCTCATGGAATTAAGGGATATGGGTATGTGCAGGATCATCATGGAAAAAACAAGCCCTTAAGTGGCAAAAAATTTAGAAAAATTAGAGTTAGGCAACTTGATGTAAAAATTTGAATAAGTTATCTATATTATTTAAAAATTATGTAAGAATAGAATCTATAGAAAATTGAATGTAGTTTCTAAACTACTAGGTTTGTTTAAAAACAAAAATATTTATTTGGTGAAAATTTGAAATTTCAATGCAATAGTACTTAAATTTTAGGGAAAAATAAGTAGGTGTCTATCTGACCACCCTCACCACAATAAAATGATAATATTTTTTTATAAGATTTTACATATAAGTAGAGGACTCATCTTGATGTGATGCATATTTATTTGTAATTTTTACAAGTAAATAATTAATTATGATTTTTTATTACAAATTTTTAAAAATATAAAAACTTGTATGTCTAACCAACTTAACTTGGTCAAAACTTCAAGAAATTCAATTTTACTTTTTATAATCCTATAGTATGCCAAGCATAGAATGTGACGCATATTTTGGATTCAAAAAATGTGATACCGTTTGAAAGTTGTAGATGTTTTTCAATTAGCCTATCAATTAGGACTTTACTTATAATTTGAATAGAAAGTAAATAATAATTACTTATTAAATTAAAAGTAAAAGATAATTTATATTGGTAGAAAGTTGAGAATCTCCTTGAAAAACCCTTTTCATTTCATCAATTTTGGGTTAAAAAAAATTCATCAGTCACATACCCATCATATTGCCACTTTTTGGCGCATCATGATCCTGCACATACCCATATCCTTAGATGGAATCATATCTTGATCTTGATGAGGAAGGGAAGCATGAGATTTGATAGAAATAATATCTTGATCATCAGATGATAGAACATCATTAGATAGGATGGAAGAATTATCATGCTCTTGGGATGCAATGGAGTCGTGAGAGGGTATGAATTCATTAGATGGGGTGGAAGAAGAACTCAGAAGGATAATTTTCTCTCAAGATGGAAAGGAATCATTGTGGATAAAAAGTGAAAGGAGGGGATCATCATAGAATTCTTGAGAGATTCAATCTTGGTCAAAGATTGGAAGAACTTGTGGAATTTTGGTATCATTGGATGAAATGGGAAGAATTTTTTGATCTTGAGGTGTAGAGGATTCTATGGAGGAGTCTATGCTAGCATGGTTTGGACTGAGAGATTGACAAGAATCATTAGATGTAGAAGATATGATAGAAGAACGTGGTTGGATGGATCATTAACTTGAGTGAAAGAATCCTGAGATTTATTTTGACTTATGGGAGATGAAGATAGATGCATGACATGGTAACATTGTTCAATATCATTTGTTTTTTAGGACTTTGATTTGGGCTTCTCATTTAACTTTTTCAAGAACTTAAAGACATTGAACTTGGATGATGTGGTTGTGGGTGGAGAAGGTATCATGTCCAGATTTTTTTTAGAGGAATAAGAACAAATGTCTAATAGAAAATATCTTTTTGTGGTTTTTTCCCTTTGCATATCCTAGATTTGTTGTTGAATGTTTTTCATTTGATGAGCTAAAGCATTCAATTGATCCTCATCTATTTCATCCATGGTGTTTTGAGTTTCAATTTCTTGTTCTTTGAGTTTATGATTTTGGGATCTTGTTAAAATGGGCATATAAGTGATGAAGGTTTGCTAAATTTTGATCATTGTTTAGGAGCACCCAAGGAATACCTAGGTTGAAATAGAACAAGGAATTCTATTGATATAACCAAGGTGATAAAAATCCGATTTAAAGTTTATTGTTTCAAGATGAAGGCTGATGAATCTTGATGGGGAAACTCAACTTGGATCAAATTTGGGTGTTGATGATGATGAGCTCTTTTAGATGTTTGATCAAAGTTTAGGTAAAGTGTTTCACTTGGATAAGTCAATTTTAACAAGTTTAGATTCGAAGACACTTAAGGAATAATTTTGAACTTGAGAAGATTTTACAATTCTGGTTCCAATTGTGAAATGGGGATAAACTTTTCTTCCTAGACAGGATGTTTGAACCTTTGAAAAAGTCTTGGATTTTGGAAATAATAAAACAAATACAAGTTGGGGTTGTTATTTGAAGCTTTTCTATAAAAATTGAAGAGAAATATTTCACTAAAGTCATAAAGTGTTGCAAGACGTTTTTGACTATCCTTTGGACTAAGAGCTATGGGTTTTTCTTTTTGAATTTTAGTTCTTCATGAAATCATTGGATAAAGGACATGTTTAAGCTCCTTGGTTTATGGGAATGATCCTGAATTGGAAAATCTTCTAAATCTAGTCTCAAAATGTTGGGTAAAGGTCAATCTTAATTCTCTGGTTATGAATTTTGGTGGAAGTGCGGTTATAGTCAGTGAAAATGCTGAAAGGAAAAAGTGCCACATAAATGCTTGGATGCACCATAGAATGGCTTGGATGTGTCACATAATGGCTTGGATATGTCACAAAATGGCTTGGATGTGCCACAAAATGGCTTGGATTCCCCACAAAATGGATTGGATGTGCCACAGAATAAGGTGAATGCACCACAAAATGGTTTGGATGTGCCACAAAATGGCTTGGATGCACCACAACATGGCTTGGATGAGCTGGAAAATAAGGTGGAAGCACTGTAATAGAAGGTGGATGTGTTGGAAAAATTGGTGAAAGCACTACAAAAAGTAGCAGAAGTCCTAAATAGGGGGATGCAACAATTTGTTTCTAGTTTACTTGATTTTTCTAGTTTTTGGTCAAAGGACAGTTTGTTCTATATGATGTATTCTGAATCACAATTTTGTAGTTTTTCTGGTGTGTAAGGTTTTGTTTGAGGTTATTTTTAAAACACTTTGACAAGCACAATCAAGCACAATGTACATTCCCTAGGGCTGTGATAGACTATATTCTATTGGATTCCATGTGGGTTTTACCCCAACCACACTTATCTTTAGTGGATGAATTCAGAAGCTTGGCCACGTGGGCTCCCCCTTACATTGCACTCTCTTCTCAGGTCAACCAAGCTTCCAACTTCCATGAAACTCTCATGGTAGACTGACCATCTCTACTAAAGACTGGGAGAATGTGGATGCCTTCACAACAACTGTTGGTGTACCAAGAGAATAGATAAAGGATTTTTCCAATTCTATAACAAGGTTTCTAGTAAGGACTTTCCATTCGTAGGAGTTGACCCATTGAGGCAATAGACCATTTCTACCCTTCTCATTGGAGCCAATCCCAACCGCATGATATTGGTATTTACTCCAATATCCACATTTATATCCCAGTTGGAAATACTCTTGGCTTTAGAGTGTTACTAGTTGAGTCATTCCCTTGGGTGAGTACTTTTTCCCCAAGGCAAGCCCTTTAGGATAAACAAAAGTGAGAGAGTATACCCACAGTTTGATACTCTTTATTCTGCATGAATAAAGAGAGAACCCTTGCTGTATACCCTACTCACACTCACAAATTAACAAAGTATGAGTCTGGCTTTTTGGTCACCCAGTTAAGGGGAGATCATATGCCTACCCTTCCAAACAAGTAGTAAACATGGTGTTCATTCCTTGTTAATTAATATATGTTCCTAATTTAAGCAAGAAGGAAAGATGTAAAATCTAGCCCCTGCATCAAATTCATCAGTAGTTTCTCATAGATTATCTTTGGAAAGCATCCTGTAGTTTCAACATGGTCTTTGATAGCGTTTTATGTAATCTGCAAAACAGAAAGACCAACATTAGTTTTCATTCTTGGGAAAAACTACAAAAACAAATGAAAGTGCCAAAACAATAAGCAAAAATGCCAAAATAATAGAGGCACAATAGAATTAAGTAAAATCACACAAAATTTGGCTAAAGCACCACAAAAAAGGGTCAAAGCACCATAGAAACTCCCTGAAGCACCACAAGATGGCTTGGAAGCACCAAATAAATGCTTTGAACCACCGAAACAGTCCATGTAAGCGCCAGAGAATCTTTCATAAGCACTAGAAAATTATGTAGTTGTGCCAAAAAACTACTTGTCTAAGCCTATAAAACAAATCTTCCAGAAAATGTTAAAATAACAGGGGTTGGGCCCCATGGTGGGCACCAATTTATGTGTGTATTAAAATATGTGTGAATTATATTAAAACAAAAAAACTTAGATGGGAAGTATTATATTAAAGAATCTATCTAAATCAAACACAATTTAACAACAAAATTCCTTAAAAACTTCACATCCTCCTCTAATCTTAAATGTCCTTGCAATTTGTGCTCTCAGTTCTTATTCCTGCAAAAATCCTTGAGATGTCATCTAAGAAATGATTAGCCTATCCATTTATAATGTAGATTATAAACCTACATCTTAATGATTAAAAGATTCAGCTGTATGAAATGATAAATTGACATGGTGAAATGAGCCAATATGCACAAAGTGATATGAAGTGGAAGATAATGCAAACTATGCTAATGATAGTGAGATTAGAATTGATTCTATATGTTGAATTAAACTATGAAATGCCTAAAGGAGCCATGATCCAAACAAAATTGATAACTAATCCTAAATGCTAAGATAAAAATGTAAATGAAGCTCTAAAAACTCAAGTGAAATTATGTAGAGTAAGATTATGCAATTGCTCCTTGTTGAAAAGCTGTAAATGGGCCTCAATTTATATATTTTTTCAAGGCATTGGATGAGTTGGCAGCCATGAACAATTGATATTCGGTCTGGAGAAATCCACAGTGAATAATGAAAAGGATGGAGAAAACAAGGCCATGGTTCCCTTTAGTAAAACCATCTTGCCAAGTGTAAGAAGGAATCAATTGGAGGATGAAGCCATGTGTCCTGAAGGTTGTTAAATTGTTGAAAGTAAATATCCAATTTATGAAAATAAGAATAATTATTTTCATGTGACACATGCTGAGTTGGAGGGTGAGGTGGGAGGTAGTTAGAAAGATATGTAGAAATGTGACAAATTAGAATTTAAAAATTCCAATTTAATGAGAGGGAATTAATTAGAATAAAACAAATTATTTAGATTTTTTTATTTTAATTAAATCTTGAAGAAGGTGAGTTAGATTAGAGGAATTAAAAAAATAGGAACCATGTAAATAAATTTGCAATTTATTTATATAGTAGAAGGATAAAGATTTCATTAATTAAATAATCAATATTTAATTAATATTCTCCAGACCAATTTTGGATGTATACACAACCTATCATTCTAAGAATTCCTTTTTGAGGCTAAAAGAAGTAATAACCAAAAAGGTGCATTTAAGTTCAGATACACATATATCGGATTGGATGTATATGTAGAAATTTGTTTCTTGCATATATATAGACACAAAAAGTATGTGTAGAAATGTATGTATGTGGAATTAGATGTAGACAATATACATATATAGATAGATGCAAACTTATATATATGTACATATTTACACATAGGGAAAGCAAAATGGGTAAGTGCACAAAGTTGAGTCCATGAAACGTGGAATTTTTTGCCTTAACCAAAAAATTGAAATCGACTTTGATAAAATGGGATCCTAATTTTAATAAACGGGATCTCAATTTTTAAAAATTGGGATCTCGTTTAGCTTCGGGATCCTGAGCCTGAACACGAAATGAGATCCTGCTTTTTAAAAATAGGGATCCCATTTCCCATAGGATCCCAAACTAATGGAAACATAACAGGATCCCGATTACTACGAAATAGGATCCTGATTTGTAGAAATCAGGATCCCATTTTATATTGCTATTTATTAAAAAAAAAGAGTTCATTACACAGTAGACGGGACCCCGAGTACTAGTGGCAGCAACCTCCACAAATAGCTACAGGTACCTGCCCATGCCCCGTTTTTTTGCATTTTCCTGTTTTTAATTGAAATTGTGAAGAAAATGAGTGAATTTAACATGTTTTTTTAATTTATTTCACATTTTGAGCATTTTTTTAACTGTTATAGTAGAAATGATTAATTTTAAAAATAGACAAAAAAATGCAATGAAACCTATAGGTTTTTTAATAAAAATGAAAAAATGAACCTTGAATTGTGTTTTACAAACAAAATTTAACTTTTGAAACCTAAATTGTTCGATTAAACCAAAAATGAATTTGAAAACCCTAATTGAAACAAAATAAAAAAATTGCATTTCAAAACCCTAGAAATTAGAAATTGAAATGAAATAAAAAATTGCATTTAGAAACCCTAATCAAGCTTTTTGAAACCCTAAATTCAAATCAAACGAAAAAAATTGAATTTGAAAACCCTAGTTTGAATTGAAATGAAAAAATTGCATTAAAAACCCTAATTGCTTAGAAATTGAAACCCTAAATTGAATTGGAACAATTTTTTTTGTTAAAACCCTAAATTGAAATCGAACAAATCATTTTGATTTTGAAAACTAGGTAATTTCGAGCTCAAAAAAATCATTTGCATTGCTTAAATGTTTTAAATTTAATTTGCATTGTATGGAAAAAATGATATGTTAAACTTTAGTTTCAATGTTAAATTATAATTAGATTAGAAAACAATATGTTAAAGAATAGTTAAAATTCATAAAGTTTATCTTGATGTTTGTTTGCAAATTTAGTTAGCAAATTTGTAAATCTAAGCATGTACAATTGATTCCAATTGGCACTAACTTGCAAGTCTAAATTATGCCAAGGGCCACCCAAACTTCACCCTAAGTTTTCTAAACCCTAGACCTTGAACTGTAAAATCTAAACCCTCAACACTAAAGCATTTGAATTTTGTCATAGGACCTTAAAATGAAATTTGGTTGCCTTAAAAAACCCTTAGTTGTCACCACTTAGTAGAGCTTTTTGTAATGTTTTCACTTATTTGAACATATAATATAAAACCTTTTAGTTTCTACAAGTTTATGAAGAGTGGATGATCACTCTCTATGAAACTTAGACATGATCATTAGGGATCTAAATCATTGGAAGAAAACTTTATTCTATTATATCCACAAGATAGGAGAGCGTGAGTGAGAGTGCTATGGGTAAAGTTTCTTTCATTGGACATACCTAAAATTATGTAGGTTCAATGTCAAGAATGGATCTATTTGGTAGATTTATGAAAACTATTATGAATATCTAGAATACCGTAAAAGTATAATTATAGCAATTCCAATTGGAAACACTTGGGTATAGATCATATGAAATTTAAATCTAGTAAGGTGTCTATTATATAGGAGAGTTGATAATACATGGAAAGAGGTTTGTATGGGAATATATGTATTAAGAAACACATACCATGACCTCTATAGGATTTTTAAGATGTGATCCTAGATAATAATCCACCCATCCTCAATCATAATGGATTCTTTAGCAATTAAGAGAGGTTCAATAACCATAAAATTGCCTATATTTTGATACTAAATAGATTTATGTGGAAGGATAGAAATACATCAATAACGAGACCAAGATGGAACCATTTAACACCTAGAAGGTACACCTATTACATGGGAAAGGGAGGAGATACATGATAGGTTGGAGGAACTACATGCTATTATTACAATTTAGAGATATGAGGAGGATTCGTATAAAAGAAATATAATTAAATATTTATATTATTTAATATATTATATTTAATAAATATTAATATAATATAATATATTAAATAATATAAATATTTAATATCATAAAATATAATATAAGATTACAATTAAGGATAGGTAATGTTACAATTTACTTGGGGTTTTAATGAGGATTAGGCTTAAGATTCAATTAGCTTTGTAGTTTAGTTAGGTTACAATTAGGAATATACAATAAATATTAATATAATTATAATACAAATATAAATTAATTTAAATATAATATTGATATAATATAAAATATAATATAATTTAATATAATATAATATAGGAATACATTTAAGATTAGGTAAAGGTTATAAATTAATTAAGTTTCAATTAGGTTTACAATTCAATTAGGATATGGTTAGGGGTGGGGATCATTTAGCATTTTATCATGGTTAGAGTATGGGTTACATTTAAGATTATTATTAGTTTTGTGATATGTATAGATTGATTCATTTTTAACATGATACTTTCTTTTATTATAGGGGTAAACACTTTTGACCTAGAGCTAGATGGAACCAATGAGGCTATAGTATGACTAAATTTGGACCTCACTAGACATCTAGATCCCCTTAAGCCATCCTATCACCCTAAATCGTAAATTGATTTCTTAAGGGGTCCCAATATGACATTTCTTAAGGGGATTAAAGAAGTTCTTAAAATTTGGTGAAGTTTCCCAAGGCAACCAAAGTTAAAAATAATAAGATCATGCAAGATTATAACATGAATGATATTTCATGATCTAGCTTGGTCAATTGAAACAAGAGTAGATCTCAATCAACTATTCCACAAGAAAATGTTCTTCACTAACTTGCAAGTTCATTAAATATTCCAAGGGGCACCAAAACTTTACCCTAAGTTTTGTAAACCCTAAACCTTGAACTCTAAAATCTAAACCCTAAACACTAAATCATTCATTTTTTCCTACCTAGGACCTTAAAGTGAAATTTGGTTGTCTTAGGAAAATCGACCAAATTTCATTCCCTTATGCCATGTAATTTTGTCCTAGGATCTTACTACATGTAGATCCCCTTAAGTTATCCTATTACCTTAAACCCTAAACTCTAAGGTCTAAACCCTAAACCCTAAAGCCATAATTTTTTCTTTAAAGGCTCTTAATGAAATTTGGTTGCCTTGGGAAACTTCACCAAATTTTATTCACTTGAGCTGTGTCATTTTCTCCTAGGACCTCACTAGACGTAGATCCACTTAAGCCATCCTGTCACCCTAAATATTAATTCAATTTCTTAAGGGGTCCCAATATGACATTTCTTAAGGGGATCAAGGAAGTTCTTAAAATTTGGTGATCAAAGTTTCCCAAGGCAACCAAATTTAACAATAATAAGATCCTGCAAGATTATAATATGAATGAGATTTCATGATCTAGGTTGGTCAGTTGAAACAAGAGTAGATCTCAATCAACTATTCCACAAGAAAATTTTCTTCACTACTTTGCAAGTTCATTATATTCCAAGGGGCACCAAAAATTCACCCTAAGTTTTGTAAACCCTAAACCCTGAACTCTAAAATCTAAACCCTAAACACTAAACCATTCATTTTGTCCTACTTGACCTTAAAGTGAAATTTGGTTGTCTTGGGAAAATCCACCAAATTTCATTTCCTTATTCCATGCAATTTTGTCCTAGGATATTACTACATATATCCCCTTAAGTTATCCTACTACCCTAAACCCTAAACTCTAAACCCTAAAGCCATCATTTTTTCTTAGGAACTTAATGAAATTTGGTTGCCTTAGGCAACTCCACCAAATTTCATTCCCTTATGCCATGTAATTTTGTCCTAGGATCTTACTACATGTAGATCCCCTTAAGCTATCCTATTATGAGCTAAACCCTAAACTCTAAAGTCTAAACCCTAAACCCTAAAGCCATCATATTTTATTTAAAGGATCTTAATGAAATTTGGTTGCCTCGGGAAACTTCAACAAATTTTATTCACTTGAGCCATGTCATTTTCTCCTAGGACCTCACTAGACGTAGATCCCCTTAAGCCATCCTATCACCCTAAATTGTAATTAGATTTCTTAAGGGGTCCCAATATGAAATTTCTTAAGGGGATCAAATAAGTTCTTAAAATTTGGTGATCAACATTGACCAAGGCAACCAAATTTAACAGTAATAAGATCCTGAAAGATTATATAATATTAATAGTTAATTGTATTTTCATTCAAGATGTTCCTTAGACATATAAATGAGGCTTACATATAATTTTGTCATTTGTATTCAATTATTTAAGGCCATTTATATTGAATGGTTTAAAGGTATTTCCTAAACATGTATCTTACATCTTGAAATTACAAATCTAATGCAAGTTTACTCATAGCTTAAAGATCACATGGATCCATTCAATAATATTCACAATCCACCTCCACGCCATCCATCTCCACCACCTTCACGTCCACCTCCACCCACTCCACCTCATAACCCCCCACCTCCACCACCTGAAATCAATGAACATGCTCGTTTGCAAGCACAAATCAATGCCAATGTTAGAACCATCAAAGATCAAATCAACATTATTCAAAACGAAGAATGTGCCACACCTCCTGTGAGGATGTATGCATCTAGGATGCAAACCCTTATTGATGTTGTTAGGGCTATGGATGGGATCGTAGACGAGCATTGAAAATGGCTAGAGGAGAGGAGAACTCCCAATTCTGAAATGGAAAACACAAAGAAATGAAGATCTATACAGTAGAGAGCCACAATAGTTTCTAAATTAAGACAATGATCTTAAATAGTTATGAATTTATAAATTTGGTGAATGATGGATATTTTGTGTGATGAATTTATAAATTTGGTTCCAGATGGATATTTTTAGTGACATGAATTTATGATTTTGGTTCTAGATGGATATTTTTGTTGACATGGATTTATGAATTTGGTGGAATTTATGAACTTATAATGAATAACATATAATAGTATATGTTTTATGACTATCTACTAGATCATGATTTCTCCTACTGAAAAATTGTAATATATATGTGTGTGTGTGTTAGACATAAATTGAGCTTTTGTGAATGTTCCAAGTTTATTGTTTAGTATGTATGTGCATGTAATAAAAATTTGCATATATAGTTCTTAAATTTTGAAATTTGTATGTATGTACATAGTTTAGTTTAATGATTTGTATGCATGCAAATTATGCATCATATTTTTTATTTTAAATGTACATGTACATACATTTATTTTTGATTTTTGTATGGACATGCTCTTGAGTTGAACAATCAATGTATATATATGTGCATTTCAATTAAATATATGATCTTAATATATGTATGCACATGGACTATTTTGTATGATTTAATGCAGGTGCACATTTATATTGAGCATATCATGGATGATTTTAACATTGATGATATCATCAATCCACCACCTCAGCCACAACCACATCCACCTAGACCCCTCCGCCTCCCCCTCCCCCTCCACCTAATATGCCACATCTAGCACCTATCACATCTGATGAGGCTCGCTTGAGAGCATGAATAAATGATCAAGTTGCATCCTTACAAAATAAAAAGGTATGTGTAGGATCATGATGGGCCAAAAAGTGGCAATATGATGGGTATTTGTAGGGTATGTGGCTGGTGACTCTTTTTTTACCCAAAATTGATGAAACAAAAAGGGTTTTTAAAGGAGATTCTCAGCTTTCCAACAATATAAATTATGCTATACTTTGAATTTAATAAATAATTATTATTCATTTTCTATTTGAATTATGACTAAAGTCCTGATTGATAGGCTGATTAACAAACATCTATAGCTTTCAAATAGTATCAAACTTTTTGAATCCAAAACATGCATCACATTCTATGCTTTGCATACTATAGGATTAAAAAAAAAAAGAATTTCATGAAGTTTTGACCAAGTTAAGGTGGTTAGACATACGATTTTTTATATTTTTTAAAAATTGTAATAAATAATTCATAATTAATTATTACTTGGAAAAAAATTACAAAAAAATATGCATCACATCTAGACATGAGTCCTCTACTTATATGTAAAATCTTATAAAAAAATATTATCATTTTATTGTGGTTAGGGTGGTCAGACACACACCTACTTCTTATTTTTTCCCTGAAATTTAAGTACTACTACATTGAAATTTCAAGTTTTCACCAAATAGATTTTTTATTTTTTTAAATAAACCTAGTAGTTTAGAAACTACATTAAATTTGCTACAAATTTTATTCTTACATATTTTTGAAATAATATAGATAGCTTATTCAAATTTTTATGTCAAGTTGTCTAACTCTGATTTTTCTAAATTTTTTGCCACTTAAGGGCCTATTTTTTCCATGATGATCTTGCACATACCCCAAATCAATGCTATGCAAAGTCAAGCATTGATTCCTCCACATGTGAGACGTTTTGCATCTGTGATGCAAAACATTGTTGATGCCATCAGGATGACCAATTCTAATCTTGATGGGCATCGATGAGAGAGAGAACAAATGAGACAATTTTATTCTGATGGTCTCTTACAAACAAATATTAGACCTTAAAATAACGAAAGCCCATCTAGCCCCCTACTTTCTTTACCCCATTACTTGACAACCCATTCCACCCAACAAATCTAGAATATCCATGAGGTGGTGCATACATCCGCAGATGAGTGCACATTTTTTGGATTGATGGTATATGGTTTTTGATAGTTCCCCACATGCTAATTTGGAGTACCCATTGTATTTTTTGAGAAAACTATATGTAGAGTTTGTTTTGGGGAAAAAGCCCAATTATTTTGATTTTAGATCATTTCAGGGTGTTGGTAGCGACATGCCACAACAGAGATTAGGGGCAAGGTTTGATCCCTGATGCCTCATGCATGCGCAACCCCTTGTTGTTGCTCTTGGTCCTTCCATTCCTACACCTGTACATCATCAATCTCTAGTCTCAACATTAGGTTCCCTTAGTACACTCGCAGGAGACCTTGATCAGCATGCTTCTATGATAGTGGGTGGGGGAGCATAGAGACGATGATGATGGAGGAGTTTTTTATGCAGCTAGTCTGAGTACCGCTCCAAGAGTGTCAAAATTATAGCTCATGAAAAATAATTTACTTTTACTACTCTCGATTGTACATGTGAAGTTGCAGACTTCACAGTAATTTTTTGAAGTATATTTAAATAAAAGAAACAGGATCCCATTTATATAAAACGGGATCCCGCTTATAAAAACTGGGATCTCGTTTATAAGAAGTGAGATCATGTTCTATAATCAGGATCTCGTTCTTTGATATTGAATGTGGGGACCATTGGGTAGGAAATGGGATCCCGTTTCCTTTACAGCGATCTGAATATTATAGAATAAGGAACAAGATCCCGATTATAAAACGGGATCCCGTTTATTAATAAACGAGATCCCGTTTTTTAAAAATTTGATTTTTTTTTGCTTTGTGGTTGGGTTTTTACCTAAGCTTTTGGTTCGGGAAAAGCATTGAAAATATGAACCTAGGCCTTCAACCTGGTTTGACCTGCAAGTTGAAGGTCCTAACAATGTCAAAGAAAAATACCGACTTTGGACATATGGTTGACAACCTTTTTTGTAGAATTTTCTGATGAAATTAAAACCCATTTTAGATGAAACAATGCAAATTCTAAATATGCAATTTGTTTTGCAATTAGATTATTTTTTCCATTTTTCAATTAATTTCTAATAAAATTGGTCCATAAACTTTAAATATCATGGTTTTTTACTATTTTAATAACTTTTGATCAACATAATATTTTGACAAACGGATTGCATGAGAACAAACTTCAGACAATTCTTTTAAATTTAAAAAAAAAATTGAAAAAATGATAAGTTTAGGTCATCTTATGCATGTCATACACAACGATTTTTCAAAACGACAAATCTGCCTAATAAAAATTTAACAAAAAAAAATATTCAATAAAAAATTACAAAAAAAATATCAAGAACAACCTTCAGTGAGTCACAAAAATTTTCCCAAAAGGATTTAGAAAAATACGATAATTTAAGTCAAAATATGGATGTCATATACGTGCATGGTATGGGAAAAAAAATGACTTTTAAACAATGGTTTCTAGAAATGCCTATTAAAACTCAATTTGTACAATTTGGGTATTGAAATAAATTACATATTTGGAAACTAGACTCCGAGCACTACATTTTATGATTAGTGACTTTTTTAAAGATTTCATATTTAAGTGCTTCAAATTTTAAGTTCAAATGTGTCAAATTCTGAAAAATCAGGAAAAACACTTCTACTTTTTGGCCAAAAAGTGGACTCAACTTCTTGCACACACCCAAATGAAACACAACAAAAGAAGGCATGGTCTCCACCCTACCATATTGGGTCATGGAGCCTCATAGGCTCTCACCAAAACCCTAAGAAAAAACATACATTATCCACTACAATGATAAATGGTGAGATCAATGTTTCATATTACACTCAATATACAACCTATCATTCTAAGAATTAACTAAGCAAGGATGAAGTACGATGGTTCTTTGTTGCAAGTATTTGGTCTCTCATTCTAAGAACATCTTCTAGCAAGTGTAGTGCCCCTCCAGAGCTCCCTATCTGTTAAGCTAGTTGGTTTGTTAGCAATGTCAGTATGGTCTTGTTTTTGGTATAGCTGATTTAAAATTGTATTCAATTGATACTTTGGAAATTGTTGTATTAAATAAAATTATTAAATTAATAAAATATAAGCATACATATATAAGTACAGTTTAAAGTTGCAGAAAATAAATAAAATTATTTTGTTAGATAAGTGGATTATCACATGAAAATAAAATAGAAGTGGAAGTAATAAATTATATCATGCCTTACCTTGTCACTCAAACCTATATTTAGGAAATTGCATATAATGTTTTGGTAACTGCTTGCGTGGAAAGAGGGGAAAGTATCTTGATGAAGAGCATGAATTGGTTACCTTTGTATCCTCTTGCTTTGTGAATTAAATTTAGATTTGCATTTAACAATTTTGGTAACTTGCCTTGTTGAGTAAATGGAAATTATTCGGGAGATGGGCATGCATTGGGTGCATTTATAACAGATAAAAAAAAGAAAACAAAAAAAAAATGAAAGGAAGAAAAACGGATAGGAAATCACATGGAGATGGAGTGGAGATTGACCAATAAAGCAGGAGAAACAACGGTATTCAAAAGGAGGGGATTAGATCGTTGGAAGGGGATGAAAATGTTGGAGAAGTTGTTATTGTTTTTTAAAAAAAATTGCGGGGGGTGGAAGAAAATTGGAAAAAGGAGGTGGCAAGAATTGGAACAGAAGAATCTAAGAGGCAACCTAGGAAAAATCATCTTTATAGGAAGTGGGTGCAAGGATCTAGCGGGGTCACTCTCTCATGTCCCTAACTAGGATTGGTGAAGACCAGGTAGGTAGCACACTCTCTGGTTCTTGAAAGATCAAAATGTTTTAGTATTAGGTCTGGCATATTCTTACTGTGGAAGCGTGTAATCCTTTGGATAAAGATTGTATATACTCATAGGTCTGATCTTAGAATGCTTTATTTCATCTAAAATTCATCTCCAATCGAGCTATGTTGAGAATTTGCATGCTTTCAATATAGAGGGCTGTGATGGTACCCTATTGTATTCTATTATTCCCTTGTGTTGCCGATTGTGTTTGTTTGAAAATCTCCAAACCGAAACAATGAACCCTTCTTTGATGGATGTTTATGCGCCGACCTTGCTATGAGAGGTGATTCAAATCTATGTTTCCTTCCTCATCCACTAAACCAACATGATTACATGAGCCTAGAAAACAAGCAAAGCTCACAATGTTCAGATGTGTTCCAAGGGCTTCATTAATTCATAGACCCAAAGTTTCCTTGAAAAATCTATTTTATGTATATCCTATATTCATGGCATTCAATGAAACCATATATCTTTGAGGAAGCGTGTCAAACAGTTCGTATGCCTTGTCTATGTTTGAGACCACAATACCTGAAGTAGCCTATCAAATAGTTCACGAGCCTCATTTGTGCCTCTGCGTTTTGCACATAGTTACCTGTCACAACAATGCACTTGAACATGGTAGGGTGTATAGATTCAAATAAACTCTCTGATTTCCTTGTCAACCTGTCTCAGCCGCGAGCTTGAACATAATTAGAAAGTTCAAAGTTTTAAATAACCTGCTTGATTCTTCTGATAATCTATCGTAGTTGCAGCACTTGAAAATAATTATAATAAAGCAAGAAGATGGCAATATTTCCAAATTCCAATAATCACTTTCTAATATACTTGGCAACCTATCATTGTTACAATGTTTAGAGTTGAGGCATTGTACAGAATTAAGTAGCCTCCCTGAAACCATTGGCAACCCGTCACAGCTGCAAATTTTAGACTTGTAAAGGTTTAAATAATCTCTCTAATTTCATTATTAGCCTGTCTCAGCCGCACACTTTTGAAACATAATAAGAAGTTTAAAGGTTTAAATAATCTCTCTGATTTCATTATCAGCCTATCTCAGCCACACACTTTTGAAACATAATAGGAAGTTTAAAGGTTTAAATAATCTCTCTAATTTCATTATCGACCTATCTTAGCCGTGCACTTGAACATAATAGGAAGTTTAAAGGTTTAGATAATCTCTCTGATTCCATTGTCAACCTGTCACATTTGTAACACTTGAAAGTAGATTATTGTAGAGGATTGAATAACCTCCATGATACCTTTGTTAACCCGTCATTACGAAAGCTTTTTGAGCAAAATAGGAAGCTTTAAAGACTTAAATAATCTCGTTGATTCTATTGTCAATCTATTGCAGTGGATGCATTTGATCTTTAAGTTGTATTTTTCACATGCTTTTGTATTTATATAACGTTAGTATTTAAGTCATTTACTACGAAGGACAATTAGTTATTAAGTGAATAAATTGGTCTAAGTTAAAAGAAAAAGTTAACTATATTTAATTATTAGGTTATGTTATTTTGAGGAAAATTTACTTATCTATTATTCATTAATAAAAGTTCTAATCTTAATAAATAAATATAAGTATGGGGCTAAAACTAGGTAATAGGGAAATAAATTTGTGTCCTTTCAGATGTAGGTATGTGGATATAGGTAGATCAATGAGTCTTTCTCTTTCTTATTATATGAAGTTTTATCTTAGGTACGCTTATCTTTATGTTATGGTAGATTTTAGTTAGGAATGATACCTCTATTAAGATGGAATAAATGAGCTAAAATTTAAATGATATAAATGGGAAGATCAGTGTTATCATCCACATCTATTTGACCTCAGACTAAAAGGTTGTGGTCGTATAAGGGTAGAAGTGTTAATTGATCTTTTGTAGATTTTTGTAATATTTGTGGGGTATGGTGATTATACTATGTAATAACGTTATAGATGATATTTTACCAAGTTAAGTTAGTGCCATTGGTTTAAAGTATATTTTCACATAATAATATTGTCATATTATAATCTTGTCATGGAGTTTATTACTATTAAGTCAATATTTGAATAATTGTGTCCAAGTTACTTCTATCTGATTAGATTTTAGTTGCAGTCACTTGGCAAGCTATGTGGTAAGAAATGTGATAGCTGTGTTGATATGGAAGTTGCACAAAACATGAAATGGGATTTATTGATCTTAGTCCTTAGTAAAACATATACGATGACTTAAGTAATTATTGGATTATTGAGGAAGTATGTATTGAAACTTCTTTTGTTGTATGAACTACATCTTATTAAACAAATGGATAAATTGTATTTGAAAGTTGACGTTCTTTAGTGAATGAGCATTGAATGTATATGTATGTTTAAGGGTTAAATTGATGTTTCCAATTGGATGTGTCCTCCTTTATGTTTGCTTGGTTTCAAAAATGATTTTTATTCCGTTGGGCTCGTGCCGATTTATGAGTGATTTGACGGACCCTTTCATTGTGACTTTTCTTGAGTCTGCGTGAGTTGGGAATCCTCTTTAATTTAAATTATGTTGCTATTCGTTTAACCTTGCATGGTGAATTCTTGGTTTGTTTCGAGTTTTGGGGGTCTTATTAGTTGATTTTATGGTGGAATTTATTGGATACTTATGCGATGCTTGGTGGTGATATGTTTATGCTCCTTTATTGAATGCAGTCTCCCCACATTTATTATTTTGGTGAAACATTAAATTATATTGTTGTCATGTTTGTTGATGTTGTCAAGGGTCATTTGTTTACCAATTGTATGGGTATCTTGTGAGGAGGAAATTGAGGTCACCCTTGGATGCCTGGTTGGATGTTCTTTTTACCTTTGTTGTTGAAGGATTGTTTCTGGTTGGTTTCGTGTTGATGTGAATGCGTTTGGAGACTAAGTTTGATTCAAAGAAAACTTTGTCATTTAATTTGTGTTGCAATGCAATTGGGAACTCGTATTTTGTTTATGAGTTGTGGGTTGTCGTTCTTTTGGCTTCTAGAGGCTTGAGATGATTGACAATTGATGTTCTCTCTTTATGTGCCCTTGATGTGGCAAGTGTTTTGATTTTGAAAGGGTTGCACAAGAATTGTTGAGACTCTATTTATGTGTTTATAGCGAGATGGGTAATGCCTCACATGTTCCTCTGTGGTGATCTAATATTCTTTTTATGTTGTACAACCATTGGATTTTGGTTTAGATTTTTGTTGGGTCGCAAGGGAGAGTGGCTCTTCGTGGGAGCCGGCGCCTCGGTTAGGAGGAAGTGCATAGGAGAACCCATGAATGAGTTTGTTAATAAAGTGAAAACATAATAAATGAATTCAGGAGGGAAGGGTAGTAATCACATAACAAGATAATAAACATTGGATACCTCGTCTATGCATTAGGGCTATCATAGACTAATGATAGACAGAAAAGGCTGTGGTCAGCAAAGTCATAATCTCATAATCTCATCTTCATGAGAGATTAAGGGCTCTGCATGAGCTACCCTATGGTGCCGGCGCCTCAAGTAGGAGGAAGAGCCAGGAGATCCATAGATGGGTGTCGGCACCTCAAGTTGGAGGAAAGGCCAGAAGATCCCATGAGAGCTATGTGATGACACTCTCCACTAGATACCCATTTTCCCTGTGTTTCTTATTACCTCTAGAATTGTATTCTGTTTATTATTTCTATTTGATTTGGAAATGTTTCATGATCATCCTTTGGTTACTTGTTTACTGGTTATTGCTTTGATTAATGTGATGCAATTTATGACATTGTAATCCTTGAGTTTTATGATACTTTTGTATGACGTTGAGTCTTGTGGTTCCCTGTTTGGATGTTCTTGGTTGAGATCTCTTTCTTGTCAGCTCCTTAGCATGGGGGTGGGTCTTTAGACCCACATGGTTATGTGGAACGTGCTAAGCACCCCATTGGGTCCCCAGTCAAGGATCAAGAGGTGTGGATTGGTGCTATTGCAGTGACTCCAGAGTTGTATCCGTCTTGGAGCCAGTTATGATACCGTTTATTCATCTATGCATTTGTATCATGTTATCTTGTTATATGGTTTCCGTTCATATCTGGAAACACTTTTTTATCATTGTACCTCTTGAACATTGTATTGTAATGTAACATTAAACCTTGTGTGGATATTGGCCATGGCAGTTGTTATTCAATGTGTTGAGTTATCATGTATGTGTTACATTTGTTAATGTTTACTTTGTTATGGATTAGATCTTTGGCTTTTATTCTTTATTGCTGTTGTATGGAATTAAGTTCATAATGTCTCCTCGTGTACCCCAAGGGACATAAGTATAAGTGAATTTGTTTAATTAAGTTTTATGACTTTTGATTTAATCTGCATCGCATGTATGTTTAGAATACTTTAAAAAAAAATTATTGTGTTGATGTCCTTTGGGGTTCGCATGATGGGGCATTACAACAAGTGACTCCCAATCATAAAAGTGGATTAAATTGGTAATCCCAAAAGAATAAATATATGGAGTATATATGAATGTTGTTTGCATCTAATATCACATACATACATATCTGCACATAGGGAAAATAATATGAAATTCACTATGGTGGCTCAGAGCTCTCATAGTAGGTAAAGCCAGAGAATGACACCCAACAATGCCTTATTGAAAATTATATATACTATTTTATTGTTTCGCTATGTTTTCTCAAGTTTTAAATGGCAGGTGTTATTACAACCATCACCACTATACAAAATCCATACATCAATTAATGTTGAATTGCCAAGCCCTGCCAACCAATGTTCAATTTCGTTGGCCTTCTCTAGTGACATGCCAAATGCATTTATTTTTTCGTTTAAATTTGCCAACTTTTTCCTAACCAAGGCCACATGTTAACATTTGTAAAAACTGGGAAGGTTGATGGAATTCACGGTCAAAGTTTTCCCACACACGATCAAGAGAAATCCCTCTTTTGTTGTCTTTCATTTTATTTTTCCTACGTGTAGATATTTATGTATGTGAGGGTATGTGCAAGATCATGATGGGCCAAAAAGTGGTAATATGTAAATTATATGATGGCCCATGTTGCTGACAACTTTTTTTTACCCAAAATTGATGAAATGAAAAAGGTTTTTAAAGGTGATTCTTAGCAATCAACCAATATAAATTATGCTTTACTTTGACTTTAATAAATTATTATTATTCATTTTCTATTTGAATTATGACTAAAAACCTGATTGATAGGATGATTGAAAACATCTATAACTTTCAAATGGTATCACATTTTTTGAATCTGAAACATGTGTCACATTCTATGCTTCACATACAATAGGATTAAAAAAAAATTATGAAGTTTTGACCAAGTTAAGATGGTAGACATGAGTTTTTATATTTTTTAAAAATTTAATAAAAATTCATAATTAATTATTTATTTGGAAACAAATTATAAAAAATATGCATCACATCGGGACATGAGTCCTCTACTTATATCTAAAATCTTATAAAAATATTATCATTTTATTGTGGTTAGGGTGGTCGGACAAACACCTACTTATTTTTTTCCACAATTTAAGTACTACTCCATTGAAATTTCAAATTTTTACCAAATAGATTTTTTTTAAAATAAACCTAGTAGTTTACAAACTACATTCAATTTGCTACAAATTCTATTCTTATATATTTTTGAAATAATATAGATAACTTATTCAAATTTTTACGTCAAGTTGTCTAACTCTGATTTTTCTGAATTTTTTGCCACTTAAGGGCCCGTTTTTTCCTTGATGATCCTGCACATACCTGTGAGATTAGATGCATAAAACATTCATATATATAGACAATATTCATATCTAGCATGCAACCCATTTATATTTTTTTTGCATGGGGTTGTTACTATGAATTCTTCTACTTTGTGGTTTTTTCCCTCTCTGATAGACAATATTCATATCCAACATGCAACCCATTTTGTTTTTTTTGCATGGGTTTGTAACTGTGAATACTTTCATTTTGTGGAATTTTTTATCTAGGTCACTATTGAAACCAATATTGTTTCATTTATGGTTTTCGTGTTGTGGCAATGGTTGCAATGCAATAAAATAGTTTATGTGATACAATTTATGTTATTTTCCATAACACATTATTTGGTTGGTTGTTTTTCGAGAACATAAACTATTTTCGTAATCCTCTACAAAGAGTTTTCCAAATATGTTCAATGGTTGATGAATGTTTCATATTACACTTAATATATAGCTTATCATTCTAAGAATTCTTTTTTAAGGCTCAAAGAAGTAATAACCAAAAAGGTGCATCTAACCTCAAATACATATATATCAGTCTATATGTATATTGTCTACATCTAATTCCACATACATACATTTCTACACATACTTTTTGTGTGTATATATATCCAAGCAATAGATTCCTATATATGCATCCAATGCATGCAATGCATATATATGCTTCCAAAAGAATAAGCATAGGAAGGAGTTGATACCCACGCATTATTGATTATTGTTCAATAACTTCAAAAATATTATTTCATTTATAATTTCCATATAGTGGTGATGGTTGTAAAACAATAAAATAGTCTACATATACACAACTTACAAAGAAAAATCTATATAGATATATATGCATCTAAAGTTATATGTAGACAATACACATATATATCCATAGGTGGACTTGATAATACATAAATCACCATGAAAGTAGAGGAAATAAACGTCACTTGGAACATCCTACCATGAAAACATTGTTTCATGTATGGTTTCCATATAGTGCCAACAGTCACAATAATATTTAGCATTCTAAACTTACCAAAGCAATTGAACAATTTATGTTATTTTCAATAAGTCATTGTTGACTATTGTTTTGTACCTTGAGCTGCTATCAACACTGTGAGCCACCACTATGGCAAGGGTTTTTAAAAACAACATACATAGATATCCACACCTAAACTTTTCAATACACATGAGAACATATATAGATAAGTATAAATGTAGATATATATGTATGTTGCCTGAGCACAGGAAATAAAAATCACTTGGACCAGCTTGGCACAACAACATTGTTTCATGTATGGGTTCCATATACTGGTAATGGTTGCAATAATATCTAACATTTAAAAATTACCAAGGTAATTGAGCAATTTATGTTATTTTCAATAAGACATTCTTCACTATTGTTATGTAGCTTCAGTTGCACAACATACATAGATATCCACACCTATACTTTTCAATACATGTGAGAACATATATATGTAAGTCAAAATGTAGTTACACATGTATCAACAAGTATAAATGTAGATATATATGTATGTTGTGTGCATCTTAGTTTAGATGTACATGTATATGTGCACATTTTTTTTTTGGTGTATGTGTATCATGATGCAATAGACCATTTCCTCCTTTGTCAAGCATTTGTTTTATTTCTCTAAGCAACATCAATTTTGCTAAGCAAGTTCAACTTTGGGTATTTGATATTATAACCAATTTCATTATTTTGAAAATTCCTATATAATGACAATATTATTACATGTATGGTTCACATGTAGTGGAAATTATTTCAATAACACCTATGTATGTGTAGGATCATCATGGAAAAAACAAGACCTTAAGTGGCAAAAAATTCAGAAAAATCAGAGTTAGGCAATTTGACATAAAATTTTGAATAAGTTATCTATATTATTTCAAAAATATGTAAAAATAGAATTTTTAGCAAATTGAATGTAGTTTCTAAACTACTAGGTTTATTTAAAAAAATAAAAAATCTATTTGGTGAAAATTTGAAATTTCAATGTAGTAGTATTTAAATTTTAGGGAAAAAACAAGAAGTAGGTGTTTGTCTTACCACCCTAACCACAATAAAATGATAATATTTTTTTATAATATTTTCCATATAAGTAGAGGACTCATGTCTGGATATGATGCATTTTTTTATAATTTTTTTCCAAGTAAATAGTTAATTATGATTTTTTTATTACAAAATTTTAAAAATATAAAAACTCATATGTTTGACCACCTTAACTTGGTCAAAAATTCATGAAATTCGATTCTTTTTTTTAATCCTATAGTATGCAAATCATAGAATGTGACGCATGTTTTAGATTCAAAAAATGTGATACCGTTGAAAGTTATAGATATTTTTGTGAGGCCCACCCATATATTACATCTAGTACCTAGATTATTTTGCATTTGGTTATTGTCTATGCCCATTGATACCATTGATGACATGATATTTAAAAGTTTAAGTTCATATGATGATTTGATTTTGATTATTCTACATGTTAGCTAACTATGATGAATTGATCTAATTTTATGTTGGTTATTGAGTTGTTTAATTTGAATCTAAAAATTTAATAATGATTGAACGAAACAAGTGGTGTGAACCAATCATGTTGCAATTAGATGAGTATGAAAAATAAGGCTAATGAAAATGGAATAAGATAGGTGGCTAATGATTTTTAAATTATGTTATGAGATCTTTATGCTATGCGAATTATGAAAATTGTGTGAATGCAATTGTGATTCAAATTGTTTGATTATTATATGAATATGATTTGCTTTGATGAATTAACGTGTGAATCAAGTGTGCAGGTACATTTTCCATGGCCAATGGAAATTGGAGGCAACCTTGGGAACCCTGAGTAATTTAACCAGTGAGACCGAGCTAAAGTCCATATGGAGGGACTATAGTTCCATTTTGTAATGTATTTTATTCATGTTGTTATTTCTAAATTTTTGTAAATTGATTTTGATTGTCATGTTAATCCATCTAGGAGATGAGATGTCCATCCAAGTGGACAAACTCGGATTTGAATTTTTGGGCACTTTTTTTGGGGATTGAAAAGTGATATTTTTTAAGTGTTTTTATGGGTTTGAGGTCCCTAGGGTAGGTACCTATGGGTTAGGTGCCTTTTTAGCTCAAAATCTTGGGCTAGTCTCAAGATTGGACACTCTTTTTGAGGCCTTTAAGAGCTTTGACGAAATTAAGATCTTGGGGAGTGGGACGGGGACTAGTCTTTTTCATTCCCACTTCTCCAAATTGCCTTGGAAGGCTCCAAAGATCTCACACATGTGTGAGAACACATGGGTGAGTGTGCCTAAGAGAGTGAATGGGAGGTTGACAAATGTCAACTCCCTATTCAAAGGAGTTCATACTTGAGTTCCTATAAAACAAACTCAAAACAAGGGTTAGGGGATTCTTTGGGAATTCTTGATTTTGGTTGAATTTTGGGGGAGTGAGGAGTTTGAAGAAAAAGCTTGGAAGAAGAGGAGTTGGGTGGATCCTCAACCCATCCTTCCTTGAGCTTGGTTTTAAGGTAGATTCACCACTTTTGCTTTCTACTTCTTCATGCTTGTATTTGAAAGATTATATGTGTAGGTGAAAAGATGTGTTTGAAATTTTATCTATTGTGTTTGATTTGTGTGTTTATTTCAAAACACTTTTGGAGCACATCTTCTTGTGTTTTTGATGTATTATGTGTTATGGGAAAAAGGGTGTATAGGGATAGGCTCACCCAAAATTTGGGAAGAGCATCCCTCGTTGGGGATGGTATGGAGTAGGAACCTCCATGGGGAAGTATAATCCCTCCTTAAGAGGAGAGGCTCAAAAAGGGTATGAGTACCTAAATGTAAATGTGAAATGGTAGTAATGGTTTTGGTGGTACGGGTGTTGGAGAAAGTGAAGATATTAAGGAAGGGTTGTATGTGAAATGATGGAAGTATGATATGAATTATTCTTGTTGTTATTACTGTGAGTCCCCATATGGAGTGCGTAGTCCACTCTCTATCCCCCACATTGGATTCTTGATGGAATCCTAAAGTTATGTGAAAAATCCCTTGGTTGGGTGTGAAAACAATCTTGTGTGTGTAAAACAATGTTTTGCTTGGTTTTGTTTGTACCTGGTTCCCTCGGTTGCCTCCTAGCTCGGGGGTGGTTTGTGAAAAAACCTATGGTTGGGAGGTGAGCACACCAATGGCCATAAAGAAAGTTGTTTCTTGAGTGTGTTTCATGTGTAGGTGATATTGTTGGAAGAGCTTACAGATTTAAGGTGCATCCTGACTGTTGTTGGGTGGAGCATGTGTTGGAAATAATATCAATGCCATGATGTCCTTGAAGTTCTTGTTAGTTGTGTTCAAACATGCATAGTTATATTCGTAAAGGGAAACATCATTCTATTTAAAAAGTGCCATGTATGTTACTCAATTGCAAATAGACTCCATCATTGTAAATACCACATGTATTCCTTCTGAGTAAAGTTATGATGTTTCTATTTATTTTGATGAAATGAAATAGTTGTATCTGCCTTATACCTAGCTCAAAAATTATGAACTGTTATCCTGAAAATTGTATGAGCTTACACTAGCTTAAAAAAAATAGATAGTTTAAAAAAAAAGAAAAAGAAAAAAAAGGGGTTATCTTACTACTGTAAAACAAAAGAAAAGAAAAGAATAGATAGTTTAGAATAAAATAGTCTATCTTTGTTCATATGTAATATAGAGAGGCACAATGTTTTGCATTGCCCCCTCCTGAGTTTACCAAGTGTAAGGAGAATAAAATATGCTTGAAATGTATTGAGTTAGTTAAATAGGCATTATGTTAGTAACAGTTGTTTATTTGTTACTTTGATTTTTAAAAGATTATCTCTGTTGCTTAAGCCATAAGGAAATTAAGAAGGATCTATTTCGAGAATATACCTAGAGGTAGTTACTCATATCTAAGTAGAGAATTCTTAAATAACTGGAAAAAAAATGAATAAATAAAAATGAAAAGGTTGAAGACATTACTTCGCAGGCTTAAATTCAATAATGTGAAATCTGTGCAACGTTTTATTACCTTGAAAACCTTTGGGACTGTCTGCGAGAAAGATAAGGAAACATATATCTATTCTTACGGATAGGTCAAGAGATCTAGAACAATAAAGAGACTAAAACGTAAGACTGTTCCTAGTATAAGTGGACAAATTCATTCAGGTGCTTATATAAGGTCTTAGCATTGTGTAGAGTATTTTGATGTGTAATCATGTCACTGAGAATATGAAGATACAGTATACCTGATCTAAATATAAGTGTATATTTATCGGTGTCTATACCCTTTTTCATGGTAGTGTTTTGACTCCCATTTCCTCCTCTTAACAATATGAGAATGTACATCGTCTAATCTTTAGCACCCATTGATTTAGTACGTCTTCCTTGGGCATGCACAGACTGAAAGAAAGGTAAGATTCCTTTGAATACTCCTTGTGGAAGGCCAAGTATTGACTTCCAATCGGTCCATCGCAGCCCCATTCTAAATCCTTATTTGGTGATAGGGGAGTCTGTGATCCTCAACCTGCATTACATGAAATTATTCAAGCTACCTGTAGATTTGAGCTCAGATTTGAAGAGAGGAAGGAAATAATGAAATAAATAAATAAGAGAGTTGGGGCAATACCTGTATAGTTTGTAAGAAACTATATCTTGGCTAATATAGATTTTGCAACCTTTGTTGTGGCCCTCAGCATGGTTATCCTGAAAACTGCACAGTAACTCACAATGTCTCAAGAGAATTATCGAATCAATGACCCTTCTGGGCACCTAAATAGGTGCGAGGAAATGAGTGAGTAGGGAGAGTCGACGTGCTCTCCAAGTAAATTGAAAGTGGCATTCGAGTAGACCCTAGCTGTGTAATCTGTCAGTTTCCTTGAATCGATGCATTTAGTTGGCAACTCTCCGCATACACCATTAAAGATGGAATATTGGATGACCAGCATGCTACTGAGTGGGTGATTAGTGGTCGTAGCCACAAGGTAAAAATGTTGAGTCTGTGGTGCAATTTCTTCATGTTTAGCATTGGCAGTTGAGAATATTTGCGTCTAAATAGAGTGATGTAGATAATGTCGTCCCTATGCATATTGCTGTCAGGAAATCATCACTAGTCTCCAATTGAACCCCTACTACCTCATGGACTAGGTCGATAATTATGATACTCATTAGTATCTGTCAAGCAGATAGCTGGCCGATAAACTGGTTGCCGCTAATAGTGAAAAGGAGGGCTATGGGAGTAACTTCCAAAATTTGGTTATGAAGTGAACGTGGATAAATCTATATGTTCAATCACTGAGTCATTGAATCCTTGCCAGTGTTGAAAGAGTGTTGTCGTACCAACCTTGGGGCTCACGTTTTCCACCTTCGATGCGTTGCAGTCATGAGGTGACAGGAGGGAAGGCTTGGAATCTGTAGTTCGATGTGCCTTGATAACCACATGCCTCTAGCCTGTCTGCTTCACAAGTTTCTCGTAGGTAAAGTATCACGATAGCAAATGCTTAGCGACTGCCCAGAGCCAACATTTGGTTAGGACGGACCCAACATAGGGTCCCTGTCTTAGCAATGTCAGCGCGGTAGGAGGGAATGGATCTGTTAGCAATGTCAGCGCAGCAGGAGGGAATGGATCCGTGTATCCAGCGACATAAAATAGAGAGAGCTTCTAACACTTCATTTTTTTTTATAAGCTTTTGGTGCAAATCGACTTTATAATAATCTTGTAATAGATTATCGACAGAAACATTGATATATGTGCACTATGTTCATTTACATGACAAGTGCTTGAGGCGTCAGAATAGATGCCTTTTGTGATTGACAATATGTTAAAAAAATATATATGTAAACAAGTCACGCATTAGTAATATAAATGCTTGTAATTTTAAAAGGTGGCAATGTCCATATAAATGTTAATATATCATAGGATTAATCAGAATAAAATTCAGGTTATTAATATTGTGTTGGAAAAATTTCTCTCAAGCAGTTCGATATTACAATAAACCTGGAAATAAGAAAGGTGGATTCTAGAATACTATCCATGTCCCTCTAGAATAGCAATAGGGAACTTTATTAAATAAGGCGAATCTAATGGGAAATCATTGAAAGTTACAATATCAACTAGTATAAATATATATATACATGTGCTATTAATATTAAGTGTCCATTGAAATACTAATATGAATATTATTACATACATTAATACTAGCATTAAACTAACGTTAGGTAATAATAATATAGTTGATAATGAAATCTAAATATTAATATAGATAATTTATATTAAGTCGATATTAAGTGTGGGTTATGTCATAACTAAAATAGTCAAAAGTATTGATATTGGTAAACTAATAGTAATAACACTACCTTCTCTTACTTTTATAATTGTTGTCACACATATTTTCTACTTACTCCTAATAATGGGATTGTGTTTAAAACTCTTATAGAGTTATAGCGTTGGTAATATTATTACCATGGTTATTTCCAAATTTAATTCTTCTAATTGCCTCACATTGGAAAATGTATAACGTTGTGTACCACGCTAATACTGCTACTGTCGTGAATAGTATTGACGCATTATTACTTTTAACAAAGATAATTCTATTGCAAATGATATATTAGAATAATACTAATCTTAGCCTCTATCTACTAATAAGTAGAAGTATGTTGAGGACTGAGATCGAGGTTTAGGGCTGGCACTAGCTCCGTGATGATTTTGGTGTTCATGTCCAAGGAGTATTGTGTACACCAACCTCATAAACTTGTATAACTAAGTAAACCCAATAACACAAAACAAAATAAAATAAAATAAAAATGCGAGTGAAAATAGTACTATGCTTGTAATTTTTCAATGGTGAAGTGTAAGTAAGTATGTACCAAGGTTACTTTAAAAGATTAGATGCGGTGTGTATCCTTAAACTGCCAATGTTGGAAACCCTAACCTTGCAACAAGTAGCTAATTGTAAATAGGCCTTCATGGCCTTATCTCAGTCAGTAGGACACCCAATGAAACCTTTTCTGACCTAGGTTTTTGAGCCTGTCCTGTGCAGAGTTGAGGGTGCGTGTGATGGGCTCCACACACCTGAATTTATTCTCCTTCCCTTACCCTTCTCCTAGAAAATGTGTCATCAATGATGAAAACCATACACCATCATGTGATATGCATTGCATGCACATGGTTAACTTTTGTTGGATTCTACATAGTTATTTCAAAAAAAAAAATTAGTAGCATTTTTGCCCTAGTGTAAAATATGGGCATTACAATTTTTCAATCAACCTACCAATCAAAACTTTAGTCATAATTTAAATAGAAAATGAATAATAATTATTTATTAAATTCAAAGTAAAACATATTTTATATGGGTGGAAAGTTGAGAATCTCCTTTAAAATCCTTTTTTGTTTCATCAATTTTGGGTAAAGAAAAATTTGTCGGCTACATACCCTACACATACCCATCATATCATTATTTTTTGGCCCAACATGATCCTGCACATACCCACCTACCATTTAAAACTTAGGAAAGCAATAATATAGTTTATGTTATTTTCAATTAGGCATTGTTGACTATTGTTCTATAGCATCAACTGCTATTGGGACTATGAGCAACCACTATGGCAAGGTTTTTTGCACATAACGCACATAGATATCCACACCAAAACTTTTCAATACATGTAAGCATATATAAATATATATAAAATTTTAAATGTAGATATATATCTATGTTCAGTGCATCTAATTCCATATACACACACATGTGTAGACACTTTTTCTATGTATATATATGCAAGCAAGAGATATCTAATTATGCATGGAAGACATAGAGTGCATATATATACACTTACTAAACAAAGTCTCGACAAATATATATGCATATCAAGTTAGATGAAAAGAATATACATGTTTACCTATACATAAATTTGTTAATACATGCATGTACATATATATACTTACATCAAAAGGTATAAAACAAACATATAGCTATTTCTAAGTATGTATATGTGTGTGTGTGTGTGTGTAAAACCCTGCAACACTACAAAAGCATAACTAAATTTTTTTCTTTAAAAAGAGTAACAATGATGAGTGAAGTAAACTACTCTAACACATACATCCTCTAAGCCACACAATGCATTTACATGTGAATTTCAAAACTTACAAAATTATTCTAAAACATAGCATATGGAATTAACTCATGATAACATCGTACAACAAAGCATTCACCATTTCATAATAAATCTAACACAAAGAAAAGTAATGAACATATTTCCATAGATACAACACCATATAAACAATATATACCATTTAATCTAACAATGAATAGATCATACATAATGTTACAATTACAACACAAGGAATCCTCCTTGATTACAAATAAGGAGTACAATATATAGTGTTCACTGTTACAATGAATATAAGAGAAGTACAAATCCATAGAAATACACGAGCTCCTCGGACTAGAAGATCCCACCATCACAAACATGAAGAGAAAACTCAATAGTGTATGGTGCATGCCACCCAGCCAAGTGGTACCTATAGGACCAACCCTCATGCTAGGAGATAGTAACAGGTAACCAAGACTAACCTACTACCTCTAGACACAAGCAAGGTACAAAACTACACAGTACTAGTAAATACAAAACATAGGGTTACATTGCTTCTAGAATCACAAAATCAAGTACAACCACTGTACAATACAATCGATTACTTTCATAGGAGTCTCATCACAAAGGTTGCATTGGTTATCCTAAGGAGATCTTCCTAGGTCCCAACCCCTATCTTGGGTTATCTTGGTAACCTCTTACGAACTCCAGCCCCACATGCACACCAGTGTGGAATTGATTATCTTTCGAGAAGATATGATAACGAATTTTTCATTCCCCTATTGACAACACAATAAATTATTTTCCAACCCAAGGGTAGATAGTGCACTAAAACTGATAACAAATAACTACCACATCTCAAGAGGTAACACATCCCTACAGATGTCAAATACTGAATCCCAAATATGTGCACTACCTAAGGAAATCTCAAAGGGTGAACAACGGACACAACAACTCTTTCATAATTTTACAACCTCTGGAAGACTTACACTTTCTCAACATCAAATATCCCCCTAATTCATAATTACAGAAATACATGTAATTAAAATAAACAACTCATGTAATTAAAATCACTACCATTCCAATTTCACAAATTCAATAGATCAATATTTCATAATTAAAATACATCGTTTAAACTTAATTCTAATTAATAAATCAACAACGAAATAAGAACTAAATATTTAACTTTCAATTTCACAACTACTCAAGCTAATTAACTCAATTCTACAATTAGAATAATCAATCATTTAAAGTTAACCATTTGTGATTGCATGCACTTAAAGCAATAAAATCCATCTAAATAAATACCCTTTTTAAATAGATATATATATATATATATTTAAATATAAATATTATCTAATTACGTAATCCAATTCAAACAATCACACTGCATGAAATAAATCATTTAAATTATAATTCTATTTACAATAGAAATAAGAAACCAAAACTAATTGTTTAACTTCAATTTACTCAATCACACAATAAAAACATCAATTCTTTTTGATAAAATATTTCATATTAATATATCTAAATTGTGCATGTGCATGCACCTATTTAAAAATGCATATAAATATTTATATTTAAATAAATTATTTAAATATTCTAAAATTATATGAAAAATTTTCAATATATATTTTAAAATAAATATTATATATATATGTATATATTGATTTACATTTTTCAAACAATATTAAACATAAAACCAGTCTGTTGCAACTTTAATAACTTTCAATTTCAGATCTGGTTTTTTTTGATTTTTTTTTAAACGTGCGCCACCAAGTATTTTAACACATATAAAAAAATCAGCCATACACAGTTTGTAAATTTTTAGTTATGATTAATTTAGTAACTTTCTCTCTCTACTATTTTTTTACAATTTTCTATAGAAAAGATTCACAAATTTATAGAGGTTTCCTAAATTCTCAAATATTTTCTTTTGAATTATCTATTGTGTTAAAAATCATTTCCTACAGAGATCTAAATCTTTCACATAAATTTATCATTTTCTACAGAGAATAATAATAATCTTGACACAGAGGATTACAAATTCTTATACAGAGGCTCTAAGATTTATCTATAATTTCCTTTAGCATAAATCTATTTCAAATAATCAATTTACAGAGAGGATCTAAATTGTTTTCTACAGAGACTCAACATTCACGACAATTTCTTTCAAAAATAAAAGCTTCTAAAATAAAAGAATTTCTCTTCTAATTTTTTCCAATTTGCAATACAATAAAATTAAATATCTCTTTCAAATTAAAATTCACAAAACAATAAGGAACTTGTTCTAGAATATTTGACAATTTGAAGATTGATGTCGAGCTTTCCTTTAATTTTCAATTGCCAAAACTTCCTCCAAAAGAATTGTCACTTCTCAGAGAATAGAATATAATCCACAACCACGAATTTACAACAAACTAGAGAGAGCTTCTAAGATTCACCATTTTCTCAAACTTCAAAACAATTCTACCATTTTTTCAAAAAAACCTCTATTTCTTTCTTGTGCAAACAACTTCTTCTTTTTCTCACAATTTCAATCAATTCCCTCAGAAATCAATTTTAAAACAATTAGAAAACAAAACCTTCTAACTTCCAGTTAACACAGCAAATATCTCTTCTTTAACAAATCAAGATATTTCTAAGATCTTTTCCCAAATATGCATTTAAAATTAAAAAAATAATTTATTTAATCTAATTTACAGTTAAATAATTTATTTATTTTAATTGGGTATGTCCAGGATCATGATGGGCCAAAAAGTGGCAATATGATGGGTATGTGGTTGATGACTTTTTTCTTACCCAAAATTGATGAAACAAAAATAGTTTTTAAAGGAGATTCTTAGCATTCCACCAATATAAATTATGTTTTACTTTGAATTTAATAAATAATTATTATTCATTTTCTATTTGAATTACAACTAAACTCCTGATTGATAGGCTGATTGAAAAATATCTACATCTTTCAAACAATATCACATTTTTTGAATCTGAAACATGTGTCACATTCTATGCTCCACATACTATAGGGTTCAAAAAATAAAATTGAATTTCATGAAGTTTTAACCATGTTAAGGTGGTCAGACATACGAGTTTTTATATTTTTTAAAAGTTGTAATAAAAAATTCATAATTAATTATTTAATTAGAAAAAATTACAAAAAAATATGCATCACATATAGACATGAGCCCTCTACTTATATCTAAAATATTATAAAAAAATATTATCATTTTATTGTGGTTACGGTGGTCAGACATACACCTACTTATTTTTTTTCCAAATTTATGTACAACTACATTGAAATTTCAAATTTTCACCAAATAGATTTAAAAAATAAAAAATAAACCTGGTAGTTTAGAAACTACATTTAATTTTTTATAGATTATATTCTTACATATTTTTGAAATAATATAGATAACTTATTCAAATTTTTATGTCAAGTTGTCTAACTCTGATTTTTCTGAATTTTTTGCCACTTAAGGGTCTATTTTTTTCATGATGATCTTGCACATACCCAATTCCCAATTAATTTAATAATTAAAATTACTTTATAATATAACTTTAAATTAATTAATTAATTAATTTATACCAAGATCTCCATACTAATTAAATATTTAATCACAACATATAATTTAATCCTTACAATTAAACTTGCATGATAAATAAAATACCAAGACCAACATGGATAAGGAACATGACCAACACACGAACTGAGGACACACTATGCTAAGGTAAAGGTTTGACAAGGTTAACCGGTTACTATCTCCCAATCAACATTACTATGAGTAGTGGACACACTCAGACCTATGAATCCAGGTGGAGCTGATGTCCTGTACCTGTTCACTCAAACATACAAATTAGAGTACATATTCATAATAGTCGAGATGCTAGGAAAGAAACTCTAACAATTGTATCTCATTCTCGTATGTCCCCATATATTCAATGGTACAATGCCACCCTTTCCACCTATCCTCACAATATGCTATTGCATCACTTAACTACTCAATAAATCTTTGCATCATGTAATAATAACAAAACAATGTGCATCATACTCACAAAAGTACCATTAGAAGCTCTTGTTTCATCTTCCTCTTTAGATTCTTTAGCTAGACTACCTAAACATCCCAAGTGAGAATGAAGGGGCACTACAATATATATATAGTTACATGTAGGAACAAGTTTAAATGTAGACATATATGTATGTTGTGTGCGGCTTACTTTAGATATAATTATATTTGTAGATTTTTTTTATTTTTATTTTTGTATGTGTATATCCAAACAATAAATATCTAGATATGTGCACATATATATTTTTTGTATAGATGTATATGCATGCTATAGATGGCTTAAATGATCAATGGTACTTATGAATATAACTATACAATATTATGGTTTCCATGTAGTGGTGATAGTTGCAATAACACCTACTGTCTAAAACTTAGCAAAGCAATAAAATAGTTTATGTTATTTTCAATTAGGTATTGTTGACTGTTGTTCTATAGCATCAGTTGCTATCTGGATTGCGAGCAACCATTTTGGCAAGATTATTTGCACATAACACATAGATATCCACACCCAAACTTGTCAATACATGTAAGCATGTATATATATATAAGTTTAAATGTAGATATATATCTATGTTAGGTGCATCTAATTTCATATACACACATATGTGCAGAAACTTTTTTTGTGTATATATATGCAAGCAAGAGATATCTAAGTATGGATGGAGGGCATGGAGTGCATATATATACACTTACTAAATAAAATATCGACAGATATAGATGCATATGAAGTTAGATGTAGAGAACATACATATTTACCCATACGTAAACTTGTTAATACATGAAAGTACATATATATACTTGAATGTATTTATAAATATAGAGACACGGAGAAATAGATACATATCTGCATTCAAGCACACATACATTAAAAGGTATAAAATAGACATATAGCTATTTCTATGTGTGATATATATATATATATATATATATATATATACTTATATGTAGTCCAACAAGTTTAAATGTAGACATATATGTATGTTGTGTGCGACTTACTTTAGATATACATATATTTGCAAATTTTTTCCTTGTATGTGTATATCCAAGCAATGGATATCTAGATATGTTCACATATGTTTTTTTTGTATAGATGTATATGCATGCTACAAATGGCTTAAATGATCAATGGTACTTGTCAAGATAGCTATACAATATACATATTATTAATGCTCATAATGATACAAGAAACAATACATTTTGTTAGGCTAGATTTTAATAACTTGGACTCAAGCAAAAATACAAAAGTATTGTGCAATCGGTAGAGGATAGTCATCATTGAACATTATATAGGAAATATGGTACAACAAGAATGAACTTATGTAACTCTGATAAAATCAAAGATAACCATATATGAGATGGATTTATGAATGGAGAGCTAGGACCAATATATTGAACATTCAACCACCATTGGAAGATGAAAATCACACCCATGATATTGAAATAAGTATGGGTTGAAGGGAACAAGGGTTCTAGCAAGAAGTTGAGTCCACTTTTTGGCCATTTAGTGGAAGTGTTTTCCTCAATTTTCAAAATTTGACACATTTGACCTTAAAATTTGGAGCACTTAGAGATGGAATCTTGAAAAAGTCACTAATCATAAAATTTAGTACTCAGAGTGTAGTTTCCAAATATGTAATTTATTTCAATACCCAAATGATACAAATTGATTTTCAATAGGCGTTTCTAAAAACCACTCTTTAAAAGTCATTTTTTTACCATACCATGCACATGTATGTCATTCATATTTTGACCTAAATAATCATGTTTTTCTAAATCCTTTTGGGAAAAGATTTGTAACTCACTAAAGCACGCTTTCCATATATTTTTGTAATTTTTTATTGAGTTTTTTTTTGGTTAATTTTTATTGGCCATATTTGTTGTTATAAAAAATCGTCATGTACGTCACGCATAAGATGACCTAAACTTACGATTTTTTTTTAAATTGAAAAGAATTGTCTAAAGTACGCTTTCATGCAATTCATTCGTGAAAATGCTATGTTGATAAAAAAGTTATTAAAATAGTAAAAAACCCTAATAATTCAAGTTTATGGACCTATTTAATTAGAAATTAAATAAAAAATTAAAAAAACAATCCAATTGTAAGAAAATTTAAATATTTGGAATCTACACTATCTAATCTATAATGGGTTTTAATTTCGTCAAAAAAATCTACAAAAAAGTCTTCAAACGTATGCTCAAAGTCGACATTTTTTTGTGACATTGCTAGGACCTTCAACTTGCATGTCAAACTAGGTCCGGGGCTTAGGTTCGGATCCCCAAACCTTTTCTCGAACCTGTCAACAAAGAAAAAACCCAACCTACATTTGAAATTTTAAAAAAGGGGATCCTATTTATAATGCACCCATTGAAAATTTATAAACAAAGCCACTGGAAAATGGAACAGGATCCCGTTTAATAAACGAGATCTTGATTTTTTAAACTCAAGATCTCATTTACTAAATGGGATCATGAGTTATTTTTTACTGTTATTTTTTATTTTACTGTAAAAAAGGCACATGTCGAGTCTGAAAATCATTTTGTATTATTGACTGTGACATATTCCCTATTTTCTATCACCTTTTGTCTTGTTGAAGCTCTTCAAGTTGGGATTTTTTTCAATTTTGAGAGGCATTATTGGGACATTGTGACAAAAGAATTTTGTTGAATTGCTACTTGTTTGAAGGAGGAAGAATTTTTTTGTTGAATTGCTATTTCTTTTGAAAGGAGGAAGATGAATTTTATTTATTTGCTATTTGTTTGAAGGAGGAAGATAATTTTTTTTGAATTTCTATTTGCTTTCAAAGAAGGATGAAATTTTTTGTTTAATTGAGCTACTTGTTTGAAGAAGGAAGAGAAATTTTGTGCATTTGCTATTTGTTTTCAAAGGAGGAATCTATGGATTTTATTTATTTTCTATTAGTTTGGAGGAAGAGAGATTTTGTTGAATTCCTATAAATGTTTTCAAAGGAGGATGAGAAATTTGGTTTGATTGAGCTACTTGTTTGGAGGAGGAAGAGAAATTTTGTGCAATTGCTACTTGTTTGAAGGAGGTAGAGGAATTTTGTTTAATTGATACTTGTTTGAAGGAGGAAGATGATTCTTGTTCAATTTCTACTTGTTTGAAAGAGGATGAGAAAATTTGTTCAATTGGTACTTGTTTGAAGGAGGAAGAGGAATTTTGTGAACAATTTCTACTTGTTTGAAGGAGGAACAAACAAGGAAGACTCTCAAGTTTTTGACATGTTCATTTGTGTATACCTTAAGAATTTTCAATCATGGGATCACAATGTTGGAATAAGAGGAAAGATAGGAAGGTATTGACCCCTAAAGAAATTCAAGAAAAGAGAGAGAAGGAGAAACAAAGAAAAAGAGAAAGAATAATGAGAATTTGATCAATGAATGATGGTGAAGCATCCAATTTCACAACTATTCAAGATAAAAACATTGAGGAGACCATGGATGTAGATGATAAAAACTTGCAAGAGGTGAATGTGGAAACTAATACGAATATAAAAAATACTCTTGGTATGTCTTCAAATATCCCTTCCAATGCTATGGAGAATGTTTCAATAGGAACAAGTCCAGGTACATCTTCAAATCCACCTTTGAGCCTCATGGAAATGGTGTTTATTAGAGATTTAGAAGAGGCTGGATATCACAATGTTGACATTGATAATATTCATAGAGTTCAAGATTTGAGTCAAATTGTTGTTGAAAATGAAAATGAAAATATTTTTATTGAAAATAAAAATGAAGAGATTTTTATTGAAAAAGAAAATGAAAAATATTTTTCTATGGAAAATGAAAATGAAAATCCTGTTAATGAAAATGAAAATGTAAATACTTTTATTGTTGTTGAAAATGAAAACTGTTTTGTTGTTGAAAATGAAAATGAAAATCCTCTTAATGAAAATGAAAATGAAAACTTTTTTGTTATTGAAAATGAAAATGAAAATGAAAAAAAAAATGAAGATGAAGATGAAAATGAAAATGAAGATGAGAATGAAAATGAAAATGAAAATGAAAATAGTTTTGAATATATTTTTAAAAAAATTGAAAGTGATGTTTTGGATAATCTTTCTCCTAAGATTTCTTGGAGACAAATAAGAATACATGCTAATAGATTATACAATCAAATTTTTTATCATAAAAAACTTTCAGCTCAATGTCAACTAATGATGCAATTAATGAGAATGCAAAAAATGAGAAACATAATGAAAAGTTAGGCATTTTTGTTAAACAAAGAAGAAAAGATCAATTAGTAAAACATGTTATGTCTACTATTGCTAGTGCCATTCAATCTATTGGAAAAAATAATAGATCTAAAGATAAGAATGCAACAAGAAGAGCTATAACAATTGCTATAGTTAATAAGTCAACTTTGAATAAAAGAATGGTAAGCAATATTAGTGAAGTTTTAAAAATACATCCTAAAACATTGCTAAGAGAGGCAAAAAGAAGAGAAAGTATAGAAAATGATCCCATCAACTAATGTTGAAGTTTTAGTGGTCAACTCCCGAGGTCTAATATGAAATTGAATGTTGAAATTAAATCTTTGATTGAAAAATATTGGCATGATAATACTAGGGTGTCATCTAATGCTAGATATGTTTTAAAAATTAAGAGTGGGGTCCAAAGTTTGCGATCCTCATCCAAAACACCTATTAGATACAACACACAATGAATTTTATAAAAAAAATTGTGGTGATTTAGTGTTACTTGGTAATATTAAAATAAGTTAAAGGTCTTTTGAAAAATGTAAACCATGGTATGTAAAAACTAATAAAGAAAAAATATCTTGTTTTTGATTAGGGGTTAAAAATGAGTTTTGATGGGTCCCAGAACCTAGTACAAAATAGTTTTGAAGGGAACTATCAATCTATCATAGAAAAGGAAGCTACAAATAATATAAGCCATAAACCAACAATAGCCCTACAATAGCCTATAAAAGATTAACATGACTACACATGCTACAACTTAAAAACAAGCAAAGGTCGGTAACCCTTTTACAATCTAGTTTTACCTAGGACCAAAAACCCTTATATACACAAAGATTATGCCTACATCTATTAGGCATCAACAAACCAGCCGCTCATGGATGACATCGTAGAGCCAAAAAAGATAGCAAGCTTAATGGTGTAGGACACCATTAGCCCCAAAAACCCCACCCCAATAGGGGAGTTAGAGAGCACAAGAATGAATATCTTGTTGTTGTAAAACACATGTTCAATTTCATTATTTTGATGATGTTTTTCTATATATATATTATACTTTGCATACTAACATGATTATGTAGGATTGTGGTATTAATATGCAACCTGAAACAATAAGGGAGTTTATATCAAGCTAATTTTGTGAAAGATCTAATGAAAAATTATTTTATTCAAGTTCTTGTATTTCTGGACAATGCAGTAGTTGTGGAAATCTCTCACTCTTTAGAGTTTGCATGTATGAAAGTGTTGATAATGGTTTTGGAAAATAATTAGTTGATGTTAAAATATTTAAGAATGTTAACTATTCTCTAAAAGATGGAAAAATTGGAAAGAATTGTGATTTAGTTACATAAAAGGTTAGTGTACATGCATTCATATTAGAATTTAAGAATAAGATTATACCAAAATATGTCATGCACTCTCAATATGCTTGATGGCTTGATGGCCAATTTCACACATGTTGAAACACATTTCCAATTGGTACTATACTTTTAGTGGTTGATCTTGCAGAAAATTATACTCTAACTCTGGAAGAGGAAATTCAATCATAGTATTATAATTCAGTGCAAGTAGCTATGTTTTTCCATATTGTTTATAGACATGCAGATGATAGCACGGAGGATGATAGAAAAGTTTTGAGGGAGTATCATTTTTATTTGAGTGACAACCGGTTACACTCGTCAAAGTTTGTTCAATACTATTTCAATATATTTTATAGAAATTTAAGAGAAAGATGAATCCATATGACAAAACACCTCATATGGTCAAATAATTGTACGGTGCAATTCAATAATTCTTGAATGTTCTATTGATTAAGTAGGGTTCACAAGAAACTTAATGTCCAACATATATGGAGTATTTTTGAAGCTGAGCATGGTAAAGGAGAACATGATGGAGTTGGTGCGTGTGTCAAAAGAATTATTTCTAGAGAACAATTAAAATTTGAGGATGCAGTAAATTTAAAGATGCACATGGGATTGTGGATTGGTGCAATACAATATTATTTGCACCTTGTTTGAGTGAGTACTCTATAGTTTGATTCTTTTGGTTGGTTGAAGAAGAGAACATTCTACCTAGAGTTGACTATGAAACAATCAGTGGATCTACTAAATGGCATTCATTTAGGAGTTCAACAACAAGCACATGGACTATCTAGACAAAGGAGCTTGCATGTTTTTGTCAGTTTTGTATCTCAAGAGATTGGGAAGCATGTGGAAATACAGAATGGGTTGAAGAGTGGGAGCAAAGATTGTTGACACCTACACAAGCACACGATCAATATGAAAAAACTATTGAAGAAAATGATCAAGTGTTTGCATCTGAAGACTATGACCATGTTTCAGACATTGTACAAGAAGGTAATTTAATTCAATTTATTTCACTTTATTAAGTTATTTTTTAATACTAAATTATTTATATGGATACGCACAAGTTATTAAATCAAATTTTGTTTGTAGGACATGTGTATGATGTTGTTTCACCTAAGGGGAATGAAGAGGAAATATAATATTGGTTGGATTTTTGTGGGGAGACTAAACATAAGTTAATAGCACCATAAGAAGATGATGATGGCTATCATTGTCCAACAGGTATGGTGATCCCCTTAAGACATCCCCTTAAGAAAATTTTGATAACAAGTTTTTGATCCCCTTAAGCAAATTTTTAGAACAAGTCTTTGATCCCCTTAAGAAAAATTTGAGAACTTATTTGATGACGGTTTCATGTTTTCCAAGAGGATCGGTGGTGGTTGTTGGCACTTGGCTATGAAAATACCTGATAAGGAAGAATGGTCTACCTACATTCAAAGATTATGAAACACATAAAAAGATTATACACTATTCACATTTGGTGGTGGCAACAAATATAAAACTAGATTGGTATCATGGAAGACCTACAAATAAAGTGCTATGGACATTTTCTATGGAAGAACATGAGACAATCATAGGTGCATTGCAAAAAAGAGAGGATGTAGATGGTACAATGGAATAAGTAAATATATTTATATAGTTTTAGTTTTATATTGTCCTTTTAAATAGATTAAATACATGTTTTGATATTGGTCAAGTGTGTTAATAGTTGAAATTGATTTAAATTGTCCTTTTATAGATCTTTAAGCCATAATCACAAAAAGGAGATTCTATGCAGATTCAACCTAGGCAACATGGAATACTTGGTAAAAATAGATAATTATTAGTTAAATTATATTTAAATCTATGTTTTTATTATATATTGATATTGCTTGTACATTAATAGCTAAAAATGATTTATTATCCTTTTTTGTATCCTTAATCCATCATCACATTGATCTCATACTTTGAAAAAAAAAGGAGAGGATGCTTGGATTCAACCTATACACGTGTGGAATACTTTTAAATACATGTACTTGATTTGTGTGCATATAGATAGTTTTATATAAATTAAAATATGTATGTTTCGATGATTTCATTGATATTGCTTGTACCTTTTTGATATCATGTGGCATGAAGACATACTACATTCCAGGCACAAGTTTGGGATGTTCTTGAGATGGAATAGCCAAATTTTGTAAACATTTTTTTGAGATGACATATATGTACATACATAATTACACACACAATTATGTACTTTATGTACTTTTATATATCAAAATCAATATTCTATATATTTTATTTGTTAAATGTGCATGTTTTCCTACTTTGAAACTTTATTTTTGATTGTATAATCACTAAATATCATGTATAAATTATTGTTAAATCAATTATATACCCTTCTTTGATCCCCTTAAGATGTGTCATATTAGCACATATCCTAAATATTATACTTAATTATATCATTTGTTATGATGAGTCACCCTAAAGTACAATACTAGTTTATATCACTTAATATTTATATTAAATTATACTCTTATTTGATCCCCTGAAGACGTCGTATTAGGACCCCTTAAGATGTGTCGTATTAGAACATATCCTAAATATTATACTTAATTATTTCTTTTGTTATGATGACTCACCCTAAAGTATAATACTTGTTTATATCACTTAATATTTATACTTAATTATACCCTCATTTGATCCCCTTAAGACGTCATATTAGGACCCCTTAACACAACCTATAAATTAGTGTTGGATGTTATTATTTGTTTTGACAACTTATAAGTTAGTGTTTTTTGTGGAACATGAGGTTAAGAGGACTTTTATGTTCTTAAGTTTTCTCTAGCACTGTGCATGATTTATAAATATGGGACTACATGATTTAATTTCAAAATTTTAGCCTATTTTTGGATAATTAAGTTCTTTAATTTAATGTTGTAAAAGAACTAGGAAATATGGTGTATACTTATAGAACAACTTTTTTGGAAAAACTCGTTGCATTTTGATTGGTGTTTATGTTTAGTTTATAAAATTTATTAATGCTTTTGTTCTCTAATCTTGTATGGTATTGTTTATTTCTTAAAATTTCATCCTTTGTGGTACATAAACGGATTGCTTTTGTTTGTAAATTATGATTTATTGACTAATTATTGATTGAAATGAATTGAATAAGTTCATTGACTAATTATCGCTAATTATTGAATGTACATATCATGTATATCATGTATGGGATCACTAAATTTGTAAAGTATAAATATTAAAATGTCCCATTAATTTCAACTTTAATTTCATATTTATATTTAATTTCACATTAATGTCCTATATTAATTTCTTGAATATGAACAAAAAATTCATAAATGTACATGCACCATGTAAATTAAAATTGAACAATAATGAAGTCCATAATTCACAATATATTAAGTGTTTGAAACCAATATATCAAGTGCATGAAATAAAGTCCATCAGAGTACAACCCATGAACTAAAGTCCAACAAAGTACTTGACCCATGAAATATAAAGTCCAACAGAGTACATGAGAAACCAAATATGTAGTCCATGAAATAATCAAATATATAACCCATAAATCATGTTTAAGTCATGTATCATCTCTATAATCAAGGCACCTTTTCACACCATGCGAACTATGTGGATGACCTGAAACACTCTGTAAAAGAGAAAGATGAAATCAAATGTAAGATGATGAAAATGATTTAATGACAATTTAATTTATAATTCATCATAAAATTAAATTACCATCATATCTAGGTCTGGATGCTCTGGTGCACCTAGACCAACCTCTAAATTATTTGAATCAATCTACATAAACAAGACAAAGAAAGTTGAAATTAGACGTAAGTCTACAATTAAAATGATTTAATTCAATTTAATTTATAATTTATCATATTTAAATTGTATCGTATTTGGAGGTTGTGTACCCTCTACTCTAGGACTTGTTTGTACATGCTCAACTACAAGATGCGTCTCATGCTATAAAAGAAAAAAAAATTAAAACATGTATTAGCTCATATTATATATATATATATATATTCAATTTTAAATTTTAAATTGAAGTTATTCAAAATATATAATTTGTAATTGACTTGAAATATAATAAAAAATTTAAATTACCATGATATCTAGAGCCTGCTCTGCATGTCCTTCTGGAGGTGTACAACTATGACTGAGTCATGGCATAAATACACACTAACAAAGTCCTACAAGATCAAATTTAAAGCATGTATACTTGAATTAGGTTAAAATATATATATTCAAGTTTGCACATTTTGTGTAGAAATTTTGTTAAACAACCTAAAATTTTGAGGCCTCACGAGTAGCCACAACATCTAACATTTGTCTAATGCCCATTCTCATTGTCATATCAACCTAGACATACATATAGACATTTAAAACTTATAATATTTACAAGTGTACATGCACATTTGATAGATAGTGAATTCAAAATTCATAATTGTAACTCTACTAATTTAAGTTAAACAATTTATAATATAAATGTACGAGCCCCTAATCTACAACGATCGATAGTGGAGGAGTGCTTGACAACCCCTCGAGTGGAATTGACATGGAAGTCAATTGACTCCCCTAAACCAACATAAATATTTAAAACATATGTTCATGATTCAATTATAAATTTAAAATTCAAGTTAAAAATTATTTTATATATAATTTATAAAGTTGAAATCAAAATACCCCATAAGGGTTGCCGACTAGGATTGGTGTTGATGTATGTACTCGCGGAGCAGATGATTTCCCCATTGTTAGTGTCAATTATACACGAAATAATTTGATTGTTAAAATGTATTGCAAACTTTTCTTTTATATATACATTCATTAAAATTCTTATAAATTCAACATGTAGATGCATATTTATACCTATGTTGCAGTGTCCTCAAGATGATGGTTTACTGTAAGAAATTCTACAAATGAACTGAGGTGACTAGATGAACCACTAGAATATCCATGTCTACCCAAACTAGGTATGGCCTGATCAGGTCCATAGCATAACTAATGGAAACTAGTACATACATGTGGTCTTGACACTCCTAGAGTGGTACTAGGACCATCTCCAGAAAACACTCCTCCATCATCGTCGTCTCTATGCTCCCTACCTACTATTGCAAAAACACATTGATCAAGGTCTCCTGTAAGCATGCTGAGGGATCCTAATGTCGATAACACTGCATGTTGATGTATAGGTGTGGGAATGGTAGGACCAAGAGGAGAAACAAGGGGCTGCACATGCACGGGGCTTTGGGGATCAACCCTTGCCCCTAACCTATGTTGTGGCATGCCGCCACCAACACCCTAAAATGATTTAAAGTCAAAATAATTGGGATTTTTCCCCATAACAAACTCCACCTACAGTTTCCTCAAAAAAAATAATGGAACCTCTAGATTAATGTGTGGTCTAGACTATCAAATACCATATACCATTGATCCCAAAAATGTGAACTCATCTATAGATGTATACACCACCTCATGGATATTCTAGATTTATTGGGGGGAATAGGCTTCTGAGTAACAGGGTCAATAAAATAGGCCTGGGCTAGATGGGATTTTGTTATTTTTAGGTCTAAAATTTTTTTGTATGAGAGACTGTCTACATAAAATTGTCTCATCTCCTCTCTTTCTCATCGAGGTAAAAAATACATGTGTTTTGTAACGCATAAATGTTTTTTAAAAACGTGTATGCATTATTTAAAAATTGAATTCCCAACCCACATGAAGCCTTGGTTTTGGGTTTGGGAAAGGCTTGGAAATCTAAGCCTTAGCCTTTGACCTGCAACTAAAAAACTAAGGAAAATTGAAGAAGAATGTCCAACTTTGGCAATATGGCTAATGTACTTTTTTTTAATCAATCTATAAAATCAAAACCCATTAGAGAACATAACGTCTACTTTCCAAATATATAATTTTTATTAATATTGGATCATTTTTTCTATTTTTTAATTAATTTCTAAGAAAGCTAGTCCCTAAACTTGAAATATCAGGCCTTTTTTTGTTTTTTACTAACTTTTTTTGGTTAAGTTTCTTGTAAAAAAATTATATGGTGTCAAGCTTCAGAAAATTCTCTACACAACGAAAAAATATATACAAAAAATATTTATTTTAGGTCCAATTATGTTGTCTGTACACTTTGATTTTTAAAAACAACAATTAAGGCTAATAAAAATTCAATAAAAAAATATATTCAACAAAAAATTACAAAAAAAAATCCACATCAATCTTCATGTTGTTAGCTCTCATTTCCCAAAAGGAATTATCAAAATACTTTTATTTGGGTCAAAAAGTGGTGTCCATACACGTGCTTGGTATGGTAAAAAATCTAGGGACTTTAAAAAAGTGGTTTTTATAGATCCCTATCAAAATTTAATTTCTATAATTTGGGTATTTGAATAATTTACATATTTGGAAACTATATTGAAAATGATAAATTTCATAGTATTGAATTTTTTTAAGATTCATTGTGTAAGTTCCTCAAACTTTCAGTCCAAGTGTGACAAATTCTGAAAAATAGCAAAAACACTTCCACTTTTTGAGCTTTTTATGTACCCAACTTCTTGCATCAGCCCATCGATGCCTATCTAAATCAAAATCAATAGTCCTAATGGCATCCACAAATTTTTGAATTGAAGATGCAAAACATCTCATGTGTGGTGGAATCAATGCTTGATTTTGCATAGAATTGATTTGATTTTGAATGGATGTCACTTGATCATTTATACATGCTTGCAAGCGAGCCTCATCTGATCCAGTGAGTGGTGGAGGGGGTGGAGGGGAAGGTGGAGAATATGGTGGAGGTGGAGGTGGCTGAGGTGCTGGATTGACGATATCATCAATGTTAAATTGATCCATGATATCAAATCTAAGTGCATGTGCATTAAATTATACAAAATTAACAAACTTACAAAATTACAAGAAATAGTTAAATTTGAAACATACATGCAAATTTGTTTAAATAGGATGTGCATACATATACATACACATACATACATTGATTGAACTTGAGCATGTTCATACAAATTTCAAAATTTAACATGTACAAACATTTAAAATTAAAAATACAATGCATAATTTGCATGCATACATCATTCAACTAAACTATGTACATACATACAAATTTCAAAATTTAAGATCTAGAACTATGTAATTTTAATCAATATACATACTAAAAAATAATCTTGAAACATTCACAAAAAGCTCATTTTATGTCTAATACATATATATATTACATTTTTTGTAACACCCCGTCACGTAAACCGCAAAGAACAACTGAAAAATGCTACAATTTTTTTTTGAAAACATAAAGTATACACCCTATGTTCACTAATACAACTAACATATAGTTAATGATTACTAGTTAAACACCTAAGTCTCTTGGGGTACACGATGTGACATTATGTAATCTATCCCATAACAAATCTAATAAAAGTAATTACCAATTCAACTAACATAACTCATTCATTCATATATCTTCATTTAAACATTTATTAAAGATAATCAATAAGACAAGAATGAACCATATAGAATTCCATACATGTATTCATAGCAAACTTTTACTTGGAAATATTAAAAACATATTTACTCTAATATAACACAATCTTAATGATATTAACAATTATGGTCAAAGCATGAATTGCATAATGTGATTATACATTACATCAATCTATAAGTATATCTCATTGAGCAATTACTCAAGGTTACATCATAAATTTACCCAATACATGAGAGAGTAACATATCAATACACAAAGTATAATAGAAGTCCAAGAATACATCTGGAAACATATAAACTCTAGATCAAACTATCTCTACAAAACTCTGCATTGAAAGGTACATTAGCAAGATAGGGAACCCAACGAGGTGCGTACCATGTTCCACTTGAGCACCCCCGTGCTAGGAGTAGATAAGAAAGGGTCCCCGACCAAGAACATCTAAACAAACACACAAGACCAAACTGCAAGCATGGAAAGCTAAAACACTCATAAGGGAAACATAATATCAAAAGATTGCTTCCAAAACATAACAATAAACCACCAAATCATATCATTAGACCACTTCCAAAGGTTAGCAACAAAATTAACTCAAGGAAAAGCTAGTGGAGAGTGTCATCACACAGTCCTACATGGGTTATCCTGACTTCCTATTTCTAGGCGCTGACCCCATCTATGGTTATCTTGACAGCCTCTCTAGGTGCCAACCCCATAGAGTGACTTGTGTGGAACTATTAACCTCTCGTGGAGATGAGGCAATGATCTTGCCAACCGCAGTCTTCTCAGCCCACCTTTAGTCTGCAAAGCACTAACAGATGGATGAGGTATCCACAATTATCTTGTTAATGTTTAACTACCCACCCCTTAAAATTAATTAATTAGGTTTTCACTTATTACTCAAACTCTAACGTGGGTTATCTTGAAAATCCCTTTGTACGCTGACGTCCACGTAGAGCCACTCTCCCTAGAACCCAAAACACAAAAAAAAATTCCAAAGGGTTGTACCCACAAGTTCATTAAAACACAAAATAGAACAACCACGAGGCAAACCATCTCGCCAAAAGTCATATGAATCAACTCCCATAAAGACAGGTACAACCCAAGTGTAAACTAAAAATCACAACTGTAGTCAAAATCGAGACAAGTATCAAATAGAAAAGTCACATAATAAACCCCCATTTTCCCATGCCTCTGGAAGTTAAAACAATAACCTTAACACCTATAGAAAGGTCAACTAATTTAAGGGCCTCCACATGGTTTAAAACTCAACCTAAGAAAACCAACAAAGAACTCAAAGAAAGTCAAAGAATTAAATATTTATTCAGCATCAAGATTTTGTTAAAGAATGCAGATTTACTAAACTTAACAATCATATTTAAGATAACTCATTGCACAAAATCCATCGTGGAAGTTAAACTATCAGTTTACTCAATTTATTTCATTAATTAAAAACACTCGATTGGATTTGGTAAAATATTTTCTTCCAATTTGTCCAATAATAACGTGAAGTCATTATAAATAACCTATGTAATATTTTTCTATAATTTCAACCAAGTGTATATATATATATTTAAAAATAATCCACATAATTATAATCCATATAAATATATATATACATATATATATACACACATATATATAATAATGTATACACATGTATATATATAATATATATATTTATTTATTTATTAAATTAAATTACAATTTCAAATAATATATTAAACATTTCTAAAATATATATATTTATATATATAATATATAAAATATATATTATAAATAATATATATCTTATATACCATATAAATATAATATATATTATATATTTTAAAAAAATCTAAAACACAATAAACATTACGTAGGGTTGTATAACATAGCCGAACCCCAATGGGGCACAATTGTGTAGGGAGTGTCCTCGCTGCCCTCACTGTCGCCTCCCATGTGGGGGACGACTATGGGGGTAGCCCCCCACTTCCTAATAAAATAATAATTTATCTATCTATATATATTTTTTTTTCTTCAAAAATTTTCATGAATTCCGTCATATGGATTTCATCCGCCCATTTTAAATCATAAATTTTTAGCATAATTTTATATTCCTACAACAATTTCTTAAAGTATTTATATATTCACATATATATATATACAAATATAAATATATGTATATGCATATATAAATTAATTGAAAACAATTTCTCTGATAGCAATTTTCGCGAATTTTCTATAGAAAAATAGATTACTATTTTAACAGAGAATTTCATTTTATCTAATATATATTAGATAATTTCAATTTTCTAAATTTTGAAAGAGAATTCCAATGAAATCCAATTTCTCAAAATATTTCCTACAAGAAATATTTAGAAGAATTTCTTAAGAGGTTTCAATTTCTTTTTTTGTAGTTTTCCTATTGTTTAACAATGATTTTATTTCATGAGGCTCTGGTTTTACTGTAAAAATTTCTATAGAGGCAACAATATAAGAACAACAAAACTTCAACAACCGAGAACACATTTTTTCTACAAATGAACTTTTAATAAATTTTTCTATAGAGGGTTACAATTAATTCATGACAATTTCCTCTTACATAGACAATATCAGGCAATCTTTTCAAAACAAGAAAGTAATTAAACAAATAGTAAAAGAACATATTTTCTTGAAGCTTGAAGGAATGAGGGTTGGAGCAAAGCTTCACCTCCAAAATTTCAACTTCTAAATTCTTCCCAAAAACTTCACCTCCAGCCAGAAGAAAAATTATATAATGTAAACCTTTTACCAAAAAAAAAACCAGAAAACCCCCAAAACCCCACACACTATTCTCCGGCTGAATTCATTCTATGAAGAAGCTTCCTGTCATTCACCGCATGCCAATATTCTCTCCAAGAATATTTTAAAACAATAATTTTATTAAATTCCCCACTCATTCCCGTAAATCCTCTAATAAAAATTAACTAAATTTTCTTTTAATAAAAATAAAGCATCATAAGCAATTTAATTAATTTAAAAAAAAAATCAAGAATTAACACCACTTACCTTATGCAAATATAAAATTCTAATTCTCATTATAACATCTATTATTTTATTTAAAATATTCACTTAATTAAGAACAATAACCAATTAACTTAACTATAATTATCTACAAATAACTATATCAATTAAATACATTAATTAATCACACATAAAATAAAGATTAATTAAATAACAAACATTTACATACTAAAATAAATAATCAACACTAACCCAAACATAAACAAAGACAAGTTTGAGACAAAGACACCATTGGACTCACAATAAGGTGACAAACTTGGGACGGGGACACTTTCTTAACAACTTCTAGCACGGGGGTGGTCAGATGGAATGTGCTACACACCCCGTTGGGTTCCCTATCTCATTGATGTACCTTTAAATGAAATTTTTTGTAGAGATAGTTTGATCCAAAGTTTATATGTTTCTAGATGTATTCTTGTACTTATATTATACTTTGTGTATTGATATGTTACTCTCCCATGTATTGGATAAATTTATTATGTAACCTTGAGTAATTGCTCAATGAGATATACTTATAGATTGATGTAATGTATAATCACATTATGTAATTCATGCTTTGACCATAACTGTTAATATCATTAAGATTGTGTTATAATAGAGTAAATATGTTCTTAATATTTCCAAGTAAAAATTTTCTATGAATACATGTATGGAATTCTATATGGTTCATTCTTGTCTTATTGCTTATCTTTAATAAATGTTTAAATGAATATATATGAATGAATGAGTTACATTAGTTGAATTGGTAATTAATTTTGTTAGATTTGTTATGGGATAGATTACATAATGTCACATCATGTACCCCAAGGGACTTAGGTGTTTAACTAGTAATCATTAACTATGTTAGTTGCATTAGTAAACGTAGTGTTTATACTTTATGTTTTCAAAAAAAATTGTAGCATTTTTTAGTTGTTCTTTGGGGTTTACACGATGGGGCATTACAACTTGGTATCAAAGCTAGGTTTGCAAACACTGGGTACTCTGGGTAGTTTGAGTCCATTAGGAAACCTTTGTGTTAACTCTTGAACTCACTGTTGACGATCGAAATGGCACAACAACAGTTAAACAGAATATTGCTATTTTGTTTCTCCTAAAAGAGAAAGATAACACATGGATATCTTAGCTCCCAAGGTCTTTGTAGTTGGTTCTCAACTGTGCTGATGCTGCTCAGTGGTCAATGTAATAGTAATGTTCAAGGGTCCTACTGGTGTGAGCTTCTAGATTGTTCTAAGATCAAGCATGAATTTAAACCTACTCTAGCTAGGGTTTTTAAATAAACAACAAAAGATAGATCAGGGCTTTGGTATTGAAAAGAATGATAATTCACCTATCTTAACCAAACTTGTTATCCTTCAAGGAATTGTAAACTAAAATTGAAGAACAAAATTAACTTGTGATTAACACAGTTGCATTCATTCACAGTGTTGATTTCTACAACAAAGTACTAGTTACCATTTTAAATAAAACACCAAAATAATATTCCATTCCTTGAAGGCTTCACAAATCAAATGATTAACTTAAGAAAAACACCATTCTAAAACACAATCTAAAGTAGATTATATCTGGTTGCTTCTACTGTTAATGAAACAGATAAGCAACACTTACAAAGCTGACACAATCACCAATGTACTTAAAATCTATGACTCCAAATTGTTTCCATTTATATTAAGAAAAATTGAAAGATACATTATAGGCTTTTGCTGAATCTAATTCCTAACTAAGAAGACAAAAGAAGCTCCTATTACAAAGAATTAGGATGCAGTTCTATCTCCTCTATCTTGCCTCTATTTCCCTATGTATTCTAAAACTTCTTCTAACCCTCCACAAAGAGGCAAGAATGCCATATATACAAAGTGTACCAAAAAGAATGTGTTGTCCTCTATTTTAGGGTTTACAAAATATCTGCTCCACAGGAGGGTCAACTCTTAGATCTTTTGAAGAGAGTCAATGTTGCATTCAATGTGAATCCCTACTATCCATGTTGATGACAACTTGACCTTAAGAGAAGTCTTTAGATCTTTTGTAGCTGCAATATTTACTCTTGGTATTTGTGTCTATCTTTCAACTCCTTTGAAGAGCTACCTTGAATGCTCTAAAGAATTTTGCCATTAATACCAATCTGCCCCTTTCAGTGGTCACTATAGTTGTCCCTGTGAGTCATGGTTGCTTCTTTCCTCCAGTCTCCTTCATGTTCTAGACCTTTCTGCATGTTGACCGTCTTCTGGAAGCATCATTGGGCCTCCCTTTAGATTTGAACATCATCACTCTAGGCGATCCATCGCCATTTAATCTTAGAAGGAGTCCATGTCGTTTGCATTCTGCTGATCTCCTCCACAGGGGTAGTCAATTAGTCAACGACTCACTTTTAGCTCCTTTTGATTGGGCAAACAAACACCATGCCAGATTCTCGGGTGGTCAAAAGTGGTCCACACTAAATCATATGTCGGTGAGACACTAATCATGTGTCCCCAATGTGATTATATCTCTTCTAGCAGCTATCGTCGCAACATGTGACAGTCAGTGAGACCTTTCGGTGAGCTACAGAAGTCATACCATTACCACAAAGACTATCGAAAAGATAGTCGCAAGTCAGCATGACCTCTCAGCGAGCCCTTTCTTTCAGTGGTGAGCACACCCACATTTGGCAAGATAGTAGAGGGTTAGCAAGATGCCACCCTGAAGTCCCTCCATCTCAATGAGACCATCGCACTCATGAAGACATCTCCCTGAGCCCTAATCATCTGCTCAGAGCTTCCCCGAGCTCATTCTTGTTCTCCGGGCTTGAGCTCCTTTTCCTTTCGGCAGACCTCTTAATTGGAAAAAGGTCATGGCGAGCTCCCATTGGTTACACCAATATCCCTTTCACTAGAAAATCCATCGCTATCAACAAGAGATAAAGTGGTCGGGAAGACCCTATATCGAGCCCCTCTAAGTTCATTTTGTATTGGAAAGACCCTATCGAGTCGACAAGACGTCACGGTGAGGCTCAGAATCCCTTTGTGAGCTCATTTTTTATGTTGAGGAGACCTCCGTCAATCGAGAAGACCTTGTGGCGATATCACTCTGTTCTCCCTAAGCTTACTTCCTTTTGGTGAGACCCTATCAGGTCGATGAGACTTCATGGCGATATTCTCTCTCTTTGGCTCAGAGCTCCTATCGGCAAGAGTCCACCTTATCGGTGAGACCTCATGTCGATATCCTCTATTCCCACCAAGCACATCCCATCTCAAGGAGACTTCTTTGTTTCAGGGAAACCTTACCTCGAACTCATGCCCTGTCACTGAGACATCACTGGGTCAGTAAGACCTTTCGCCAAATTCATTCATTTTCCCCAGGCTCATTATATTTCAGTGATACTTTCTTTGGTTGCTAAGATGCTATGGTGACATCATCCCACTCTTGCCAAGCCTGAACCATTTCTCTTTCGGTGAGACTCTGTTGGGTCGGCAAGACCTCTTGTTGAGCCCTACATCCTTGGGCAAGCTAATCACACCCCAGTGAGATTCCATCCTACTGGCAAGACTTTTAATAGCCAGGGAGATGTCTCCCCAAAGCAATCCCCTCTCGCCAGGACCTTCATTTCATGTTGGTAAGACCTTTCCTGTTCGGAAAGACCTCCTGGCGATGATACCTCCTTTCGCTAAGACCTTTAACCATTAGCGAGAGCTTCACCGAAGACACCCCATTTTGCCAATGTTGCTCCTGACTACATCTTCATTTTACTGAGACTTTGATGGATCGCCGAGACCTTATGTTGATATTACCTTATGTCGGCGAGACTTCCTTCTTTAGCCTATACATTACACCAAAGTCTCCTCTTTCACCAGGAGCCCATTTAAACAACTTTCAAGGAGACTTGTTGGTCGGCAGGAGATCATAGTGAGCGGGATCTTGTTTCCTCGATGACATCCTCTTTTGGCAGAACTTCCTTCATGTCCGTGAGACCCTTTGCTAAAGGCATTATCTTTTGGTGATCTCATTTCACTTCGGGGAGACAAGCTTCCTTCGCCGAGACCTATCACCGAGTGCAAAATTTTGGTAAGACTCCCTCAGGTCGGCAAGAGATTATGCCAATATCTTTATCCCTTTGGTGATGCTAGTCTTGCACAATGATCAGGGAGACTTCCTCTTAGTTGCTGAGAGCTCATAGCGACCGAAATGTCTCAGCGACTCCTTGGATTTGAAATGAATAGAACCTAACTGCCAATCGGCTAGACAACAGGAGGGTCTCAGCAACTTTCTCTTGAGGAATTTTATGTTGAATGGGACTAAAGCATGCCTTAAAGCTGACTTCCTTGAGAGAGATTTCCAGATGAGTGATTCAATCCTGCAAAACAAATGCCTTAGTCATTCCATAGAGCATATAAAATACATCATTGTTGATGATTATTTCATTGATTCTTAGCAAGGACAAAACCAACTCAAGTTGAGATAGAACCAAAATTAAATGGAACAGAAAAAAGACAAAATTAAAAGGAAACAAAAGAAAATCCCAAGACCAAAGCCAAAAATAAAGGAAATGAAACCAAAAAGAGAAGGGGGACCTATTTTGTTCCAAAATAAAATGGGGTGGTTATGCAAGACATAACACTCACTTAACCCCAATTGTTGTGTAGGATCATGCCTCGAGGTAGAGGTCATGGCCGAGGAAGAGGCCGAGGTGGTGGTCATGGGGCCAACTGCCAAATTCCATCACCTCCAAGCTCCCACGGTTCTAAGCGTGCAAAACTACAGAGTTCCCAAAGCAATCCAATAGGTGGTGGTCAGAACCTAGATCAACTTGGTTTAGATGGTTAGTTGCAACATTTACTAGAGGAGTTACTAGGTTGTTTAGGCCCTAGGCAAGTGGAAGAATAGAGGTTGGATAGGAAAAGGGAGAGATATCCTAGACATGGGGAGATAACAACTAAACAAGATGCAATAGTGGCAGGTCACATGAGAGACCTGTTGAGAGCACGACCTCCCACATTTGATGGTTCTAGTGGGGGTCTTGAGGCATAGACTTGGTTGATCGATTTGGATAGATTATTTGCTATGCATCCCTATGGCAATAATACTAGGGCTAGGTGTGCTATCATGCACCTTAGAGGCTTCACGTCCACTTGGTGGTGGCTGGAAGAACAAAAATTACATATTGACATCAGTATGGTGACTTAGGAATTATTTATGGAGAGATTTAGGGCTCATTTTCTTTCTAGTCACTAGAGGCAACGTAGAGAAAATGAATTCCATGAGTTAAGACAAATGGCAATATTCGTGGAATAATATGAGCATCATTTTTATGAGCTCAAACAATATGCAGGGATTGGAAATGATGAGGCAATGCTTGTGCAAAATTTTGTCAGGGGCTTGAATGCCTGAATCAGTGGTGGACTTAGGGTCTTTGAGCTGAAGACAATGGAGGTAGCTATTGAGAAGGCTCACCTTATGGAAGAAAATCTGGCTATGGCATTGGGAGGTCACACAAGAGTTTAGATTAGCAGTGCTCTAGTATCAGGATTTGTTTCTAGAGGTGGACAACCTCAAGCTGCAAGGTCTTCTAGGAATTTTTAGGCAGCATCAACAGTCACAACCCAAATAGAACAAATCACAGTCATAGTAGGAAGATAGAAATTACAGCAAGAAGAACCGAAGCTAGCAATGTATTAGAAAGGATCATTTTGAGCAGCCTGCTTAGAGTGCACAGTCGACACCGTCTCAAGGCAGTTTCCAGTAGTCGAGTGCACCATCTGGTATTAGAGGTTTTGGATGAGGCATAGGTTGTTTCTCTTGTGGGAAATAGGGACATATTTCTAGATAGTGTCCACAAAGGAGCACTATAGGTTTTAGTCAGAGACTAGCTACTTCTGAGCTGACAGTGGGCGATGCAGGTATAGCATATCGAGTATTTTCGGTAGTGGAAATTTCCAAGCTAAAGATCAGGGCATTATAGTTGAGACATCAAGTGCGTTATATGGTACTAGCATTTATATTCTCTTTGATTCTAGAGCATTAGATTCATTCATTTCTCCTTCAATAGTAGAATGTTGTAGACTAGTGGCAGCAAGGCAAGGCATTAAGTGGCTGGTTGAATTGGCCTTCGGGGAAAAGGTAGCGGTTGAGTCACTAGTTCAGGGTTGTAGTTTGCAAATTGGATCATTCATGACTACGGTGGATCTTTGAATCCTACCTCTTGGTTCATATGATGTGGTTCTAGGTATGGATTGGTTGAGTGCCCACCGTGCTATAATTTATTTTTGGAATAAGGTTGTGCATTGTGTTGATGATGCGGGTAATTAGGTTGAGATTATTGGCATTCAGAGACCTATCTCACTACGTTTGATCTCAACTATGCAATTAAAAAGGTGCTTCAGACAGGGTTGTCAGCTATTTGCAGTGTCTGTTAATGATTTGGACTTGGAAGAGAGTCAAGGGATTTCATTGGATGATTACCCCCTTCTTAAGGAATACTCTAATGTTTTTCCAAATGAAATTCTAGGGATGCCACCAAAGCGTGACATTGACTTCAGAATCGATCTTATTCCTGGAGCTGAGCCTATATCTCAGGCTCCATATTAGATGACAACACAGGAATTGTAGGAGCTCCAGTTGCAGTTGGAGGAGCTTTTAGAAAGGATTCATCTATCCTAGTGTTTCCCCTTGGGGAGCACTAGTTATATTTGTGAAAAAAGGATGGTTCACTCCGATTATGTATTGATTATAGGCAGCTCAACAAAGTGATGATCAAGAATCGATATCCTTTGTCAAGAATTGATGACTTATTCGATTAGATAAAAGGAGCTCAATTTTTCACTAAGATCGATCTTAAGTTTGGCTATCATTAGTTGTGAATAGCTAAAGCTGATATTCATAAAATTGCATTCCACACTCGTTATGATCATTATGAATTTATTGTTATCCCATCCAGGTTAACAAATGCACCATCAGTTATTATGAGCCTAATGAATGGAGTCTTCTGAACCTACTTGGATAGGTTTGTACTTGTGTTTCTTCATGACATCTTGGTGTATTGTAAATCAATGGAGGAGCATGAGGAACATCTAAGACAGGTATTACAATGTTTGAGGGACAATCAACTCTTTGCCAATTTGGCTAAGTGTGAGTTCTACAAAATGGAAGTGAAATATTTGGGGCACATCATTTCAGGTGTAGGTATTGAAGTGGATCCATCAAAGATCCAAGCTATTGTTGATTGGCCAACACCCAAGAATGTTCCAAAGATTCATAGTTTTATGGGGTTAGTGGGCTATTATCGGCGGTTTGTACAGGGGTTTTCTAGGATCGCATATCCCATTAATTCCCTTCAGAGGAAAGGGAAGAAGTTCATTTGGTCTGATCAGTTCCAAACAACATTTGAGACCCTTAAGGATAAGTTGACTAGTGCACCAATATTGGCAGTTCCTGATCCTACTAGAGATTTTGTGGTGTGCACCGATTCTTCTTTGGAGGGCTTAGGAGCCATCTTGATGCAAGAAGGACATGTAATTGCATATGAATCCCGTAAGCTCAAGGATCATGAGATAAACTACCCCACACATGTCTTGGAGTTAACTGCAGTGGTTCATGCCCTTGTGAGATGGAGACACTTCTTATTGGGTCATAGGTTCGAGCTTCATAGCAATCATTGCAGTTTGCAATACATTTTTACTCAGCCGAACTTGAATGCAAGACAGAGATGGATGGAATTCCTCTGTGAATATGAATTTGAAGTCAAGTATGTTCAAGGGAAGGAAAATGTAGTGGTAGATGCTCTAAGTCGGAAAAGAAATGAGATTTTTGTAGTAGCTCTTGATGTGGGTTTGAAGAGTGAAGTCCTTATAGTACTTCCAACAGATAGCTGGTATCAGGAAGTGAAGTCAGAAATTGAATCAGGTAGAGTGTTAGAAGGAAATTTTACATGGTACTCACTAGAGTTAGATGGTCTTTTGAGGTATATGGGTCACATGTATGTTCCTTCTGTTGAGGGTTTTCAGACTCTAATTATGATTGAGGCACATTGAGCTCCCTACTCTGCTCACCCGGGAGTTAAGAAAATGTATGCAGATCTTCGTGCACTATACTTTTGGGCTAGCATGAAGAGGGATATTTCTGAATTGGTGGCTAGATGTTTGGAATGTCAAAGGGTTAAGGAAAAACACCAACATCTCGTAGGCCTTTTATAGCCTCATCTCATTCCACAATGGAAGTGGGACATAATTTATGTAGACTTTATTATGGGATTTCCTATGACTTATCGATGTCATGATGCTATCATGGTCGCAGTTGACAGATTAACCAAGGTGGCACATTTCTCCCCCATCTGATCATCTTACATTGCTTCCTCGGTTGCTAGAATCTTCATGGAAGATATTGTTCTTCTACATGGTATTCCATGGAGAATCATTTTTGATAGAGATCCAGTGTTCACATCTGCATTGTGGACATCATTGTAGCGTGCCTTAAGAACACAACTAAAATTTAATTCTACCTACCATCCTGAAATAGATGGATAGACAAAGAGAGTTAATTAGGTTCTTGAGGACATGCTTTGTATGTACGTGATGGATCATCAGTCACATTGGGAGGATTATTTGCATCTAGTGGATTTTTCCTACAATAATGAATATCAGAGCTTAATTGGTATGGCTCCCTTTCAGGCTCTATATGGTCATCCTTGCAGGACCCCATTAAGTTGGGACTGTCTTGAGGAAAAAGTTCTCCTTGGTCCCGAAATGCTTCAGGACATGGAATAGCAAGTAGCTTGCATTAGAGAGCATCTTGTGGAAGCTCAAGATAGACAGAAGAAATACACTGATGCACATAGAGTTGATAGTCAGTTCTCTGTTGGTGATCGAGTCTTTCTAAGAGTGTGACAGCGAAAGAGCCCAATCTATTATGGAAAGGGCTCCAAGCTTGCACCTTGATTTGTAGGACCATTTAAATTCTTAGAGAGGATTCACCCCATTGCTTATCACCTAGCATTGCCGCCCAGTCTATCATGGATTCATGATGTTTTTCATGTTTCAGTACTTAGGCCATATTATCCAGATGTCACTCACATACTTGATTGGAATGCTCTTCAGGTCAAGGACGGGTAGCTAGCACTCGATCCCATGGTTGTGCTACAGCATCAAAGACTCACCCTTAGGGGCAAAGGTATTGAACAAGTGCAAGTTCAGTGGGACCTAAATGATGAGACTTCAACGACATGGGAAGATGCATCCCATATTAGAGAGGCTCACCCATATTTATTTAGTGGCTTCCAAGAGTAAGCCATGTTCTAGGGGGAGGATGTAATACCCCTCATGTTTTTGATACTCTTATGTCTGGATTTTGTACTTGGTTTGTGTGGGTGATTAGTTCACCATTTTGGTTGTGTGTGAATTCATAGTTTGGTTGGATTTCTGCACTTGATATTACATATGATGCTTGATGATACATTTCATGGTGATTACATGTTATATGGTTATGTTATGGTTTTTCTTTATTAATATATGCGGTGATGTTGTAATTCCATGCTACTATGGTTTCTGATGTGTTTGATAGTGAGTTTTGGTGAAAGGACGAAGTGGCATCACTTGCTTGCAAGTGCCCTGCTACCCCGTGATTACCTTTCACGATGTGTCTGCAATGGAGATTTACATGCTACTTGATGTTTTTTTCTATGCAGGATGCAAGTATTGGACATGAAATCCACTTGCTAGTCAGTTTTGAGCGTGTCCCATAAAACCAATAGGTTTGATGTTGAAAAGGGAGTTGTTCTTTGGGGTTTACATGATGGGGCATTACAACCATAACCCACACATCCTAGGATCAAAACCTAGCTCTGATACCAAGTTGTAATGCCCCGTTGCATAAACCCCAAAGAACAACTCCCTTTCCAACATCAAACCCATTGGGTTTATGGAAAATGCTCAAACCTGACTAGCAGGTGGAGTTGGTGTCCAGTACCTGCATCCTACATAGAAACAAATGTCAAGTAGCATGTAAATCTCCATTGCAGACACATTGTGAAAGGTAATTGTGGGGTAGTAGGGCACTTACAAGAAAGTGATGCCACTCTGTCCTTTCACCAAAACTCACTACCAAACAAATCAGAAACCATAGCAACATGGAATCACAACATCACCACATATATTAATAAAGAAAAATGATAACATAACCATATAACATAATCACCATGAAATGTATCATCAAGCATCATATGTAATATCAAGTGCAGTAAACCAACCAAACTATGAATCCACACACAACCAAAATGGTGAACTGATCACCCACACAAACTAAGTACAAAATCCACACATAAGAGTATCAACAACATGAGTGGTATTACATTTTTCCAACATGAGAAATCATGATCTAGTAGATAGTCATAAAATATATACTATTATAAATTCATCATTATAAGTTCATAAATTCAACCAAATTCATAAATTCATGTCCCTAAAAATATCCATCCAGCCAAAATCATAAATTCACATCACTAAAAATATCCATCTAACAAAATTCATAAATTCATAACACAAAATATCCATCGAACCAAACTCAGAAATTCATAACTAAAAGATCATTGTCTTAATTTATAAACTGTTGTGGCTCTGTACTGCATCTCTTCATTTCTTTGTGTTTTTCCTTTTTAGAATTAGGTCTCATCTCCTCTAGCCATTTTCTATGCTCATATAATATCCCATCCATAGCCCTAACAACATCAACAACATTTTGCATCCTAGATGCAAACATCCTTAAAGGTGGTGCAATACATTCATCATTTTGAATAATGTTGACTTGATCTTGAATGGTTCTAACATTGGCATTGATTCATGATTGCAAGTGAGCACCATTGATTTTAGGTGGTGGAGGTGGGGGGTTATGAGTTGGAGTGGGTGGAGGTGGAGGTGAAGGTGGTGGAGATGGATGGCATGGAGGTGGATTACGAATATTATTGAATCAATCGATGTGATCTCTAAGATATAAGTGAACTTACATTAGATTTGTAATTTCAAAATGTAAGATACATGTTTAGGAAATACCCTTAAATCATTCAATATAAATGGCCTAATTGAATATAAATAATAAAATGTGTAAGGATCATTTATGTCTAAGGCATGTTACTTGAATGAAAAAACAATTAACTATTAATATAGGACAATTTATGAATGCTTTAGGGTTTACGGTTTAGAGTTTAGGAATTAGGTTTTAGGGTAATAGGATGGCTTAAGGGGATCTATGCAGTAAGGTCCTAGTACAAAATGACATGGCCTAAGTGAATAAAATTTGGTGAAGATGCCCAAGGCAACCAAATTTCATTAAGGCTCTAGGCAACTTCACTAAATTTTATTCACTTGAGCCATGTCATTTTTTCCTAGAACCTTACTAGACATAGATCCCCTTAAGCCATCCTATCACACTAAACCATAAATCGATCAACCTAGATCATGAAATCTCATTCATATTATAATCTTGTATGATCTTATTATTGTTAAATTTGGTTGCCTTGGCAACTTCACCGAATTTTGAGAACTTATTTGATCCCCTTAAGAAATGTCATATTAGGACTCCTTAAGACATTGATTTATGGTTTAGGGTGATAGGATGATTTAAGGGGATCTATGTATAGTGAGGTCCTAGGAAAAATGACATGGATCAGGTGAATAAAATTTGGTGAAGTTTCCCAAGGCAACCAAATTTCATCAAGGACCTAGGAAAAAATGATGGCTTTAGGGTTTAGGGTTTAGAGTTTAGAGTTTAGGGTTTAGGGTAATATGATGGCTTAAGGGGATCTATGTAGTAAGGTCCAAGGAAAAAATGACATAGCTTAAGGGAATAAAATTTGGTGGAGTTGCCTAAGGCAACCAAATTTCATTTTAAGGTCCTAGGACGAAATGAATGCTTTAGTGTTTAGGGTTTAGATTTTAGAGTTTAAGGTTTAGTGTTTGGGGAACTTAGGGTGAAGTTTGGGTGGCGCTTGGAATAATGGACTTGCAAGTTAGTGAACAAAATTTTCTTGTGGAACAATTGATTGAGATAGCTCTTGTTTCGACTGACCAACCTAGATCATGAAATTTCATTCATATTATAACCTTGCATGGTCGTATTATTGTTAAATTTGGTTGCCTTGGGAAACTTCACCAAATTTTGAGAACTTCTTTGATCCCCTTAAGAAATTTCATGTTAGGACACCTTAAGACATTGGTTTATGGTTTAGGGTGATAGAATGGCTTAAGGGGATATATGTAGTAAGGTCCTAGGACAAAATGGCATGGCTTAAGGGAATAAAATTTGGAGTTTCCTAAAGCAACCAAATTTCATTTTAAGGTCCTAGGACAAAATGAATGCTTTAGGGTTTATGGTTTAGGGGACTTAGGGTGAACTTTGGGTGGCCCTTGGAATAATGGACTTGCAAGTTAGTGAACAACATTTTCATGTGGAACAGTTGATTGAGATAGCTCTTGTTTCGACCGACCAACCTAGATCATGAAATATCATTCATATTATAACCTTGCACGATCTTATTATTGTTAAATTTGGTTGCCTTGGGAAACTTCACCAAATTTTGAGAACTTCTTTGATCTCCTTAAGAAATGTCATGTATTAGGACCCCTTAAGACATCGGTTTATGATTTAGGGTAATAGACTAACTGGTTTATGAATATTTTTGATTTTATGAATATAGACTAACTAATTCCGTAATAGAAACACATAATTATGTATTATTAAGATTGAGTTTAATACATATACTTTAACTTGGTATTTTTTTAATTGAATATAAGATTATTTTATTTAACATGTTTTTCATTAATATTTCCCACTAAAATGAATTTTATGATATAAAATGTATAATAAAATTAGTTAATGTTGAATCTTATTTTATTTTGGATTGTTTGGAATTGAAAGAACCTAAAAGAAATAAAAGAAAAATAATTAGATTCTTTTAGTGTCTAGATAACTAGTGCAAATTCAGATTTTAGACTAAACTAGAAGCCTAATTAACAACTAATTGACTAGAATGACAGTTAAGATTGTCGAAAGACAAGAGAAAACATATGCAAACACAAGAAATGGAAATAGGGCTTGACTAAGAGAGCTAAAACATAAAATAGAAATGAATGCACATATTATCTAATTAAGTGACAATTGGAAATGGATTGTACAAGGATTTAGGAATTTGCTAACTAAATTTGTAAACAAACATTGAAAATTTATCAATTGTAACAATCCACTAGTTCCACAAGTAATCCTTCCCTTCACCTATAATTCCTTAATTAACATAGTGTTTTCAAATTATCCATGTGTCTCTAATTTTAAATCCATTTTTCTTGATATTTCTCATATAACTTTAGATTTGAAACTCATTTAATTGCCCTCCTTTATATATAGTGACTTGTAATTTTTTATATCATGGATTCCACTCAACCTAAATTTTTTCCCTTATCTCCATTCATTCTTACATCAATTATTTTGATGTTTTTATATTATTTTTTATTTGATCCATGAATATTTGATAAAATCATAGCCTTTTACCATAAGAATAGTGGCACATGTTCCATTAATGAACTCTTTGATAATGGATATGATTTAACATCTTCCATGGAAATTTTTATTATTTTCCCTTCTATTGTATATTCTTTAACTTAACCATGTGTTTCATAAAGATTTCATCTCTTAATATGGATAGCTTTAGTAATGATGATGTTCATTATACTATGACTATCGGTGTGCCTAGCTTTGATAATTCTCTTATCACCTATGATCGTGCTTTACCTTTTAGTGATTTCCCTTATTATGATGCTTAATGAGAGAAACCTGGATGATCACACTTATGGTATGCCTTCCTTATGAACATACTCAATATTTTTTTATTCTAAGATGTTTGTAACATATTGTTTTCTATTCTAATTATATCTATATTCATAACATTTAATTGATTGTGTCTCTTGATGAGTACACATTTAAATGTCTAATATTTATCAAATCCTATTTCATTGTCAATATCAAGGACCCTAATTTACAATGCAAATACATTCAATTTAAAACATTTAAGCAATGCAAATTATTTTTTTCCATTATCAATTAAATTCTTGAACTTGAAATCAAGGTTTTCATTTGAATGAAAAAAAAAATGTTTGATTTCAATTTAGGGTAAATTAGCAAAAAAAATTGTTTGAATTGAATTTAGGGTTTCAAAGAAAAATTAGGGTTTTAATGCAATTTTTTGTTTCATTTCAAATTAGGGTTTCAATGCAATTTTTTTTTTCTTTCAATTTAGGGTTCAAATGCAATTTTTTTTGTTTGATTGAACAATTTAGGTTTTAAAAGCTAAATTGTAGATAAAGTGGGTGGAGGTGTACCTAGAGGTTGAAGGTCACTATCATCGTCGCTACTATGTTTGGCTAAACCAGGATCCTAAGCTGTTAATGACTTAGTTTCATTATTTTTAAAAAATAAATACTACTTGAAAACGAGATCCCGTTTTGTAAAGATCAGGATCCCATTTCTCGTCCATCAGTTCAGGATCCTTTAATAATTGGGATCTCGATTTTAAAAAAAAGAAGATCTCAAACCTAAACAAGATCCCATTTTTTAAAAATTGGGATCTCGTTTATGAAAATTGAGATCCTATTTTTGCAATGCCGATTTCGTTTTTTTGGCTAAGGCAAAAACTTCCATGTTTCATGGACTCAACTTCTTGCACTTACCCACAAACATTATAGTTGAGAAACATATGACATCCAAATGCAATATGACTTATGAATGGACATACAAAATGAGTATACAAAACATTTAAGTAGCATCGGAAGATTATAAAGCACATATATGAGATGAGCAACAACATTCAAAAGAATATAGGAAAATTGGTGTAAATACTCATATATGTGACAAAGACAACAAATGTATATGCATATTATAGATGCCTTAAATGATCAAAAATACTTGTGAAGATAACTATACAATATATAGATGATCAATGCTAATAATGATACAACAAACAATATTACACACATTTGTATCAGCATGTTGTATGTGCTCACAAAATTCAATTGCATGCATATATGTTTATGTATATGCATATGTAGATGTATATATGCATACAACCATGTCCACAAGTATACATAAGAACATTTGTAAATACTGATACATGTGTTGAATAGAGTGACATAAGTTTATAACCAAACAACATAAAACAAAATGAGGAACACACATTAAAAGGGGAACAAAACTATAAGTGACATTAACGATACAAAACAAAAGAAGTGTAACCTTTTTTGTTAAAAATTATAAATTATAGTGCATTGTGTCAATATATAACCAACTCTACAAGCAGAAAAGCAAGAGGAACATAAAGCAAAGGTGTTATGATGTGACAAGATGTCAAAAAATGGAAAAGAAAATAGATGTCCAACCAACCCAAACTGTAAAAAATTTAGCTATTAATTATCTTTGCAGAGACCTGCTTGGAAGAGGATATTGCAAACAAATCTAAGAGCAATAACTTGCACTCAGCTTCAAAGTTAATTCTTACAACTTTGACTATTGTTGTTTTAAGCCTTGTTTCTGAATTATAGGTTTATGTTTTAATAAGAACAATGAAAAGAAAAGAAGTGTAGATGACACCATTGATCACAAATTGAGGATTCATTGCAGAAAAAGGCCCATATTACAACATATAAAGCTATTTTTCTGACATATACAATAAGCTTGTTGCAACCTCATCAAAAGTAGTAGCCTAAATCTCACCTGTGTGGCTTCCATCTTTAGTTGCAACAAATATCAGAAGTCACAATCAGGCATGATTGTCTGACATTTAGGGTAGTACCACATATTATTGGAAGACTCTTCACATTTTTTCTTACATTGTCTACCATTGGCCTACAAGGGACATGCAGTGTAACAAAATGCATCAATTTTAATATATTTCATTGTTTCCTTGACAATAGCCTGCAAATTTTTTGGCAAGGCAAGACAATGGTCCAAGATATATCTAATAGTGACTCTGCCACTAGCCAAAGAAACCTTTCGAGGCACTGGCAGTGAGGGTTCAATGGTAGGCTGCTCAACATGTCCTCGTTGCATTAAGGCCTGTGCTTTTGGGATGTCAGGATTTATGTATAGAGTAGTCCATGTGGATGTATTTACAATAGATCCATTGAAATATCCAACATGACCATTTCTAACAGCAAGTATGATAATAGAACTAGGAGTGCACAACCTTTCCAGCTCGTCACCTTTTGCTTCGCAATTTGGACCCCACAAATTAACATCAATGTGAGAGGATGACAAATCATTAAGTTTCACAATCCTTTGAATCATTTCAATTTGATCCTTTCTTTGAACAATTGATACCTTTCCTACATGCACCACAACCCCAATAATATCAATCAAAGTGTTATGTTGTAGTTTGAATTTCATTTATTGGTTTGAATTTAAATGCTTTGTCTGGCACAAGGTTCTCATCATCATAACAATTCAATATTGAGTTTTGATCTAAAATAATTTCCATGCAGCTATTCAACTTATTAAATTTCTTATCCATGTGTTTGACTGAGCCTTTTGACACACAATAAGTGTGTCCCACTTGAACCCTATCATAATGCAATTTTGATGTGTCCTTAAACCAAGTGATTCATATTTTTGTTCCCTCATTGTCAATAATTTCAAAGCTGAATACTTGGCCCTCACATCCTTGTTTATTCTAATGGTACATATCCCTTTTAGCTGTCACCTGACCTTTTATTGTCCATCTAGTTTGGTAAATATTCAATCCTTTAACATGACTGATATTTGTGGGAGCACTATGTTCTATTGGGGATGTATGAATCCCAAATTTTGAGGTTCGTTTGGATGGGGAAGGTGACTCTACTACTATCATTTGTTCTTCCCAATCTTTAAATAGATATCTAGGTGTTCCAATTAACTGACAATTTGACATTTTGACATCCAAGGACAATATAAAAATTACCCTAGAACCAAACCAAGATCAAATATTAATAAAGGTGGAACCCACAAATGGGAAAGCATACAACAACGAGTCCATGTAGTGCAAAACAATAGCCTACCTTGATTCTCATAGGTTCCTACACACATAGCTTGTCAAGCACAAGATGGAACCTATTTTCAATGTCCCTACAAACAAAATATCATTGTATCTTGTAGGAAAAGTTCCTATTTGCATGTGTGTTCCATCAGAGAGGACAACTTTGTAATGGTTGATTGGGCTTTGATCACCACCAATTTTCTGAAAAGACATTAGCTGAAGAACTGGGGATGGAGCGACATCTCCAACATTAATAGATCAGATTACATGCCCTGACAAGGTTGGCCGCACATTTGAATCCTACAATGCAGTTTTTCTCAGCTAAACCAAAGCAATGAGATGTTCAAGACTATGAAAACACTCTAGAAGCAAAAGGGGGGGAAAGAGGCAACACAAAACAAATCAATTATTGGGATCCGACATGTAGATGTATAGATAATTATACATGGTTATAGGATCACAACTTCAAAATTGCATATAATAGATGAATATGAAAGGAGGGCAAGGTTGAGCAAGAAGCAAAAAAAATTATATTTTTTGCTAAATACAAACAAGGAAGAACATAGCAATGTTGACACATCTCAAAACTACAACCCTTTTTTTCTAACACATAGGCCACTCCCAAATGGCCAACAAAGAAAAAGAAAAAGGAAAAATATAGAGGTCAAATATAAATTGGTTAGACCATATATTACAAGGACTATTAATTAAAATAAAGCATATTCATAATTCATTAGATGCACATGGAAAAGAGTCGATACAATTCTCAGCAGCAAAAGGGAAACAAGAAACAGACTTACATGATTGGTGTCCGGGGGCTATTTAGTAGCCTAGGGAGAACCAGAGTCCACTGACATTGTTGGGGCTGCTCTATAAAAAGCTGAGTGTTGCAACACCGGCAGATGATTGTGAGATCTATGCCACAACAACATGAGGACCCAATGTTTAATTAAAGCGATGAAGGCTAAAAAAGGCATCAATGTTTCATGTAACACTTAATATATAGCTTATCATTCCAAGAATGGCCTAGTAAGGCTCAAAAAAATTACAACTATTTTCCCAAAACAATAAATGTAGGGAGGAGTATGTATGAATGTTGTTTGCATCTAATATGACATACATACATATTTGGACATAGGGAAAATAAAATGAAACACAACAAAACAAGGTATTCTATCCACCCAACCATATTGGGCCATGGAGCCTCATAGGATCTCACCAAACTATGGCAAGATCAAGAGAATGCCCTCTTTTGTTGTCTTTCATTTTGTTTTCCCTACATGCAGATATCTATGTATATACCACAAAACAAAAGAATTCATAGTAGCAAACCCATGTAAAAAAAAAACCAAAATTTGTTGCATGTTGGATATGAATATTGTCTATCAGAGAGGAAAAAAAACATAAAACAAAAGAATTCAAAGTAACAAACACATGCAAAAAAATAAAATGGGTTGCATGCTGGATAATATTGTTTGTATATATGAATGTTTTTTGCATCTAATTTCACATGCATAGATATATGTTGTCTTTCCTTTTATTTTCCCTCTTTGTAGATATCTATGTATGTACCACAAAACAGAAGAATTCACAATAGCAAACCCATGCAAAAAAAAAAAATGTGTTGCATGTTGGATATGAATTTTTTTTGTCAGAGAGGAAAAAAACCACAAAACAGAAGAATTCATAGTAACAAATGCATGCAAAAAAAGAAAGGGCTGCATGCTAGATATGAATATTGTCTGTATATATGAATGTTTTTTGCATCTAATTTCACATATATAGATATTTTCACGCAAGGAAAATAAAATGAAAGACAAGAAAAGAGGGATATCTCTTGACCCTGCATGGGAACACTTTGGCTGCAAATTTTGTCAACCTTCCTGAACTTTTGGCCTGTGGCCCTGATCATGGAAAAGGTGGCAAATTCAAATGAAAAAATAAATGCATTTGGCACATCGATAGAGAAGGCCAACGAAATTGAACTTCGGTTGGCAGGGCTTGGCACACCAACATTAATTGATGTATGGTTTCCATATAGTGGCAATGGTTGTAATAACACCTACCATTTAAAACTTAAGAAAACATAGTGAAGCAATACAATAGTTTGTGCAATTTTCGATAAGGCATTGTTGGGTGTCATTTTGTGGATTTACCTGCTATGAGAGCTCTTAGCCACCATTGTGACCATGGTTTTCATTGGCAAGCTCTTGCAAAGGTGCAAGCTTGATGAGCGGTGGAGGTTTTGTGAAGGTGCAAGGTTTGTTTGATTTTTTTTTGCATGGGTTTGTTATTGTGAATTATTTTGTTTTGTGGTTTTTATCATCTCTAATAGTTTTCTTTGTTCTTTGTTGTGGTTCAAGAAAGAAGGAACCTAAAAGAAAGAAAGCAAGAAGAGGTGCATTTGGAAAACCACTTTAAAGCAAGCAGGAAGAGGTGCATTTGGAAAAAACCCTTTGTAGAGGATTTAAAAAACAATTGGTTTTATTCCTTTATGGTATTTTTCTTTGTGTTGGACAAAGAAGGCAGTTGAAGGAAAGCAAGCAGGAAGAGGCACATTTGGAACACCCTTTGTAGAGGATTTCGATGAAGAGAAATCATCTTTTTTTCTCTTTCATTTTATTTTCCCTACGTGCAAATATCTATGTATGTGAAATTAGATGCATAAAACATTCATCTATATAGACAATATTCATATCCAACATGAAAATCCTACTCGGTAAAGTTAATATGGTTGGGCGGAGAGCAAGCCTTGTTTTATTGTCTTTCATTTTATTTTCCCTATGTGTAGATATGTATGTATGTGAAATTAGATGCAGAAAAGTTGTTATTCAATGCATGACAAGGTGACAGCCAAAAAATTTAAAGCATTTGGTATGACACTAGAGAAAGCCTGTGATATTAAATGTCAATTGGCAAGGCTTGGCATGGAAACATTATTCCATGCATGGTTTCTATGTAGTGATGGGGGCTATTGTTTGAGCCTTGAAAATAAATTCTTAGAATGATAGACTGTATATTAAGTGTAATAGGAAACATCGATCTCACCATAAGTAGCTAGAACATGGAAGAGGGAGAACATGAAAGACTAGAGTAGCTAAAGCTAGACAACAACAACTAACTATGCCTCACCAAAAACAACATAAGATATTTTATTGGGTTGCAACCACCACCAATACACAAAAACTATAAATGGAGTAATATTATTGAAGCTAGAAAACAACATTCGAGAATGGCATACGAAAGATAACATAAATTGCAACCATTTAATTACTTTGCAAACATTGCTAGCACACAAAAACCATAAATGAACTATAGGGAAACCATACATGAAATAATATTGACATGTCGTAGGAATTCTCAAAACAACAAGTAAAGCTAACATAGGGGAACCTTAGTCATAGGGGCGGCTCACAGTGCTGATAGTAGCTGAAGTTACACAACAACAATCAACAATGCCTTATTAGAAATAACATAAACTTTTTAATTCCTTTGGAACAATTTCCACTATATGGAAACCACAAATGAAATAGTATTGCTAAAGCCATAGAACAACAATCAATAGTGGCTTATGGAAAATAGCACAAACTATTTCCGCAAGCCACACAAAAACTATCAACAATGCCTTATCGAGAATAACATAAACTATTTTATTTCTTTGCAACCATCGTCAGTACACATAAACCATAAATGAAACAATTTATTTGAGGCCACATAACAAAAAACAACAATGCCTTATGGAAAATAACATAATTTTTTTTATTTCCTTGCAATCATCACCACCACACGAAAACCATAAATGAAATAATATTGGTTTCAATAATGACCTAGATGACAAAAGAGTTCATAACAACAAACCCATGCAAAAAAAAAACTTTGTACCTAGACAAATTCTTTTTTCAAGAGTTCCTTATCAAAAATGAAATAATATAACTAAAGCTAGAGAACAACAATCAACAATGCTTTATGGAAAATAACATACCCTGTATAAAAAAAACTATTTTATTGTGTTACAACTATTAACACAACATGGAAAACATAAATGAAACAATATTGGTTTCAACAGTGACCTAGAAGAAAAAGCCCACAAAATAGAAGATTTCACAGTAACAAACCCATGTAAAAAAAAAAAAACAAAATAACCCCGCACCTAGACAATTTTTTTTTCCAGCAAGGCCTTATCGAAAACAACATAAATTGTTTTATTACCAAAACAACATTCGAGAATGGCGTATGGAAGATAAAATAAATTGTAACTGTTTCATTGCTTTGCAACCATCGCCAACACATGGAAACCATAAATGAACTATAGGGAAACCATAAATGAAATAATATTTCCATGCCGTAGGAATTCTCAAAAGAACAATGCCTTATGGAAATCATAAATGAAATAATTTATTTGAGGCCACAAAACAACAATCAACAATGCCTTATGGAAAATAGAATAAATTGTTTTATTGCCTTGTTAGAGAACAACAATCAACAATGCCTTATGGAAAATAATATAACCTATATAACACAAACTATTTTATTGCATTACAACCATTGGCACAATGCCAAAACCATAAATGAAACAAGATTGGTTTCAATAGTGACCTAGATGAAAAATCCCACAAAAACAGAACAATTCACAGTAACAAACCCATGAAAAGAAAAAACCCTGGGCTTGGACAAATTTTTTTCCCAATAGTTCCTTATCAAAAACAACATAAATTTTTTTATTGCCAAAATAACATTTGAGAATGGCTTATGGAAGATAACATAAATTGTAATTGTTTCACTTCTTTGCAACCATCGCCAACACATGGAAACCATAAATGAACTATCAGGAAACCATACATGAAATAATATTGCCATGCCATAGGAATTCTCAAAACAAGTACTATTTTTGAAATCCTCTACAAAGGGTTTGTTCCAAATGTACCTCTTTCTGCTTGCTTTAAAGAGGTTTTCCAAATGCACCTCTTCCTGATTGCTTTCTTTTAGCTTCCTTCTTTCTCGAACCACAATAAACAACAAAGAAAACTATTAGAGATGAAAAACAACAAAACAGAAGAATGGTGGCTCACAATGTTGATAGCAGCTGGACTTACACAACAATAGTCAACAATGCCTTATTAGAAATGACATAAACTATTTAATTCCTTTGCAACCATTCCCAATAGTTCCTTATCAAAAACAACATAAATTGTTTTATCACCTTGCAACCATCACCACTATATGGAGACCATAATTGAAACAATATAGCTAAAGCCAAAGAATGAAAATCAACAATGCCTTATGGAAAATATCGTAAACTATATAACCTAAACTATTTTATTTCCTTGCAACCTCACTGCTACATAGAAACCAAAAATGAAACAATATTGGTAAAGATATAGAACAACAATCGACAATGTCATATGGAAAATAACATAAACTATTTTCGAAATCCTCTACAAAGGGTTTTTTCCAAATGTACCTCTTCCCACTTTCTTTAAAGGGGTTTTCCAAATGCACCTCTTCCAGCTTGCTTTCTTTCAGCTTCCTTCTTTCTCAAACCATTGCAAAAACCAAAGAAAACTATTAGAGATGAAAAAAACCACAAAATAGAAGAATCGTGACTCACAAAGCTGATAGTAGCTGGATTTACTGTATTATTTCCTTGCAACCATCACCACTATATGGAGACCATAAATGAAACAATATAGCTAGTAATAGTGGTTGGTTAGAGCTCTCATAGCAGGTAAAGCCACAAAACGACACCCAACAATGCCTTATTGAAAATTGTGCAAATTGTTTTATTGCTTCTCCATGTTTTCTCAAGTTTTAAATGGCAGGTGTTATTACAACCATCACGAAACCATCACCACTATACAAAAAGCATACATCAATTAATGTTGAAGTGCCAAGCCCTGTCAGCCGACATTCAATTTTGCTGGCCTTCTCTATCGACGTGCCAAACACATTTATTTTTCAATTCATTTATTTTTTTCATTTAAACTCACCACCTTTTTTTTTATTGGGAGCCACACGTCAGAAGTTTTAAAATCCAGGAAGGCTAACGAAATTCACAGACAAAGTGTTCCCACAATAAGCCTACCAACTTAAATATTTATCCTAGCACAGTAATAGTAAATAGGTGATTACACAATTGGGGTGTGATAGTGAGTTTCCATGAAATCACAAGAATGGTGACAACAAATACAACTTTGACAATTTTTCAATTTTTCTCTTCAATAGATCTTCCACCTAAAATTTGCAAACATAAATCAAGAGAGAAAAATGTTTTGTTGTTGGTGAATGGGGGTTTGCCTTGGTCAAACCTCTTTTTGGTAAATGAACATTGAAATGAAACAATGAAACATGAAGGAATTATGAATAAAGAAAGCAATGTAACAACTCACTAAACCCTTGAATTCATCTTGGAATGTAGATCTGCAACTAACATGAAATGACTTCAATGGATGTGGATCTTGATCTTGAAACTTGATATGAAACAATGCCTTGAATTCTTGAATGGATCTTGAACACTACATCAAAATATTAGCTCAAATAACATGTATGATGCAAGAAGACTTTGACATGATAATAGGATCTTGATTGCTGCAATAATTCTTCAATAGCTCTACTCTTGAATGCCTTGAAAATTCTATTGAAATACTCTTGATTTCATAAACTTGCTATATGAATGCTTACTTCAAAATTGGTAGGTGGAACTTAATGAAATGACCTTATATTTATACATATGTAAAATTAATTCCCAAAATTCAAATAACATAATCCAACATGTGAATATGGATTTGAAATTCTTAAAATACCACCAAAAACATAATTTGAATTTATTTCCTAGGCCTAAGTGAGGACCCATTCACCCTTGGGCAAATGGGTCCTAGGTCACTTACCTAGGAAACACATTGCTCAATGATAAATGTTATGTTATGGCATTAATGAATGTCGAGTTTTCCTCTTTGAAAATTGCAATTAATTAGGCTTGTATTTGAATTAAAGGGGAAAATTAAGTAAAATTAACCTCAATTAGTTAATAAAGCCCTAGATAAGTGTGAAAATGTAAAGGTACACTTTACAACACCAAAAATAAGGCACAATTAAGTCCATTTTATTTAATAAGGCCCTAAAATTAATGTGAATATGTAAAATACATATCACAACATTAAATTAAGGCATAATTTAGTTCATTTTATTATTAATTATTCCCAAATTAAGTGTGAAAAGGGATAATTTTTCCTACACTACATTTAGCCTCCACTTTAGTGAGAGGATGACCCCATGTTAAACTCACACTAAAGTAGACATTCAAGACACATGTATGTAGCAATGGAAAAGATTCTCAATCATAAAACATCAAATACTTAAAGAGAATGGAGGTGGATCAAGCTTCAACTATCAAATGTGATGTGGAACATGTCTAAGTAGTTTGTCCAAAAGGGTAGATCAAGCCTTAACTATCCAACATTATGTGGAGCACATCTTGGTTTTTTTTTCCAACAAATTCACAAGAACTCGATGTCCACTATGCAAAAAACACACACGCTCACATGGGCTAATGGAACCTCAGGCCATACACTAGGTGAGCCCTCAGGAAAGTGGCTTAGTGAAAATTCATGCCAAGTCTACAGGCTCTCACTATACTTACCATACTAAATCTATCCCTTTGATTACTCCAATAGGGCTTCGCACAAATATTTTGACTTCAAGCTTCATAGGGCCTAACAAGCTACATTATTGTAAGCACACTATGAACAAGAGAAAGGATCTACTTGCAAGCAAGGTGTGTTGTTATTGGTGGCCTTCTATGAAGGGTTCAAGCTTCACAAGGTTAACAAGTTGTATTATGGGTATGTGCAGGATCATCATGGAAACAATATGCCCTTGAGTGGCAAAAAATTCAGATAAATCAAAGTTAGGAAACTTGACGTAAAAATTTGAATAAGTTATCTATATTATTTCAAAAATATGTAAGAATAGAATCTGTAGAAAATTGAAAGTAGTTTCTAAACTAATAGGTTTATTTAAAAAAAATAAAAAATCTATTTGGTGAAAATTTGAAATTTCAATGCAGTAGTACTTAAATTTTGAGGAAAAAATAAGAAGTAAGTGTCCAATCTACACCCTAACCACAATAAAATGATAAAAAAAATTATAAGATTTTAGATATAAGTAGAGGACTCATGTCCGGATGTGATACATATTTTCTTGTAATTTTTTTCCAAATAAGTAATTAATTATGAATTTTTTATTATAACTTTTAAAAAATATAAAAACTCATATGTATGACCACCTTAACTTGGTCAAAACTTCATGAAATTTAATTTTTCTTTTTTTAATCCTATAGTATGTGAAACATAGAATGTGACATATGTTTCAAATTCAAAAAATGTGATACCATTTGAAAGCTATAGATGCTTTTCAATCAGCCTATCGATCAAGACTTTAGCCGTAAGTCAAATAGAAAATGAATAATAATAATTTATTAAATTCAAAGTAAAGCATAATTTATATTGGTGGAAAGCTGATGATCTCATTTAAAAACCTTTTTCATTTCATCAATTTTGGGTTAAAAAAAAGTTGTCAGCCACATACCCATAATATCGCCACTTTTTGGCCCATCATGATCCTACACATACCCTTATGCTAAATACTTATGAACAATATCTATATATATAGGTTTGTTCAAAGGGACTTCACTTAATTCATGTAAGGTCTCTTCTTAGGGATCATCATTCCTAATGTCTCCAAGAGGATAATTATAAGAATAAGAGGATCACAACTTAGGGAATGCAATGAATAACTTCACCACTAAGAGGAAAGTCATATGCTAAGAAATATCACACTCTCGGAGGACATCAAACCCAATGACACCACAAAAAAAAGGATGCATCACAAAAAGAAAGAAAATCATGGAATGAAAAATGAGTGTCGATGTATGCCCCCACTTTAAAGCAATTGCTAACACCATTGTTGTGAGCAATCATCTTTAAAGTAGCCAATGGAGAAGACATGAGAGATTATTCGGAAAGCCCAATGTCAAGTCATGTGTTCCTGAATGAAACTACATTATGAAAAAGGGGAAGGGGTTGCCCCCAAAAATACATAAGGGATCTATGGATTCAGGGTTAGTATATCTTTGCTACAATGTGATTATAGAGCTCGAAAACATCATCATTCCCAAAATACTCACATAATAGGAAGAATGACACCTAGAGAGTGAAAACAAATAAAAAGCTTTTTGGTCAACATGGAAGAGACCTAAATGTCTCGATTCCTTGCATCATCACCAAAAGGAAAACACAAGATAAATGAAAAGATAAAGGTTTATGACATATAGAAAAATGTAGATACACATAGAGGAATGCACATAAAGAGAGAGAATGTTATGGGGAAATCACATTACACGTGCATGCAATCATACAAAGAACATGAAAAAGAAAACAAAGTGAAACAATAGTAAGGCACATGCAAGTCAATCTTACCAAGTTGTCTACATCCAAATCTTGCTCAGTATATATGGAAGGAAAACAACTAGCCAAAGGGACAACATCAAGTGTCGAACTTGGACAAGTACCAAGTTCAACACTCTTATTAGGAGGATCATCATTTAAGATCATAGAAGAGGAAAATATTATATTTAGCTCATTATCCACTTCCTTATCAATCTTAGCAATTTCAATGTCATCATATAGATTAATCACAATGAGAGGTCTAATGAAAAATATCCATAGAATTTTTTTATGTTGTGGTGAGGGAGGAGAGGTATCATGCACTACTTCAGAAAAGTTTAGATTTTGATTTTCTATGTCATTCTTTTATTATTTTTCTTGTAACAAACGAGCAATAACACAATGTCTATGCCTACGCTCTCTAACATTTCAATTTATTTTCATTTGGTTTTCAAGTTGTGTTTGTGTAGGAGTAGGTTTATCAACTATAGGTTTCTTTTCTTCCCTTAATAGAGGAATGAAAGGAACCATAGGAGGATGTTCAACCACTTTTTCTTTATCTTTGTAAACTTGTTTGACATTAGGAGGCATAACAAGATCTTTTTGATTGTCTTGTGGTCTCTTATATGAAATGGGTGAAGGATTTTTCATAGGCTAGTCTTGGATATTTGGAAGGGCTTTAGGTTCAATCATAGTTTCATTAAGGATAGGTGGCTCAATCATGGGTTGATGCATATTTCTAAGGGATAATTATGCTATGTGATTTTCCTTAAAAAAATTGATAGGATTTGAAAAAGAAGTCTTCATGAGGTATAATAGGTTTAATAGGCTCAAACCAAAAGAAATCCAATGAAAAATTCCCATGGGAAGACACAAGATTAAAGCCACTATGATGCACTATAAATATCTCATTGCTAAATGGAAACTTTGAACATTTATTCAAAAATGAAGGAACGACATCCATGGAGAAAACCATGGATAGCCTAACTTCACACAAAATTGGTCTAATGATAGGATGATGGTGAATGACACATTTAATGTTTTCAGTCCAACCTTTAGAGGGAGATTTATCGATCCAATTGTAGGGCAAGAAAAACCATTATAAATTTTGATCCATGCTTTTAGTTTTTCATATGTATCTTGATAGAGTTCATGCAAAAATACAAATTCTTTGGTGATCATGTTCTCTACATAGATGGGATCAATTAATATCCCATTAGTAGGCTTGTCATTGATTCTTCCAATGATGTAAAGAGGACCATTGGGTGCATGTTTAAGTATGTCTTGTGAAAAACTAATATCAAGTGACATCTTAGTTAGGCCCTTACGAGGTTTAACATCAATAAATTTGACCATGGTATGTATATTAGAATTCTCTTTATTTTTAAAGTTCATGTTAAAGATACAAGCAAGGCCACAAAAAGTTTATATTCCTTGTTCATTCTTAAGAAAATTTATTATGTTATCTAGCACAGGAGCCACATCAAGACTCACAATATTTTGCAATTGTTCTATTTCTTCATCGATCCTTCTTATGTTTTCTTGAGAGATATTAGCGACATCATGCACATTTTTTGTAGGTAGGGAAGTCATTGAAAGTGAGGTATGAAAGCTATGATCCATAGAGGGTTGTGTAGACATGTAAAATTGACCTAACACTTATCGCACATCCTAAATGACATTTTCTCATCATTGAAATCATTACCATCAAATATCACTATATTTCACATCAATTACATGAAAAACCCTAATTTCCTCTATTAATTGAATAGTACTACATTATTTAATTAATTCACTTTTCATCAATTTTGACAAATTAAATAAATTTTATTTATTTAACAAAGTCCTAATCTAACTTTATTCTTCCTAATTAAATTATGAACCACTGATTGCTCGATCTTGATTTTTGTTTTGAGTTAGATTAATTTCTATTCACTCATTTTGATCTTATCGCATCTTCCTGATTTCCCCCTTACACATTTTGGCACGCCAAATGGTACCATAGTCCTTAACACTACTCATTTTATGAGCTAATTTTGAAGTTGCAAGTTTTGAAAGCACACTGGAAAAATTTTCACACATAAGCTATAGGAATTTTGTGCACTTGATTTCACGTTTTTCACGTTCTTGACCTTTTTCTGGTTGCTTTTGACTTTTTGTTGCACTTTTGCAAAAATACAAAGGTGCACTTGACTTTTTAAGCCACTTCTGCTTAAAACAAAGGTCCCTTTTGACTTTTTCATTCACTCTTGCTTTCTAACAAAGACTGCTTTTGACTTTTTAGTTCACTTTTTCTCGATTAAGTTTTTTCTAAAAGTTGAATATTAATTTTTGATTTCTAACACTAATGGGTACTTGATTTGAATGTTTGGCAGGTGCTAATTTTGTTTATATAGGATTTTTAGAGGTAGAACATGTGTGTATCCAAGAAAAACTAACACTTTTATTTTGAGAAGTTACTTACCAAGTATGACTTATGGTTTCATTATTTGGTGACCACTGTGCATTGAGTTTTCAATTTTTTGGTGTGGAAAGTTTGATTCTGAGAAGTTACTTACCAAGTCTGACTTATGGTTGAGCTTAAAAACCTCTCCATTCATTGCATGTAAAATCATCCCTTTAGGGCATGAGGTAAGCCCATCTAGGAGGAAGTGTCTATCCCTAGGGTTACTTTGTCTTCATGAAAAAATTGTCAAATGTATTTAGCTACTTTGAAACATCAAAATTTTTGCTTGAATTAAAAATGAACACATCAAAAAAAGTATTTAACATGGTTCTAAAATGGTAAACCCTTTTGACTTAGTGAAAATACTTTGAAAAGAGCCATATATTTGCACTCCTAAAGGATATCTTAAAAATAATATCTTTAAAGGTTTTTGGATAAATAGGCTCACATTTCAAGTTGCATTAAGAAAAAAGTAAACATTGGAAACTATAAGTTTAAAATTTCTACCTCTATAAACTTTGAAATTTTGTAGAGTGAAACATGCTTAAAGTATAGACATTTAAGTAACATAAGTTTTGATTGTTGTGTTGCATGATATTGCTTGCAAAATATCAAAATAAATCAAACAAAATCATCCAAAACTGCAAAAAAAAAATCCAAGCTACTGCGAAAGACCAAAATTGGGAAAAAAATCTACATAGAGGCTGCTTTTGCTTCTACTTTTTCTGAACTTGACATAAAACCGGTCGTAATCGACCTAAAAAACTCACTTTTTCTCTCTGACACATGACAACTGTTGATGAAAATATACCACACTTGACAAACTGAGCACACTTGCTATAAAACTATTTGCACTTGACCTTTTTGGGCCACAATTGAAAAAAATTCTAGCCATAGTTGACTAAAAATCTACTGCTTTTGACCAAAATACAAGCTTCTAACTGTGCAATTCACCAAATTGGAAAAAATACACATAGAGGCTGCACTTGAAACATCTAACCACATTTTCTTTTCTAAATTGAGCATGCTTGGCCATAATATGGTTGCATTTGACTTTTTTACCTATTTTTGCTTCAAATCTATTGCTTTTGCTTTGTGTTCTACTAAAAATTTAAAAAACAATCTGAAACTGGTTACAAGATCCTTTTTGAAACAAAACAATTGGAATCCAAAGATATGTCATATAGTCAGGTTCATCCATTTTCAACACTTTATCCTACTTTTGGAAATCAAAATCAAAACAAACAAACTTGGATTATTACCTCACCCACACTTCTAAAATTTCAACATTTGCTTGAACCTCAAGGCTAGTTCAAGTAAATTTCTGACAACATATCCTCTAGAAGAAGTGAAATATCAATCCAAGCATTTCAACATTTTGATTTCCAAGAATAGCATCATCCCAAAAAATGCTCAAACCTTATGGTCTTGAGAATCACAACAACCATATCAAAACACCAACACTTTCACCTTATGACCATTTGGCATCCGATTGCTCTAGTTCAACAACCAAACCTTACACCAGCTATCATACAACCAAACTTTGAGTTGATTGAAGGAGAACAAATAGAAATAATTTGTAGTTTGAGGAGCTTCATATTCGAGCCAAAGTAAACACCAAACTAGTGGGGAAACACAACAAAAATCCTAGATGAACAAGAGTGAAAAGCTGATATTGTGACCGAAAGGCCCGTATTACTAGGTCTCTTTTGTGGCAATAGGTATTTTCTTTTCAAAAACAAAAATAAAAATAAAAAAGTGCAATTAAACCCCACACATGTGCTTGTCTTCATAATATCTTGAAAGACCAAAGTCCTTAAACAAAATTCCATATTTTTCCTTTTCAAAAAGAGGCATCATAGTTCACGGTCTATCAAGAGGCACATCTTGAAGTATTAGTGCAACTAGGACATCTTGCTAACAAATTTTTATACTCGCTTTTTAATGGGAAAACTTAGCAATTAAATCCTTTAGTTCTAAGGGTTGTATCACTCCAGAGCTTGTATTACCACCTCTTGCATGGAAATAGACACCATCCTTCAGAAATAGAAAATCCCAAAAAAATTACAATTTCATTTTCTTTAAAATAGAAAATTCAAAAAACAAAGCATTCTTTCATTTCATAGTTAGAAGTCACCAAATGTTCACAAAGGCTTGGCTCTTTTTTATGACAATTATGAGATCACAACATAGAAAGAACATGGAAGAAAACAAAAGAAATGCAAGCATACCCTGAACAAACACCACAAACGACGAAAGTCGCCCATTGGGATATAGGCCAAGTGACCTTGAAACCCCTGAAAAGAGACCCACATTCAAGGAAACATTTAGTGAGAAGGAGATAAATTGAAAATGACAAGAAATGATCAAGAAATCAAATTAGAACCCAAAAGGAATGATCATAGAAGAGGGGGATAGTGAGGAGGAAATAAACGATGAAGAGATCTTTCAACATTCCAACAACCCCAAGGTGCTCAAACTAATGGACAAACTGTTGAAAAAGGACTCAAATTCTTACTTCTTCAAATTAGCACAAAGTGGTGCTAAATTTTCAATAGAATTTAATGTGGAAGCTCTTAAAGATCCTAACCTTATTCCCTTAGGAGATAACTCAATTTTGATATAGATATCCAAACCCATTGAGATTCCAAACATAAAACTCATATTTTCTCAAGGCAATGATCAATTGATGGAAAGTTCTTCGTAAAGAAAACCATCCCAAATCAAACAAGCGATGGTGGCCCAACAATATCAAGGAGGTCCATCCCAATACATATTGCAAGGAAAGAATCATCCAACAGGATAATACATGACCTAAAACACTTCATATATTGACCCTTCCCAAAATGTACAAAATCAACAAAGTCAATTTCCCCTTTAGTATCATCAACAAGGTGGGTTATATTGTCCCCTTCCCAATCAATAGTACCAACAAAAAGGTGTGTGAAATGGCCCCATTTCTAATCAATAGTACCAACAACAAGGTGTGCCACAAGGTAACCTTTCCAATCAACAAGGTGGGCCACATGGTCCCCTTCCTAATCAATAATGCCAACAACAAGGTATGACACAGGGTACCCTTTCCAATCAACAAGGTGGGCTACATGGTCCCCTTTCCAATCAATAGTACCAACAACAAGGTGTGCCACAAGGTACCCTTTCCAATCAACAAGGTGGGCCACATGGTTCCCTTCCCAATCAATAGTAACAACAACAAGGTGTGTCATAGGGTACCCTTCCCAATTTGTCCCATCAACAAAGTAACCCGCTAATGCACTATCAAGGTAGCCTTCAAAATAGTTCACCCCAACAACAAGGTGTACCACATGGTACCCTTCCCAATTCTTCCCATCAACAAGGTAACCTACCAATGCACCACTAGGGTAACCTTCAATACAACTCATCCCAACAACAGAGTGTACTGCTAGCGCACTACCAAGGTACCCCTCATCAACAACAACAATAAGTCTTGAGCTAACCCTCCTTATATTCAACAAGGAGCCAACCCTCCTTATATTCAACAAGGATCCAACCCTCCTTATATTCAACAAGGAGCTAACCCTCCTTACGTCTGACAAGGAGCTAACCCTCCATCCATGCAACAAGGAGATAACCCTCCTTATATTCAACAAGGAGCTAACCCTCCTTACATTCAACAAGGACCTAACCCTCCTTTCACACAACAAGGACCTAACCCTCCTTTCACACAACAAGGATTTAACTCTCCTACCACCCAACATGGTTACCAAGGTCCCATACCTCCACAATACCCAACCTATGACCAAAACATTGTAGAACAACAAGGTTAGTACACACCATATCCCCAAATAAATGTACCAAAATGAAAAGTGAAATACACTATAAGCAATGAATCAAGATATATAAGATACGTAGATAGGGAACCAAAGAAGACTTGTACCCTTCAAGATATATGTCAATTTCCTTTTGATCATTCCATTCATTATGCTTCCTTTACCAAAAAACTTTGAAATATCAAAAGTTGAAAAATACAAAGGCAAATGAGATCTAGTAGAACACGTACAATACTTTTTGGTATCATGTATGGAAGTAAAAAACAATGAATCTTACGTCATGAGGCTCTTTCCACATAGTATTACTAGTCATTCCATGGAATAGTTCACCCATCTACCACTAGGAATTAAATTTTTTGATGAACTGACTACCAAATTCATAAACCACTTCTCATTTAGTATAGAACAAGGCATCACTATCATGGATCTATACAAGATTAAACAGAGTCAAGGAGAATCCTTTACCTCCTACTTACAAAGATGGAGACATAAGGCAAGTAGGTGCAAGTGGCCTATTCCTAACAAGGAACTAGTAGACATATTTGTTTCCAATGTCCAAGTAGAATTCAACTACTAACTTACCATGTTGTGTCCTGCTAACTTTAAAGAGTCCATTGAGAAGGGACTGCACATAGAAAGGGCCATCATAGCAAGAGAGGTGATTAAGCTAAACAACCTAAGAGACAATTCTTCTAACTTGAATGAGAAACCTAAAATTTGGTCCAAGAATAAAAATATCACTAATTATGGGGTAGTAGATGCTAGAGAAGTATAGAATGTACAAGATCCTAATGTTCCTCAAAACAAACCTCAAGTGGCACAAACAAGCTATAATCCTAATAACGCACAAAACAATCAACTTACCTATCCCTAAAACAATCAAGTAGTCAACCAACAAACATATCAAGGAGGGCAACAGAGGCAATACAATCAAACAAGAATGAAGTATTCCTGGTATTAGGAGAACCACTTGAAACGGTCATGCATAAAATAGTGCAACAAAACCTCATCAAAGTCAACAATCACCCAAACCATGATGATCTAAGCTTCAAAACACCATGGTACAATGAGAAGGATCTATGTGAGTTCCAAAAATTCAAAGGACACACAACAAACAAAATTTGCATGAGACTCAAGCACATAATACAAGACTTGATTGACAAAGTAGAAGTGGATGTTGAACATTGTCTTGAAAACAAGGACCTCCAAATATTCACAAATCCAATTTTGAACCACACTAAAAGGAATGAAAAAGGAAAGAACCAAGACTATCACAATGCTAAATACACTTATGGTGACACAATTCTAGGTACCTTCTTGCAATCAGATGACACTAGGGTAAATGTAGTGACTATACGAGGTAGGGACACTAAATGTAACGTAACTACCCATTGAGGGAGAGTTACAATACATGGAGCCCCACCGAAGCCCACAACTAAATCAACAAATGACTACAGTATTGTGGAATAGTTGAAGAAGACTCATGCCTTGATCTGAATCCTAAAACTATTAAAACTATCACCTGCACATAGGGAGATACTCAAAAAAGCATTAGAAGCATCAGTTCTTAAAGACCTCAACCCAGATCAGTTCCAATCCATGGTTGGAAAAATCATGGCCAACCACCATATAATCTTTTCTGAGAAAGAACTTCCAAAAAATCCATTCCATAACCAAGCTCTCTACATAGAGGTTGGTGTCAAAACAAACATGGCCAAGAGAGTGTTGATAGATAATGGTGCAGGTCTAAACATCTGCACTTTGAAATTTGTGAAACAGTTGGAGTATTATAACGATGTGATAGACAAAGGAAAGAGCATTACTATAAAGGCATATGATGACCTCAAAAGGAATTTAGAAGTGACAGTTAGGCTACTAGTGCAGATAGGACCAGCCATCATAGAAACTACATGTCAAGTACTTGACCTTGAGTTACTGTATAACCTCCTTCTAGGACGACCTTGGATCCATGCACTACAAGCAGTTCCTTCAACCTTTCACCAGTGTCTAAATTTTCCTCACGAAGGAAAGGAGGCGACATTATATGTTGATCCTAAACCCTTCCACTTTTGTGCAAAATTGGAGAAGTATAATAAGATCTGGAAAATACCTAGCAATGACATATCATTTCATTCATTCTCATATGTTGAACCTTCCATACTACCATCAACCTCAATCAAACCAACATCAAGTGAGCAACCGAAATCTAAAACCAAGGTTCAATTACTTGACAAGGGTAATGGAAATTATCACTTCAGTCAAGCATTTTTCATTGGAATGCTTCCACCAACAGCCAAGGTTTATGGAGGATCAAAGGAGAATAAACATACTCAAATAGTGAAAATGATAGCATAACCCACAATTTTCACCAAATGGGGAGATATGAAGGATGAAGAGATATTCAAAGAAGACTTGTTGTCTATGATCTACAAAGAGGACCAAAAGGAACTAGAACAACCACAACCCTTTCTAATTGATCCTAGCAGTAAAGGTTATCAATTAGCTAAACAAATGGGATATAATGGAACACATGGAATTGGGCTACACAAACAAGGCAGATGAAAGCCTATCACAGTGGAATAGAGAAAGAAAAAAATGGGGCAAGGTTATGATTCGAAAGACATGGTTACTCCAAATACTAGACATACCTCTTTTAAGAAACAGGTTCCTTCTACTAGCATTAAGACATTGGATATATACCATCATGCATAAAATGATTTACCCATTGAGGGCTTATTTGAGAGATTTAGCATAAGCATGGTCCATATCCAACCTATCAAAACTATTCCCAATGACTACTATTATTTTGAAATAGACTCTAATGTGTGGGAGTAAATGGTGACTCCCCAACACCCCCAGGAATAGTTGCTAGACCAAAACCACTTCCACAAGAGACAGAATGGCAAGAAAGTTTTCTTCGCAATGCAAGATTTAATATTGGTTGAATATGATGCAATTGATACAATGAGATGCCTTTCTTATAAAGGCAAGGTTGAGAGATAGGATTAGACAAGATCATGACAAGTTTCTTAATTCTATGACATGAGACAACTAACTACCTAGGAATCATGCAATATAGCTAGATAAGATATGTTCTAGAAAATTCAAATAAGAATTCTAGAAATAATATTATATCCTAAGTAAACTTAACATGCGAATATGTTCCATAATTACCTAGTGAGTGAATAAGCTAGGTACAAGATATTTATTCACACCAACACCCCCCCTTAAGTGCAAATTAGGGAGAAGATTATTATGAAAACTATGCAAAGACTATGAGGATGGGTCCCGGCTACTAGGCCATGTTAGGTACCCATTTACAATGCATATGCAAACAATCTCTCACAAGCAAAGAAAATGAGAAAACCCAGTGGGAAAAAAATCCTCTCCAAAAGAGAGAAAAATAAAACAAAACAAACATCATGTATGGAGGACTCAATGATACCCCCCAAGGACTACATCCATCATGTATATACAATCAATGACCCCCCCATAAGAGGGTAATAGAGAGATAAGGTACCCCCCCCCCCCACAATGAATGATCTTTTGCAAGTATGGTTAATGTATGAAGACAAAACATAATCCATTGCCTATAAACAATGTTTCTCCCCTTAGGAAGAAGATACACCATGTACAACTAAAAGAATGCTCCCCATTCTGGATAGGAAGTAGGAAGATGAATCCATATGTATGAAGATTGTGTCTCTAAAATCTATGCATGTGTTGCCAAGTTCTTCAATGATGATGATGATTCTACAATCCAATCAGGTACATGCTATATCACAAAAAACTGTGACAAACCAGGAACAAGTGGAAACTGATCTTGAACAAACTCTAAAGATGAACATGAAATGACAATAGTGGATCCATGAATCTCATCAAATAGGAGAGTTATACCATCAAGTTGGTCCTCCAAATCTACAATGTGAGACTCCACAAACAATGAAGCAATGCCTATTAAGTAGGAATCCCAATCAGGAAGACTATCAGATACTTGTTGAAATGAATCACTGGAAGTACTCAATGAATCATCAATAGAAGATGGAGAATCAAGAACCTCTGAAGCATCTACAATATCCTCCAAAGGATCACAAGCATGGGTTATCAACTCTAAGGAATGAAGAAGCACATTTGAGTTGGAAAGAGGATCTTCAAGAGGTGGAGAAGAATCATGGTCTCCATATACCTCTCTAATGTGAGTCCAAAGAGCATGAGGACATTCAAAGTAAATAAGTGTCTCCAAAATGTCATCATTTACATTTTCAAAAATAACTCCAAAGACTAGCCCTAAAGACTTTCCAAATGCAATACTCATCATCTATGCTAGGACAAGGAACTTATTAAACACATATGATAATAGATTCCACTCACTAAGATGAGTGAGAATTAGATTACTCCATTGCCTATAGTTCCTTTTTTCCAAAGCAATTAAGAAACCCATTTTGTTAAAAAAAGAGCCCTAATTGAAGGCATTTGGGGTAGAATTAGAACAAGCCAAGGTTAAATTGGCACAAAGTTTTGGCACCCAGGGTCTAAAATATGGGCATCTATGCAACCTCATTGGCAGATAAAGCAAAATAAATTAAAAAAAAACTCCCAAGGGCTTGTCGGCTATACACTGTCAATTTAATAACTTCACAAAGTGTTTAATAAGCAATATAGGGTAGGTTTTTGAATAAAAAATATGATTTAAAGCTTCATACCCTTTGACTGAAGTGGCATAGACAAGTACTGGGACCGGTTGATAGAGACCAGGCACTACACCATCTGACATGGAAATTGGTGCAATGTGGTTGGTGATGGATGAAGAAACTAGTGAATATTTGATGCGACCAACCCAATAGAGAGGACATAGACCATGGAGCCAAGGAATATTTTGGTCCTTTGTCAAAAATTTTGATGGAGTACGCCGATTTGGGAGATGAATGATGTGACCAAGGACACTAAATGGTCCACACAGTACCCCGTTGATGGAGGACAATGTGATCAGAGTGATAGGTAATGGTACCCACCAAAAAAATGCCGCTAATACAACCTTCAAATCATGCAATGAAATGCCAACCAAACAAAAAAACCTGTCGGCTAATTAAATCCTTGCATGAAATGACCCAATGACCAACAATGATTTGATGTTGATGAGAGTACAAGGATGTGATTCCTATAGATAGTGTGGTCGATGTGACTACACTATGATGCCTGCAGGATGTCATAGAATCTACCAATATGTCGATCCACAAAATAAACCCCAATATATTTTCCCTGATTTACAAATAATTTTTTCCCCAAAAATTATGAAATACCACAAAAAATATTCTGAAAATATTTTTTTGTAAAAAATGAAAAATCATACCACTCCAAAGGTTGTTCTAGCAAAAAAAAAATTTCCTCAAAAACAACTTTATCCAAAATAGATAAATTTATAGTCAAAATTCATTTGCAAAACCTTTTGATTTCAACTATGAGGTCCTTGAAACCCCATTCTACACCAACAAAAATCTTCAAGCCAACATAAAACCCTCAGATCTGGGAAGGAATCTAAAACATTAGAGAGCTCTAATACCATGTGGGAGTAAATGGAAACTCCCTAACACCCCCAAGAATAGTTGCTAGAACAAAACCACTTCCACAAGAGAGAGAATGGCAAGAAATCTTGCTTCACAATGCAAGATTGAATATTGGTTGAATATGATGCAATTGATACAATGAGATGCCTTGCTTATAAAGGAAAGGTTGAGAGATAGGATTAGACAAGATCATGACAAGTGTCTTAATCCTATGACATGAGACAACTAACTACCTATGAATCATGCAATTTATAGCTAGATAAGATAAGTTCTAGAAAATCCAACTAAGACTTCTAGAAAGAATCTTATATCCTAAGTAAACTTAACATGTGAATATGTCCCCTAATTATCTAGTGAGTGAAAAAGATAGGTATAAGACATTTATTCACACCAACATAATGAGTGCAAAAAAAAACTCTCCTTTTTCACCTCTAGTGATGATGACCTAGAATCCTAATGGGAAAATGATACTAGAGCCATATTAACCATCTCAAAAACTTATGTAAGTTTTATAGATAATGATGATAGCCTACTCCTCTAATAACCACAATTGATAGATTGGGACCAACAACAACATACACCTATTCTGGATAAATTCTAAAATAATGAAGCAATTGTAGAGTTTATGGGACTTCAAACTAATATACCAATAGAATATTATAAAGTGGGGTTCACCACAGGAACTCAAACAAGATGCATACTTCGGTGGGGAGATTGTATCCTATAGTTACAAAAGTGAAAAAGATAATATAAAAATAAAAATGTGATCCCCTAGAGAAGATCACAATGTGGCTCTATCGGATCCTAAAAAGAAGAAAATAAAGGATGAATCTAAAGGTGAAAAACTTGTTGAGGCACCCAAAGATGGAGGGTTCAATCTCCCCATATCTAAATATCAAGAAAAGTCAACTCTCCTAGTAGAAGTAGAATCCATCAATGTTGGCATGATAGAGAACCGAAAGATTACATACCATGTGACGTCATTTGATCCTAAAGAGAAAAGTGAACTTCACAACATTCATCAACAACAAAAAGATAAAATTTGCATGGACCTATGCAAACATTCCAGGACTAGATTTGACATTAGTTGTGCATCATTTGGTTGTATTCCTTAGAGAAAAACCTATCAAGTAGAAACTAAGGAAAATTCATCCTCAAATAGCACTATTGGTAAAGGTAGAACTAAAGAAATTACTAGATGTAGGTTTCATCAGACCCATCAATTATCCAAAGTGGATATCAAATCTAGTTCTAGTATCAAAGCCTACTAGGGGAATAAGGATCTGCACAGACTTCCAAGACTTAAACAAAGCTTTCCCAAAAGATGACTTCCCTCTTCCAAGTATATACATGATCATAGATCTAACAAAAGGACATGAGATTCTATCATTGATGGATGGTTTCTTTGGGTATAATCAGATAAAAATATCCCTTGATGATTAGCATTAAACATCATTTACTTGTCCTTGGGGGACCTTCTACTAGAATGTCATGCCATTTGGTCTAAAGAACACATGAGCAACATATCAAAGAGAAATTATGACCATCTTCCACAATATGCTACATATAATTATGGAAGACTATGTGGATGACATTCTAGCAAATTCCATCAAAAGGGAAGATCACTTGACCAATCTTGCAAAGGTTTTTGATAGGCTAGAATAATATAACTTGAGATTCAACCCAAAAAAGTGTGTATTCAAAGTAACATCTGGAAAGCTACTAGGGTACATAGTGTCAAGAAGAGGGATTGAAGTAGATCCTGCAAAAGTAAAAGCAATACAAGAGATGCCTCCATCAAAGACATTGAAACAACTAAGAATTCTACAAGGGAAGCTACAATCTATCAGATGATATATCGCACAACTGGCAGACAAATGTCACCCATTCACCTATCTCTTACATTAAGAAATCCTATTCAAGTGGGATGGGAGATGTGACTAGGCATTCCAACAAGTCAAAGAATACCTACTTACTCCTCTGGTTTTGATATCACCTATTCTAGACAAGGAAATGATACTCTATGTGTCTACAACACAAGCAATGTTGGGAGCTCTCCTAGCACAACTGGATGATAACAACAAAGAAAGAGTGGTCTACTACATCAACCGAACACTGGTGGGCTACGAGTTGAACTACTTGCCCATAGAAAGAGCATGTCTCTTGATCGTATTTGTGATACATAAGCTAAGACACTATATCTTAAACAAACAAGTAAAGTTGATTTCAAAGGTAGATCCATTAAAATACCTATTAGCCAAAGAAGATCTAATAGGAATTTTTTTTAAATGGTAATGATTCTAAGTGAATTTAACATAGAGTGCATGGATAGAAGATCCATCCAGGGACAAATCATATCAGACCAGCTAGTTGATGTTCCAATAGATCACAAGCCTCTTACAATAGACTTCCTAGATGAAAGTATATTGCTAACAAAATAGGCAAGCCATGGACCTTGTATTTTGACTGGTCCCCCACTCAATATGGCTCGGGAGTAGGTAGCCTACTTCTCACACTAGAGGGAGATATTATACCTAAGGCATATAAAATTTCTTTCCAATTCACAAACAATAGCTAGCTCAGAGTATGAAGCTCTAATCACAGGACTAAAAATGGTTATTGAATGGAGGATTAAAGAATTGTAGGTCTTCATAGACTCTCAACTGGTGATCAAAAAAGTGAAAGATGAGTACCAAAAAAATATGACAAGCTAATTCCATATAAAATAATGGTGGATAGCTTCAAGGAATATTTTGTCACCATAACCTTTGAATAGATTCCTTGAATCAACAATAGAGCAAATGAATCAATGGAAACAATAGGTTCACTTTTTAATATTTCGTAGAGCATTCCTAAGTATGAGTTCCTTGTAGAGAAATTACTCATACCGGTGTTCGATATCTCAAAATCAAACTAGTATGTGTTGTTGTTGGTCCTAATTCACCATGGTACCAAGACACATTTGATTACATCAAGCACAATATCATACCACTTTACCTAACAACCACCCAAAAGAAGAACTTTACCCATAGGACTTCTTGATTCATGATCCTAAGAGATACATTATATCATTGAAGCTTAGATGGTATGTTACTCTGATTTCTTAACACAAAAGAAGAAAAAACTTCCTCACAAGAGGTACACAAAGGTGTTTGTGGGTCCCACTATAGTGGACCTAACCTTGTACAAAATTTGTTGAGAATGTGGTACTATTGGCCCTCCATGGGACAAGAGTGTATTCAGTATTCTAGAAAATTCCATCAGTGCTAGCAACATAGTGACCTTGTTCATGCGTCAACTTGCATGAATTAAGACCCATCACAACACCATGGCCTTTTTCACAATGTGGATTAGACTTGGTAGGAAAGATTTCTCCTACTTCCTCTAACAGGCATAAGTTTATTATTACCGCAACAGAATATTTCACTAAATGGATATAAGCAATTATATTGACCTACATCACTAGAAAATGGATATTAAAATTCATTATGAATTATCTGATTTGTAGGTATGGAATTTCCCAAATAATCATAACGGACAATGGAACCCCATTCAAGAATCAAGATGTCCAAGAACTTTGTACCAAGTTCTCTATCCAACATAAATTCTCCACCCCCTACTACCCCCATGGAAATGGTTAGGCTAAAGAATCTAAAAAACTATCTTGAAGATACTAAAGAAGACTGTTAATGACGTCGGTCGTGATTGGCATTTGCAATTGAACCTAGCTCTATGGGCTTATCAAACCAATATTCGAACACCTATAGGTGCCACACCTTTCTCCTTGGTCTACAGATTAGAGGTTGTCTTAAATATTGAAGTCAAAATCCCATCATTGTGAATATCACTAAAAGGCATGGTCAATAATGAAGAGTATCAGGTATCTAGATTAAATGAGTTGAAACTCCTAGATGAAAGGCATTTGAGCATGTTAAACCATCTTTAGCTTTATCATAATTGGCTCAAATGAAACTAGGATAGAAAGATCAAGGACAAAAAAATTTAGGTTAGTGACTTGGTACTCAAAGAGAATCAGAAGGTACAACTGAATCAGAATGGCAAAGGAAAATTTGAACCCAATTGGTTAGGATCATTCATTATCACAACAAGCTACAACTTTGGAGCTTATTAGTTGGCTGCTCTTGGAGGATAACCCTTAGCTGAACCGTTGAAGAAAAACCATCTCAAGAAGTTCTACACTTGAAGCACATCAAAATACCCCAAGCAAAAGGGTAAAAATCCAAAAAAAATCAAAAAGATAAAAAAGCAAAAAAAATCAAAAATCAAGAAAAGCAATAAAGAGAAATAAAACGTTCTTTTAGTGAAAACCACTTTGTGGTGCTTTTAGAATAGGTATCATAGTGAAAACCTAGCAAACAGGTGCTATGTTTGAATAATACTTGCATTGTTATCTATCAACATTATCTAAAGCATCCACCCATTCATACCATAATAAAGCATGTGTCCAACCATGGCTCGTTACTAATTTAGGAAAGTATTCTTGCCTCAAAAGGGGGAAACTTCTTGAAGCTAGCCATGGATTAGATTTTTGTACATCTTATCATGGTCAAAAATACCAAAAATTAAAAAAAAAACACATCTAGAAAATTAAAAAAAATATATAGAAAACAAAAAAAATCCAAAAGCATCTAAAAAAATTAGTCAAAATCAAAACAACTTTGGATTATTCCTTCATTCAAAAGTCTAAGATATCAAAATTTTCTTGAACCTCAAGGCTAGTTCAAGTAGAATTTCCCACAACATTTCCTCTATAAATATGTGGAATAAGTTTTCTTTCAACTTAGTAAAAAATTTAAAAACAAAAAACATTTGCAAAATATTCAAAATAGAAAAAAAATTCAAAAAATAGAAAATATCATAAACATGTTCTTATCAAACCACTTGAGCAAACTATGAGCCTCTGCATGTAAAATGTAGGAAAGAATTATCTTTGATGAGCCCCCGAGGCCCTAGATTAGTCCCCTAAAAACAACAAAAATAACATCATAAAACTCAAAAAAATAAAAAAGTCCTACTCCATCATCACAAACACAATAAAATTTTCATCCATAATAAACAAATCATCACATTCACCCTTTGAAAAAACAGGCAAACAAACAGAGCAAACACCAAAAGCTAGAACTTTCAAGAAAACAATCACAAATATTCAATCACAAATAGATGAAAACAATGTTGAAGTATTAACTACCTATCTTTTGACAATTCACCAACAACATCCTAAGATATGTCTTAACGGATTCATTCCTATGATAGACATGATCAACAACAGATAATAGCCTAAAACCTCAAAACAAATATGACAAGTGATACTACAACTTTGTTTTATCTTTTTATTATCTTATCTTTATGATTTATTTTAGACTTATTCCCAAGATCTCTCGAGGTCCATAAGGATTTAGAGAAGGAATGGGGGCAATTGAGCATCATTTTGGTTTGTTGTTTGTAAGAAATTTTTGTGATACTACCATGGCAAATACTTGCTTTATTGAGTGTATGGAATTTGTTTTATAATAATTCATGTAGTAGTTGCATGTTAGGTATTTTATACCTCTTTATGTAACTAGTTTGAAAAGTTTTAACACAACCCAACCATATATTTTAAACAAAGTTTTTGTATGTATAGTATGAGCAAGAATATTCTTTGTATGTCGAGTCAAAGGTCCATGCAATGGATACAAAGTCACCTTGGTTATTAATACCTTGGTGCAACATATCTATTTGCTACATCAAAAAGGATTGTTAAAAATGTAGTCTCCAAGCGAAGTTAAAAAAATCATCAAATAACTAACAACATCAAATTTCTATCCATCAAATATATCTTCTAACTAACATCCATCCTGCATCACAATATCAGTAGTACCATATCCATCTTGCATCCACAATGTCGTCAATACATATTATGATGATAATAAAGCAATAAACATCATGTATAATGTAGAGGGAATACATCCATTATATATTAACATTTGTCATATACATAATAAAACATATGAAATAAAATATGATCAATCCATCCATCCACATCATATGCATACATAAAAAAAGTACAAAAACATGTATAAACATACATCACATAAACACATAATGAAGCTAAATCGAAGCATGTATATCTCATATATATCATCATCAGAAATGAGATTGTCATGGTACATCATCAAGGAAACATGTGATAGGATAATACAAAAATATACATCTATATGAGGCCTCAACTAGGCTGATGAATATATATACAAAATTGTGTTTGCAATATAAGTCTTTGAACAATAAATATCATAACAATCAAATACAAATAATTGTTTCTAGGCTAGAGGAGGAGGACTCTAAGGATTAGGTGGCAGATCAAACTATCTAAGGGTATGTGCAGGATCATGATGGGCCAAAAAATAGCAATATGATGGGTATGTGGCTGATGACTTTTTTTTTACCCAAAATTGATGAAATGAGAAGGGTTTTTAAAGGAGATTCTCAAATTTTCACCAATAAAAATTATGCTTTACTTTGAATTTAATGAGTAATTATTATTCATTTTCTATTTGAATTACGACTAAAGTCCTGATTGATAGGTTGATTGAAAAACGTCTATAGCTTTCAAATAGTATCACATTTTTTGAATCCAAAACATGCATCGCGTTCTATGCTTTGCATAATATAGGATTAAAAAAGAAAAATTGAATTTCATGAAGTTTTGACCAAGTTAAGGTGGTTTTATTATATGAGCTTTTATATTTTTAAAAGTTGTAATAAAAAATAATTAATTATTTACTTAGAAAAAAACAGCAAAAATATGCATCACATCAGGACATGGAGTCCTTTTTACTTACATCACAAGAATTATAAAAATATTATCATTTTATTGTGGTTAGGGTGGTCAAACAGACACTTACTTCTTATTTTTTCCCTGAAATTTAAGCACTACTACATTGAAATTTCAAATATTCACCAAATAGATTTAAAAAAAAAAAAAAAAGACCTAGTAGTTTAGAAACTGCATTCAATTTGCTATAGATTCTATTCATACATATTTTTGATAGAATATAGATAACTTATTCAAATTTTTACATCAAGTTGCCTAACTCTGATATTTTTGAATTTTTTGCCACTTAAGGGCCTATTTTTTCCATGACGATCTTGCACATAGCCCTAACAAAATATCCACTGGACATAGCCTTTGTAGCAATACACGGCTCTCCAAACCATGATCATTGCTATGCTCAAGGAACAAAGGCCTCATACAACATTTGGTAATATGTCACCCTCTATAGTAACTGATCTTTCTCAACACAGAGGCTACACGCTCTATCCTCAAGCTATCCCTCTTGGGGGCAATAGCCTGCAACTATGTCTTGGAAACAAGACGATGCCTAATCTCTTTTTTTCACTCCACCCTGAAGCCATCTCTCTCTTGTTTTAGAGCAATGTCTCTCTCTGATGTCAATGTGGCAATTAGAGCCTCTACAACCTATTATCACCATACCTTTGCGGCCAACTGTACACCTCCATCTCTAGGTGGTGGACTTGGAATCTGTCCCTGATCTGCCCGTATCAAATCACCCTTTGCACCATATCCCTCTTGGGGGCAATAGCCTGCAACTATGTCTTGGAAACAAGACGATGCCTAATCTCTTTTTTTCACTCCACCCTGAAGCCATCTCTCTCTTGTTTTAGAGCAATTTCTCTCTCTGATGTCAATGTGGCAATTAGAGCCTCTACAACCTATTATCACCATACCTTTGCGGCCAACTGTACACCTCCATCTCTAGGTGGTGGACTTGGAATTTGTCCCTGATCTGCCCGTATCAAATCACCCTTTGCACCATCCGATCAAGCCCTAGCAAGCTATTCAACAATGATCTCCACATGTTGCCTCTCCCCATGACGACTGATAATGCCTACTTTTCCCACTACAGGAACACTAGCATGATCTGTAAATCTCAATGGAATGTGTCATGCCCACCATTGATCAATATCGAGGGTAGTACTAGGATCTACTAAACCCACTGGCCAAGCCTACCTGAATGGGGCAAGAGCTCTGAACTTAGCAACAACAATATCACGATCTACTTGTAGACCCCAAACACAAACCTCTCTGGTGGTGCAACCAAAACAAGCCTCATAAGCATCTAGAAATCAACCCTATCTCTCTCCAAACTTCCTACAAACCTTGTTGGGTAGATCTCTCTAATAAAGAGCGCACATGACCAATGAGCCATCTAGTCTATCAACAATATTCCAATTGTTCATGATCATCCAACCATGCTTCACAATATATATATTGTCTCCATCAAAACCTAGCATATCATCAAGAACTCAAAACCAATAGGGAAGTTTTCCAAGCAAAGTATAGTGAAGAAAATCTCCATAATGATAAGAATATGGATCCACAACAGTATCATCTAATATACCATCAAGATGAGCAATTGGGATGTGCTCCCAAGCCCATACATGCAGATGAGAGACACCAACAAAAATAGACCTCCCTCCATGATACACAACCTCATGCATATCTCTATATAGGTGCATGAGGAGACACAGGCCCCATGCATATCTAGTGTTATGCTCGAACATCTACTCAATGCACATACCCCATCCCATAGGAAACTATTGAACCCGCCTATTAGGAACGATGAGCCCAATAACCAAACGGGTATGTGCAGGATCATGATGGGCCAATAAGTGGCAATATGATGGGTATGTGGCCCTGATGACTTTTTTTTTAACCCAAAATTGATGAAATGAAAAGGGTTTT